>JADFUC010000432.1:0-242373 GCA_019722365.1 Lithospermum erythrorhizon | reverse complement strand
TCAGTATTGCTTCGTTCAGTTGTGTGCTTGAATCTGACCTGACTGGCCAAATTAATTCATCGATTGTGTCTGCTACTTGGCTCTTGGAGTTCTACTTAACACTCTAACGGTCTTGCAACCGATGGATCACCGAGCCATGACGGCGTTGAGTAAATCACCGGTTAAACAACCAACTAAACTAATTCATTACTTTGGAATGATCATACGAAGACGCGGCGTTAGTAGAAATCATGACATGATCCCGTTGTCATACTTTATCACGACATAGTACACCCCGCCCAACCGCAGCGTGCCTAAGCGGCCGTGATAAGTTGCACAACTTTAAAATTGGCTTGATACTTTGCTTAAATTTTAGTGGTGAAATTAATATTATTTGATTATTATTTAATATGTATAATAGCACATACTCAAGTAATATGCACATCATGAAAAATAAAACAAATAATACACATTCAGGAGATATATGATATGATCCTAAAAATAAAATAGACCTATTACAACACTTTACAAAGTGTAATACTATTATAAGGCCTTATTTTGTATTATTTTGCAAATGTAGTCATGTATTAACTTCAACTGGAAACTTTCAAGTTTGCGAATGTCGTCTGGTGAGCGCCATCTTGATGCATCCTGACAGTACATTTATTTACTAACCTAAGCCAAGGCAATGTAGCATCTTTGTGGGTAAAATAAAATAAATAAATGCATTTCGGCCGTTTAAACATAACGAATAAGCAGTTCGCGTACGTATTTAAATAAAATACAAAACTAAATTAAATGCTCAATATATCCATTCCATTCCCATTACAATATATATATGCAAGAAATAAATCACATAGCATGTATTTAATAAATATATATTAGAAGAAAATGAAATAAATCATGCAATAAATGAATATCCATACAAAATATATAAATCAAAATTAAGTGATAAATATATAAAAATATGTCCAATAATTATTTCATGCATATATAATAATATAAATACGTGCAAGTAATTATATTTATTAGATATTCAATAACTAGATAATTATTACTATATTTAACCTTTTTAATAATTAAATAACTAAAAGGTTAGTATTAAAAGACAATTGAATTAAATAAAATTATTTTTAAATTGAGTAATTACAGTACCATAATTTAATGTTGTATTTATTCATAAAATCGAAATTTAATTTGCCTGCCATAATTGTAAAAAAACCTAAAACTAGGGTTTTAAAAAGCAGTTGGGCACTTTTCAAAAACCACTAGCCACGTCTGAAGTAACTGACGATTGGACGGTAAATCGCCCACTCGCCTTCCTGTGCCGCCTAGGCTCTAGAAGTGGGGAAATAGCACCAACTCCTAGAACCACCCGAAAGGTGGCCGGACAGCGCCAGTACAGCTATGTGTTTGATTATGGTAATTAATTTAGGTTCACGTTTTAATTCAATTATTTTCAAAATATTTTGAGAGGCTTTTCTCAACAATTCTGATTTTCACAGAAAACATTTTTTTTCATAATATTTGAAAAGTTACACAAATGGAATTTCGAAAAATATGTTGAGAAGGGAGTAGTATGCATTCTAATTATTAAATATTATAATTTTGGAAATTCATACAAAAATACTAGAAAATTCAAACAATTCCAAATTTTCTATGAGAGCTTCTCTGTAACGTAATATTTCTGTAACAAAAATTAGATTAAATTTTTTTTGCATTTAAGCCTTTTAAATATAATTAAATTTTAATTAACTAATTAAAATAATTATAAACCCTTTTAAAAATCCGCAAACAATTATACTAAATATCAAAAATATCAAAATATAAAATTTTGATGTACTTGAAATATGAACACATTTAGAAAAATACATGACACAAATTAAACATAAAATTTTGGTATAAATTTATAAAATACTAGATTGACATTAAACAATTAGCTTTCTTTTGATCCAATTTGAAAGAATTTTTATAATATAATGAATAAACTTATTCAAATATTCATAGCAAGGATCGGATTAATTGTTATAATGTCAAATAAAAAACTTATATAATCTAAATATGAATACCGAGAATGCCTATTGTGGAATAAATCGTAAATAAGTTCTTTGCTGACGCCATTTTGAAAACAATTTGTGTAACACCGCGATAGGTAATACCTCAGTTGATCCGCTTTAGAATTGGTTGAATCCTATATTTGAGTACTTGCTAAAATACGTAGAGGTGGACGAATAATGAGAGTAAGAACATGAAGTTCTCTGCTTGATCAATTTCACTCAATGGAGGAGGGCGAAAAATGGAGGTGGTGATTAGGTTTTTCCGTATGATGAAAACCTAATACGTCCCCATAGGCTTTCTACATGCACACCTAAAGTCTTGAATAGTTAATGAACCGCCTCGTTTAATTTAAACTAAGTCGTTAAGTAAAAATACTACTAACGAGTTAACAGAAGCTCAACTAACAATTTAAATAATTAAAAGCTAGAAAGTTGATTGGTGAATTCATCCAGTGTATTTTACGATGGAGTGTAAATTACCCGATTGAGAATTCTATTGATTAGAATCAATTTCTCAATTTACCAAATATAGTTTAATTTAAATGCATGAAATATATAATTGTGATAAATTATATGTGTGTGACTAGCCACAGGCTAAGATAATATGTAACGACCACTTGGTCGGCCACGAGGAAGAGTCATTAAAATCCGGGTGCGAGGTCGCGAGCCGATGGACCACTTCCGGTTTAAAAATACAATTCGTTTTCGTCAAAAATGTGATCACGATTAAGTTTCCCAAAATCAAGCAGTTTTTAAATTTATAATCCATCGGTGATATCGAAGCGACCAACCCATAAATATATACACAACATATCCCAAAAATAAAATAATGTCTTTGGCAAGGCTACAACGGATAATCTACGTATTGTATCCTGGGTACAAAATGACTACACGACAGGCTAAAGTTTATAAAAGTAAAATACAACAATGAAAACTGGTTGACAACATGTCAAAATAAGACTGTGAGGATCCTCAGCCACCCGATGCTCACCTAGCCCCTCGGAACAGCTATCCAACAGCCTCTTGGCTCAACTAGCCACCTGTCAACCTGGCACAAATGAAAATGCCGCCCAATGCGAAAAGGGGTGTAAGCCATAGAAAGCAGTAAAACTTAACACGAGGTGAACTTACCATACGGAGCGAGATAGTCAAAAATTTTAATAGTCAAATATGAATAAAATACATATATCCGGGACTATCTAATCGGGTCATGCAATAAGGTTTCAAGAAGGAATTACCGATCATAACATGTTAAGATATAATAGAAGGTCTCAATAAAGCACCTGTCCTTTGAGTAATCATAGAGACTTCAATGCTCGACTATAAATCTGAATATCCCTTACATGTCTCATATCTCCACGATTATACCAACCCTCTAATGCGCATATACTGTCAATCCCTGCTGAGGGAATGGATCAGCCGCTAATAAACACCGCTCTTATACCGAAGTATAAGGCGAACCCTTGTATTATACCGTGGCCATGAGACCCACGTCGACAATCGCTGTAAGTGATCAAAAGACTTTCATACCGCTCTTATACCAAAGTATAAGAGGCCAGAGCTTACATACGCTATCCGTAGTATGAGGCCACACCGACAATGCCTTGTGACCAAGCGATCAAAGAGAGTCATACGCTCTTATACGAAGTATATAAAGGCCAAACCTTGTATTTATATACCGTAGTATAGGGCCAATAGCCGTCACATATCTATATGAGGAAGGAGAATACTAATCACAGTAATCCCGACTATAAAGTGCGTCCCAGTCTCAAGTCACCACCTCGACCATAGATGCTTTCAACCATCTCTCGATAACCAACTACTCTACTCCAGCCAGTATCCGAAGCCAGCAATTTAAAGCATCCTTGATAAATGCGTCAATGTGATAAGCCGACAAGGCCCGCAGACATATCAAAAGTGTCGACCAAGGCCATAATATAATAGTGCCGACAAGGCCGCGAGGAATTGATATAAGTTGGGAGTTCGAAGCTATTGCCCCTCCGGCCCGATCTTGGCCTTACGGAAACACAATCACGTAACACAACAATTCGACATATATCGTTCTCATAATGTCGCCCGTGACGTATGCATCGTTTCTCCACGTAATCGCACTTGCTGATAACATGTATCACAAATCAGTAAGTACGTAAAGTAACGCAGGTAGAGACAAATGCCGCCTACGCTAACTACATGAGCAACCGCGAAAGACAATCAAGGTATTTGCTGTTTCCATGATCGACGCCTATGAAATACCCGAGAAAGTATGATCAGCTTTTTATTCTTATCACCCAGGCGTTACAGAGAGGGATGCTGACGATTCTTAGAGACTATTTCTAAATGGTATAAGCTTGACGGACAAAACTTCTTCGGGTGAATTATAATCCCATCGGACATGACTTGATCGATCCCATTAAGTCAGTGCTTATCGACTACCGCTGCAAATCAACCCATAAGTCATTCCCCAGTGTCATCAAGTCCATAATGCTAATCATACTCGAAATATCAATTATAATGACTTAAATTTCTTTTCGACATAACATACTTTAATAAATTTTAAATCACCAATTTAACATCGCCAACAACTATAATAAAGATTACGATGTGACCTCTTACCCACGTTTAAGTTTATAAAAATATCCAGCATAAAAAGTATTGAAACCGAAATTATTTCGTATGCATTCCTCAACGATCTACAAATCACAATTCATCACATATATACGTCCGAAGAACCCATAACCAACTAAGATTTATCGTAAAATTCAATTATGTAAAGTCAACTAAAAGTCAACTATCTGAAAACCCAAAGAAATATCTGAAAGAAAAGACTTGAAATTTACTTTTACCTTAACTAGAAAGAGAATGATGAAGAGAACAATATTCTACAAAAGCGGTTTTTGAGTTTGACGACAATTGAAAGAAATGGGAAAATGAAATTTTTTGAGGAGGGGTGAATTTGGCCAAATGAGAGAAGATGAAATTTGTCTTGTGATGATGTGGAGATATGTGAATAGATATTTAAAAAAAAAAAAAAACCTCGAGTCACGTTCGGTTTGGGTTAATTCTCCACTTATCGTACTTAAATCTCTACGAACCAGGATTTTAAAAGATAAAATTAGCACAAAAGTAAGCGAAACTCTAAATTATAAATGAAATTCGGCTAAAAATTTTCTGAGAAATAATATTATCATCAATTTATCTTGACCCAAGAACTGACCGCCCGACCAGAAATTTTTTTTTTTTTTTTAACGGGTTATTCTGATCTACCCGCTAATAAAATTTTGACCGCCGAGAATTTAACAGCCCGAACAACGAGAACATATAATAACACAAAAACAAATATCATATAAAAACAACAAAACTCACATCTACTCGAAGAAATTTGTAGATGGTTCTCGTCTCTCACTGGCGTTCCTAAAATTCGCCTCTTCCCACTGGCCGGTCTAGCAGGACTTTCCACTTCAAAACCTTTATGCTTACTCCTCCAGAAACGCTTCTCTTTCCGGTCCAAATCTCACGATTAACTTTCCTCGAATGTCGGTCCTCGAGCTCACGGAGTGAGCTAAGAATAATAAGGCACAAATCGGGGATATACTTCCTCAAGCGGGACACATGGAACACGTTATGAATCCTATCACAAACTTCGGAGGCGGCGCTTGACAGGTAAACCCACCAGGCCAACTCTCCCCAAGGGATGCTCAAATGGTCGATATAACGGACTCAACTTCCTTTCCTCTGAACCCATGCTTTCTTCCTTTGGAGATACCTAGAACAAACGATTAAGCCGACCTCAAGCGACAAGTCTACTGCGATGATGCTGCGTATTTCTTACATCACATTGTCACTTAGATCTTCTTCGAATCGATAAATTATTCTACTTGAACTCGACGACTTCGAGGGCAAGCGAAACTTACCATACCTGGAATTTCAATAATGGAGTGCGACGCCTCCGCCCATCTGACGCCTCAAGGTGCCATCTCAATACTAGCATGGAAAGTACATTTGTTGTAGGCGGAGAACTCTATCTTAAGAGCGGCTTCATCGTCCCACAATTCCGGAGAAGTTGAGCGAGCGGAGCATATCCTCGATGTCCGTATGCGTCCTGCGGATTGCCCGTCGGTCTTGGGATGAAGATGTACTCCCAACTCCACTCGGTCCCCGATTGCCTCACGGAAACCCCTCGAGAACCTCGAAGTGAATCTAAGCGTCGCGGTCGAAATGATCGACACTTTGGAACCCCGTGCAATCTCATGATCGATCATATAAATTTTTATTTAGTCTGCGGGCCCATCCAATGGGTCGATAGGTAGAAAATGAGCCGACTTCGATAGCCTATCAACGATCACCCAAATCCCATCATGTCGCCTCAGCGTCTTGAGCCCAAACACGAAGTCCATGAGTGATGATATAAATGTCATTTCCGGGGATAGGAAAAGTGCGCAATAAACATTAGGATAGCCATCTTTCGTACTGGCGACAAACCAAGCACTTTACCACAAGCCTGCGATCTCTCTCTTCATTCCACGGCCTTTTTTGTCGTCAACCTCAAATCGCGATACATCTTTCGCACTACCGGGTGTACCTTGTAGAGATATTATAGGCCTCATCCAATCTCCCACTTACCATTTCATTGAATCACGGTACACCTGATACGCCATTCTCATCCTCGAGGCTCCACTCTCATCAAGCTGGCCAATACGATTTGACTCCATTCCTCGCGTCCCTCACGATAACCTGCAGTCTCTCATCTCCCTATTTTGCCAATTAAGATCCGATCACAAATGCGGAGTCGAACTTCTGCATATGGCGAAATCTCCCCGTCATTACCCGGCATCAAAATGTCGACTCCAGTGTTTCATCTCTCGGGGGTCCTTTGATTTCCCCCTTTCTACTTTCAGTATCGGCTACTACATTTGCCTTCCACAGGTGGTACTCGATAGTCAAGTCATAATCAGCATTGAACTCCGTCGCCCTCCCTACGCCTCAAATTCAAATGAGTCGGGAAGATATTTCCAAGCTCTTATGATCATTAAAAATGCGGCATTTAGCTTATACGATAATGTCTCCACAATTTCAACGCAAAGACTATACTTAGCTAGCTCAAGATCGTATGTCGGATAGTTCTTCTCGTGATTTCTCAATTGTCGAGCGTGGCGATCACGCTTCCCGTGCGTCAAAAGCCTTTGATCACGATCACGAAGCATCGCTATAAATCCATGGCCACCGAGGCAGACGGTATACGCCAACTTACTTTGGGTACATGGTCAACTTCTCTTTGAGTATTCGGGAAGCAATCCTCACAATCATCATCCCAAATAAAAGCGGAATCCTTTCTGGTCAACTTTCAGTCAATGGCCGATGCGATCAAAGAAAAGTCATGATGAATCTCCTGTAATAACGGTAGCTTGAGAAACTCCTCACACCGATCCTTTGGTAGGGCGCTCCCAATTGTTCTGACCTCCACCTTACGTGGATCAACACAAATACCCTCGCCGAATAACGCATGCCCCGAGTGCGCTTCCGCCAACTTTGAACTCACTTTTGGAAAACTTGGCATATTTGGTCTTTCAGGAATTTGAAACAATCTGCCAAATGCCTCTCATGATCCTCCTCCCCTGCAAGATATATCAAATATCATCAATGAAGACCACAAACTCATCCTGCCGAAATACCGGTTCATAGTCCATAAAGGCCGGCCAGTGCGTTTGTCGATCCAAATGGCGTCAGCATAAACTCATAATGTCCATAGTCGGAAAGCGGTTGAATATCCTCCCCTTTGATCCTCATTGATGATAACCAAATCGCCAAATCAATCTTGAACACGCGGCATCCGCCGGTGATCAAACCGTCGTCGATTACGGGCAATGGGTATCGGTTCTTAATGAATCCTTTTTGTTATTTGCACATGGTGATCTGGCGGCCTCGTTACTGAACCATCCTTCTTTTTCTAAAACAACCTTTGGTGCCCAGGAGGAATACACTCGGTCGATGAATCCACTTGTCCACAACAACTCACTATGGCGAGTCCGCGATTCCACGCGGCCTTTCATTTGGGTAAATCACAATGGTGGAAGAGGGAGGTGGTGCCATACACGGAATAACACCGATAGCAGAATTGATCTCCCTTTACGGCGGCAATCCGGTAAGTCCTCGGGGAAAAACATCCTTGAACTCTCTAACGGCCAGCATAACCCGATTACGTTCTCTTCCTACTCGAATCAACCACATATCCCGAATCCAATAGCGCTACGAATCAACCTCACAGCTAGCCTCAGTCTTGACCTGAAACTTCGAGAAGGTAAAATCTTTACATCTCCCACATGAAAGGATATACGGTCTTCACGAACCCACAAAAAGTAATCTCCTTCCGATGGCAGCTCAATAACGGCATGATGTTTCCCCGGCAATCCATACCGAACAAAGATCAAAATCGGAAAGCTCAAATGGAAATGCATCAGCCAGACAATAGTGACCGCATCTGATCAAAGGACACTCTACATATGCAAATCCCAACTTGATTAACCTCTGGCGTCGCCAATCTCAGTGGGACGAGGCAAAGGCAACATGACATATAGATAAAAGCGAGGGAATAAAACTACGAGACACAAAGAATCGTAGCCCCGAATCCAAACAACACCACGGCTGATATCACCACGAAATAATGTACATGTACGCTACGAAGTGGAGCTCCCGATAATAACGGCATGAATACGGCCTCGGCCGACTCATTCCGGGCCCCGCAGCCCACGAGGTCCCTCTGACTCCATATCCCGGCCCCACGGCCGGCCAGATACGGCTCACCACGGCTCCCACATTAACCGCCTCGGTGAGCAGGTGGCGGCGTACTAGCACCTGCAATAAGCGGGAGCCGATCGCCGCGGATGTCACATTTGTTGGCATCGGTAACATACCACCCTCACTTTCAGTATCCCTGGCACTTTTGTACCCAATCGACCACAAAAATATGACGGGCCATTTGCTTTGAGCCAATTTACTGAACCCCGCCCGGATCTCGCGGTAGCCAGCGTGTGAAGGAGCGTTGGAATAACTCGGAAGGCCGAGGCTGAACCTTTGGAAGTGACTTTGCCGGGGCGGCTACCTTGGTCCGTCCTCCTCCCCGAACTCTAGAGCTAGAGGCCACTACCCGGAATAGAAAGTCTTAGAATTAGAGCTCTCGCCGATCCCGCTGCCTAAATTTTCTTAACTCCGTTTCCATGCTTGGCTGCGTTCTGCTTTGACATGGAAACTAGTAAAACCCGTGATGAGATGCGGTGGCGTATCTCCCGTCAAACCATCCACGAACCTAGTGATCTCTTACGCCTCTACCGGATAAACATCGAGGAAGTAGTCGGCACAAATCAACGAGCGTCCTGCCGTGCTCCTCGACCTCGAACCACGTATCACTTGAAATCGACTCTCTCGAGGCCGCCGTGTGGGTCTCAGTAATAATTCTCGGGAAGAGCTCGACAAATCGCTCGGGGAAACATAGACGCCTCCTACCGCGATCGAGCACTGAGTTCTCCCACTTTGATCCACTGCAGGCACCCTCGCTGAAGTCTATAAGTAGCAAAGCTTCACTCTGCATCGCCCGCGATCCCATTGGCTCAAGATGAACCATGTCGAATGAACTCAATAGCACGCTACAGGTGAACCCACGAAAGCCGGAGGATCCCTTTTGAAACCGATCAAATAACTGGCGCTGCAGTGAGCCTCACTGCTTTGCTTTCGACCACGAGCATTCACACTCTCCTACGAGGTCTACTCGGCTTTGCTGAGAAGAATGGCCTCAGGACCTCTTTGTTCCTTTGTACTCGTGACATCATGCCACCATTTCGACCCCTACTGGGCCTCTAAATACCATGCGTACTGGGTGGCGTCACCTCAGCTTGATCTACGCAACAAAAAGAAAAAGGCTTCGGATTTTTAACAAAAGACACCCTCGCGACTTCAGGAAGCAATTAGGCTTCGCCTGACCACCACGGATAGCCAAAGAAATGAAGCGCAAGGCTGCGTCAGAAATTTTAACGACGCCCAATTCGGCCGCCTGAGTGAGAGTCATTAAAATCCGAACACGGGGAGTCGCAAACCGATGGATTGGCTCGAGTTTAGAAATACATTAGTTCATCCAAAAATGTGATCACAATTAAGTTTCCCAATCAAACTTGATTTTTTAAAATTTATAATCCATCGGTGATATACGACCATAAATATATACACAACATATCCCAAAATAAAAATAATCTTGGCTTAAGGCTCTGACGAATGATACGTCTTTGTCACACCAAAATGACTACCGATAAGGCTAAGGTTTCAAAAGGAAATACAATAATGAAAGCGGTTTGACAACAGCGTCAAAATAGGCCCCGTGAGGATCACCGGCCGCTGATGCTCACTAGCCACTCGGATCAAACTCTCCAGCAACCTCTTGGCTCAAGTAGCCCAACCCACTTGTCAACTTTGGCACAAATGAAAATGCACCGCCATGGCGAAAAGGGGTGTAAACGCAAAAGCTTAGTGAGGAAAACTTAACACGAAATTTGAGCACCATGCAGGCAGATAGTCAAAATTTTTAATAGTCAGAAGTATGAATAATATACATATCCGGAGACTATCTAATTAGGTCATACAATAAGGTTTCAAGAGGTCTCGAGGGCATATTGTGTTGAATATAATAGAAGGTCTCGATAAAGCACAATCGCCCCAAATGAAATCACGGGGCTTCAATACTCGACTATAAATCCCCAAATTAAATGCCTTCTATCTCACCATGCTCTCCCGCTTGTTGCCTGACCTCAGCAATGGCATATGCTCGGTCGATGCACTGCTGAGATGTTGGGGTTATTTGTTACTTACCTCCATTGATCTTCGGCGCCTGAGGAAACACAATCACGTAGCTTACAACGATTGCATGTATGTTCTGTAATCATAGCCTGACGACTTGTATGCGTCGTTCTCATAATCACGCCTGTGATAGCATGTATATCACAAATCGAAGGTAAGTACGTAAAGTAACACCCAGGTAGAGATAAGTACTCACTCTGCCCCAGCTCTGTAAGCCGCGAAAAGACAATCAAGGTAACGCAGCACCACAATCAACGCCTAACAAAATACCGAGAAAGTATGATCAAAACCTATTCTTATGCCGGCGTTCTAGAGGATTTTAACCAATTCTTAGAACTATTTAAATGGTATAAGCAGCGGATAAACTATCGAATTATAGTCATCGAGACTGACAATCGATCCCCGGCCCAAATTCCATCTTATCAACTTTCTATTTAAATCAACATAAGTCATTCTAATTAATCATCAAGTCCATAATTAACAATCTATACTCGAAATATCAGTACTCTTCAACTTGGAAATTTCACACTTTTCAACATAACACCCTTTAATAAATTTTAAATCACGATTTAACATAAAATAACAACTATAATAAAGGTCTGATGTAACCTCCTACACATTTAAAAGTTTTATAAAAAATATCCATAAAAGTCCTTCGACCATACGCCTGAAGCTTGATCTCACAATCACGAATTCATACCGTATATACGTCGCGAGAACCCATAACCAACTAAGATTTATCACCAAAAAATTCAATTATGTAAAGTCGACTAAAAGTCAACTATCTCAAAACCCAAGAAATATCTAGAAAAGACTTGAAATTTCTTACCCTTAGCTTTCGAAGAGAATGATGAAAGAGAACAATATTCTACAACGGTTTTGAGTTTGGCGACAATTGAAGAGAGAAATGGAAAATAGAATTTTTTCAAGAAAGGGGGAGGGGTGAATTTGGCCAAATGAAGGAAAGAGAAGAAGATGAAGTTGTCTTGTGATGATGTGGAGGATAACCCATGAATAGATATTTAAAAAAACTTCGAGTCGATTCGGTTTCGGTTAATTGCTCCACTTACTCGTGCTTAAATGCCATGACGTTCAAAATAAAATTCTTCCATGGCAAACACTACTAAATTATAAATGAAATTCGGCTCAAAATTTTTGAGAAATAATATTATCATCAAAAAATTTTATACTATTCCGGGAACAACCGCCGACCGAAATTTTTTTTTTCGCGGGTTATTACGTAATAGCGTTCGTATAATAATATAATTGGCGAGTATTATTATTATAACGATTATACATGGGATCTTGTAATTTGGCTTAACCCTGGTATTATCGTGATAGCTTTCGACTAATATTCTGATTACATGGTTGAATATTCCGTTTATGTGATCACATTCACTAAAGTAATCGTGAATTATTCTGACAATTATCGTGCAATAGGCATAATAAATGAAACCAATAACTATTAATTTCCAACACTAACTACAATTCCGATGACCAAAAAGACTCATCTTTCTCTCTTTCCTTTTGCAAAAATTTATCAAAATCAAATCTCTCCAACTTTTGACCAACTCTTTATGAATCCAATCACAAAGATAAAAGTATTCAAAAATAAAGAGGAACCGGGATTAAAGAATGCCCTACTTTAATTTATTACACCCTTCCTTTTGAAGGGTAATAGAGCAATAGACAAAATGTGCATGCCATTCAATTTTTATGACTTTGTTCTTTTTCCTTTGGCAGCAATGGATTGAAGCCCTTTTATGTTCTTTGCAAAGTTTGAATTGGACCAAAGACCAAAAGAGTTACACATCCCCCACCAAAGAATCTAGTGAAAAAGACTAACCTAAGGTGCTAATGCCTTTGTTGCTTTCTCTTTGCAGGTGCAAAACACCTTTAAATGGTGGATGTGCTTTATGTTTTGGAACATATGCCACCTCTTAGTAACTAAAACCTATGAATTAATAATGTTAATCATTAATAATCTACAAAACCTAAATTATCAACCGGTTTCCCAGCACGTTGAAACCCCTTCCTCGAAATATTAGTTGGTGTACATTTTCATTTTGTGCTCTTACCCCAATATCATGATTAAGGGAGTAAGGGATGAGGTGAGGTTACAATCAATGACATAATCAAGAAAAAGGCGAATACTTGATACCATACTTATAATAAAAAATATAAAAATTCAGAGACGGTGAATTTCATAATTTTTAAAAGGACTATAATTTTTAGAAAAATACTGAATAAAATTATAATTCCTCACTGCTTACATTTACAGAAACCATGCTAATTAACACTGTTAAGTGAATTCACAGCATCATGGTTAAGGGACGAGGTACTTACAATCACACTAACATTATGGATCGAACTCAGTTGAAAAATCGCTTAAATAATGCACATTGACGAATATAGTCTTTATGTTAGCATTTCCATGTTAGAAGTTAATAAGTTATCATGCATACACTATTGGTTCTTTTTTGCCTTCATCCTTTAGTACCCCCATGCCTAATAACTCAACCAAATTTGATAGAAGACCGGCCTAACGTGTACATATATCAATATGAATATCCTCAACCATGCATCTTGAACTCTGCCCACATTCCATTCAATTAAATCATCATCAAAGTTCTTGCATTTAATGAGCATAATGCTCATTTTCTAACTTGACCACTAAAGATTTTTTGATGGTCTATCTATGCTCTGCCTGGACGTGGTTGACGAGAGTTGCCTGCCCTTCTGTAGGAAAACAATACAAAATATTTGGTCACTCCCCTTTTTTAAAAATTTAAAATTTGGTCATCACGATTCTTGGCCATTAAGTTGAGTATGCTTAGTCTATAGTTATCTTTTTTAATAATATCTCAATTTTAGAAGTACACAATTTACTTTTAGAAAAAAGATTCCTGGCCTAACTGCTTTTCCGAAATGAGAGCTACTTCTCCTGTGTAGTAACTAGAATTCGTTGTAATAAATACTCCACTTATTAGATAGCGAGATTATTAAAAAAAAAAAAATTAAAACCTTCACCTAAGTGAGGATAATGTCCAACTACACATGCATAAAGGGTAAATTACAGAATGTTCTCAATTGACCAGTGTTCTTAGTGAGATTCTTGAATTGAATTGTTGATATAGCAATTACACTTGATTGCTATGCTAATAACAAGGAATTCATAATTAAGTTATTGCTTATTATTGAGATCGAACTATGTATTATCATTGATTATTAATATATACCACCTTTCGAATATATTAATAATGTATTAATTTTATTCATCTCATCATTAAGTAGTTCATATTAAATTAAAAAAACTATATAGATATAGATACTTATGATTCATTAGTAGGAGAAAAGCCTTATGCTAAAGAAGAAAAAAACAGAGGTATATGTTTTAGGTCAATATATATCTATGTATCTTTGAAAATAATGAAGGGTAATTGATCAGTTAGGAATGGGCGTTTCTACGAGGGAAACACTTATGATACTAGAACTCGTACCTTATTGGGCATGTTATCTATTTTAAATTAGTTTATTCATCCCAACGACTAATGTTGAATTTATAATATGGGTTCTCAATTTAATTATTAGCCAAGCCGAATTCAATTGAATTGATTTTAATATAGTACTACTTACCAAGTTTAATATGCAAACATAATGAAACATAGGCACTTTTAAAAATTCTAAATTATATATATTCCAGTGATTTGGGATCAAAATATTCCAGTGAAGTTAAAATTGAGGTAGCTAGTAATGATCATAATAAGCAGCAAGCTCAACAAAACGAATATACAACATAAGCATGATGAGTACATGAGCACAAACAAGTAGGGAAAGGGAAAGGGAAAGGTGAAAACCTGTTATGAATAGGGTCAGGTCCATTTGGAACTCTTCTTTTGCTAATGAAATGAATATCCAATTTGCTCTTCACTCTGCCTAACTCTGCATTCATATGTCCCATAATGTTGTCCAACGTTGTTGTCTTCCTCTTCATACCTCCATTTTCAACAGCTCCAACCAAACAACTAGATATAAACAACAAAAATAGAAGTACAAAAATGAATCCATTACAAAACATCCTCCTTCTATCACTAATATGATGAAACATAGCTCAATCTACCAAAATATATAGCCTTTGATTCTTCTCCTAAATGTCACTTCAATGATGTTCGAGCCTTAAAAGACTTTGACAAAACAAGTAGAGTTTGGTACAACTAGAGCCCTATATTTAAAGCTAAGGGAGAAGGGAAATAAAATAAAGAGGATATGATAATAAGGTAGCTTAGTGATGCCCAAATTATTATTTGATTGGGTAGTTTTTTTTTTCACAACAAGAGCTAAGCCGGGTTGGATTTCTTTATAGGATTGAGTGATAATTATGTTACTTTTTCGAACTCAGAGAAGAGAAAGTGATGAGGGGCTTTCGAACTTGACATGGAGGGAACATTTGCTTTTGTATAAGGCTCCTCTCTTACAATCTTACTAAGTTACTACTAGTATTATACTAGTAAAATGTACTTACAAATATTTATACTTTAAATATTTAAATTAATATAATAAATAAAGTAATTAAGTATTTAGGTAAATTTATAAATTATACCCTTAATTTATTTTATAATTCATTTTGTTCACAGTTAAATTATATGATTTCTTATAAATTTTATAATAATATAATAATAATAATAGTTAAAATTTTGTTATCATACTACTCTTTATTTTGAAATTTTAATAAAAGAATGCACATTATATTTATTTATTTAAATATCACTTTCTCTTTTAATAAAAAATACATTTTATGTTATTTTATTTATTATTGAAAATATCACTTCGAGTTATTGAAGTATAATTTTTATATTCAAATTTCATTATGTGACATACAAGACCGGCCGCCCAGTGGTCATTATAATCCGAACACCGAGAATCCTGGCTTAGATGGGCATTTCCGGTTTAAAACTACTCGTTTCCTTCAAAAATAAGATTACATATAATATTTCAAGAAATAATCACAGTTTAAAACTTCTGATATCGGGTGATACTCCCAATAAACTGACTCATATATAATACAACATATCCCAAAATAAAGCGATAATGCCGGCAAGGCTACAAAAGAAAGTAAGTCTTTCATCTCGGGAGAATACAAAATAACTGCCGACAAGGCTAAAGTTTCAAAAGGAAAATACAACAATCAAAGCGATTGACAACAGCGTCAAAATCGGTGTGAGCATCCTGCATACCCGATGCTCACAGCCGCACTCGGAACAAAACTCTCCATGGCAGCCTCTTGGCTCAGCGCCGCTTGTCAACTGGCACAAATGAAATGCCACCCAAATGCGAAGAGGGTGTAAGCGAGTGAAGCTGGTGAAACTTAACACGGGGTGGCGAACTTGCAATGCAGACGAGTCAATCAATAATATAATAGTCAAATATGAATAAAATACATATATGGGACTGCAAAAGGTAAATGCAACATGATTCCACGAGGAAGTCTCGGACATAATACATGAAGATCAAAATAGAAGGTTTATTAAGCGCACAATTCCGAGAGAAATCGAGACTTCAGCCAGCCATTAAAAGCTGGTCGTGAACTCCTATCTCTGCTATCCCCGCGGTATACTGACCTCTGTCTGTTATATGCCGATCCAAATTCTGCATAACGAGGGGATGGTGTCGATAATCACCGCACTTATACGCGTTATAGGTAAAACCAGCACTTATACACAAGTATAAGGCCGCCCCACTAAATACACAAAGTATAGAAGGCCACGTAACAAATCGCTAAGTATAAGGCCTGGCTCTTACTCTGTTAAGTATAAGACACCACCGCTTATACACTAAGTATAAGAGCACTTCGCTCTTATACACTAAGTATAAGGCTTACACCGCCTTTATACACTAAATATAGGCAATACTCTCGTCACGTATCATAACGAGGAAGGAGAGTCACCTAACCACAATCATCCCAGCATGATCAATCCTAATACTCGAAGTCACCTCCCGAGTCATAGATAGCCACAACCGTCACCTCTGATAACTTGACTGACTACTGCTCCTAAACAATATCCAAGCACACAACTAAAACATCTACTTGTCATTAAGTCAAACACAATACGCCCGACAAGGCCACAGAGAAATACGTAAGTCTTTGACAAGGCCACGAGAAATCGGAAATATAAGTTGGGGTTCGAAGCTATTACTTGCACCTCGAGGAATCTTCAACGCCCGCGGGGAGAATATAATCACATAATCATATAACAATTACATGTATCATTCTCACGTAATCATAACACAATAACATGTTCACACAATTTATAATGAAAGCATTAAAAAATGCGCCCGTGAGATAAGTCTTTACTTCTTGCTTCTACAAAACCTCACTTGTTCACAATCCACGGTGGCGCCCTTTTCCCGATCAATGCCTAAACAAACTTTGAAAGTATAATCCAAGACCTACTACTTATACGGCGTTCTAGAAGATACATAACCAACTCTTAGGGGAGCATCTCTACTTGATCTAACGTGCAGCGGGATAAACTATCGAATTTATAATCCCTCGGACGCCTTGTCAGTCACATAATTCATCTTGTTACTTAATCATTACAAATCAACTTATAGGTCATTTTAGTTAATGCGGCGGGTCAGCCCAATTAACAACCTATACTCGATATCGAGGTATAACTCGACTTGGGAATTAACACTTTTTGACCCTAAGCGCGGCACAATCAATTTTAAATCACCAATTTAACATCGCTGACAACTTTATAATAAGATTGACATAACTTCTCACTCCACATTTTAAAGTAACCAGAAAATATCACCCCAAACTGGCAAAAATCGGCCGTGTAACATCTGGCGACCTGGTCATGAATTGTCCTTTTATATGCATTAAATAGAACCCATAACCAACTAAGATTCATCATAAAATTGAATTATGGAAAAAGTCAACTAAAGTCAACTATGTCAAAACCCAGAAATATATCTCAAAGACTTGAACTTTCATTACCTTAACTTCGAAGAGAGAATGATGACGATATTCTAACGATCTTGAGTTTGAGCGACAATCGAAGAGAGAAATGGAAGAAAAATTCAAGGGGGAGGGGGAAGGGAAATCTCGGCCACCAAGGAGAAAGAGGAAGAAGATGATGTTGCTTTGTGATGATGTGGAGGATAGGTATGAAGAGATATTTAAAAAAATCGAGTCCCGTTCGGTTTCGGTTAATTTCTCCGGTTTCCGTATTTAAATCTCAACGAACCCGATTCCAAAGATAAAATTTTTCATAGCAAAAACTACTAAATTATAAATGCAATTAGAAGCTAAAAATTTACGAAATAATATTATAAATCGAAATTATTTATACTATCCACAGGTCCCGCCGACAGAAAAAATTAATTTTTTTTTGTAGCAATTTATTACATTCCATTTATGTATTTATTTTAATATATTTGGTGATGATTGTCTCTAATATCAAGATCTTTTTTATGGAAATTCTCTCCAATTTAGCCACGCAAAATAGCCAAAATTACACCTGATAGATAATCGCTCGGAATATAAACATTCAAATGAATTACATTGAAAATTAAGGGAATAAAGATGGCATACCTTTAAAATTTTAATAAATGTGAATAATAACTTAATACTTCCTCCATTTTTTTATCGTTCTAACTTAATTTGCACATAAATTAGAGAGGAAAGAAGTAAAAGTAATTAAGTTACATTGAAAATGTGAAATGACAATCATTTAAAAATATATCATTGGTTGGTTAATGAAAAATTAATTCGAAAGATACGTTGAAATGTAGAAATACAACTTTCTATGCTAGAATGACAAATATTTTGAAACAAAAAATTTAGGCTAAAACGACAAATAAAAAAACGGAGGTAGTAGTGTATATGAATTTTTTAATAAAAAGTTAAATCTCAATAGTGTATATGTGATTAGTATTAATTGATATGGAACTTTTAAATTTGTTACATACATAACAACTTTAATATAAAATGTCACATACAAGAAGCCATTCAAATAGAAGTTAAAATTGCGATTTGTACGCCGATGTTCATCGATGAAGTGGATTGTATATACCTATAATATACTGCTTCATGCATGTATTTTTAATCTGTATATCGATGAATTATATTTAAGTATATATATATATATATATATATAGTGAATTATACTCCCTCCATCCCTATTTGTTGGTCTCATTTTTCCAATTAGAAAATTCCATTTTAGGTTCTCTTTTTACCAAAAATGGAAAGAAATAATGGAGGAAAATTTGATTATGTGAGTTGAATTCAAAATTATCTTAAACTTTGAGCGTTTTAAAATGGAACTATCTTTTTGGGATGAATGGAGTATTAGTTTACTAATAAACACTCCCTAAATGTTTTAAGTTATTATTTTAGACATTAGCACATAGATTAAGAAAAAGAAAAAGTTGTCAAAAAGTGCATTGAAAATGTAGGTATGTCCAATTTAAACCTTTAGCATCGTTAGTTTGGTTGTTAATTTAAAGAAAAAAGGTAGTCAAAAATTATATTGAAAATGTAAAAATGCTATTTATTATTCTAAAACGACAACAACAACAAAAATTTGACTAAAATAACAAGCCCAAAAAAACGGAGGAGTATTAAATAATGAAGATCGATTTTTTTCTAATTTTCCTTCATATATTGAATTATTTCTAATTAATTATTGCCTGCACATAGTTTATAGATAAAGATATTTTATTTGACATAAAGCTGGATATTTTTATTTGACATAAAACTAACATGTTATATATTTATAATAAAAAAATTTGAATTTCTAAAATAAAATATCAAATGCATTACTCCTCCCGAACTAAATGATGGTCATGCTTTCATCGATAAACATAATTTTGATTTGAATAAAACTTTATGTCAATATTAAAGTACAATGAAAATATTATTATTTGATAATTTTCACAAAATATTATACAATACAAATTAAAATATTTGAATTTATCATTTAATCTGTCAAACATCTAAATTTAAACCTTGATAATCTATTGGGATGCAGGGAGTATTAGATATGTATCTTGATACTTTTATTACAAAAGTATAATGATTTTTTTTTACAAATAATTCATGAGACTACTTTATACTACCTCAATTTTTTAATTAATCGTTTTTAGTATAAATTTTTTTGTTTCAAAATATTTTATAAGATTTTTGCTAATAAATTAGAATTTTACATTTTTAATATACTTTTTGACTACTTTCTCTTTAGAGGTAATAACCAACCAATGATATAATTTTGGTGATTGTCATTCTACGTTTTGATGTGCCTGACTATTTTTTTTCTTAATTTATGTGCAAATTGATAAAACTACAAATAAAAAACATAAAGGGAGTATTATATTGTTTGATACAAAATAATTAGGTTAGTAATTGTGTTTAGTAGAACACTCTATATACGAGAGTAAATAATACTAACCTCAAATATTAGACCTCGAATATTATATTAGTTGCATGCGGATGCTATTACAAGTACACATCGTTCTTATAGAAAAAAGCAAGTTAAAACAAAATTAATAATTATTGTAGTATATAAAGACTTGTAAGCCAGATAACTCAAGAACATGAAGGAATTGTGAAGCAACTGATAGTAAAAATGTTTAGGAACTCTCACGACTAATGATACAACAATAATGATAGTATGATAGTATATAAAGATTTACCGAGAGAGCTCAAGAACACTTGTTTGACTATACATGTTCCACTCCTATTAAATATAAAATAATTAGGTAATTAATTATTTTTAGCGGAACACACTATATAGGAGAGTAAATAATACTCCCTCAAAGTCCCTATTTCTAAGAACAAAATTTTTCTAAATAAAAATTTTATTTTTAAGGTTCCATTTGCCAAATTAAGTAAGAAGAAATTGGAGGGAAAATTAAGTTTGTGAGATGAATTTCAAATTTTTTCTTAGCTATACAGGAATTAAATGGTCACTTAGAAATAGGGATGGAGGGAGTACTAACCTCGGATATTTATATTATTTGTATGTGGATATATATAGAATTTCATTAGTTCTCGTAGAAATGTAAGCAAGTTAAATAAAATTAATAATGATAGTATGTAGAGACTTGTATGTCGAAAGAGGTCGAGAGGCTGCAGTAGTAACAACAATAATGATAGTATGATAATTAATATATAGAGATTTTTTTCCTTTTTCCTTTTTTTTTGTTTTTATGTTTTTTAATAAATATATAGAAACTTATTTGAAACAATAATAATGATAGCTAGTATGGCCAATTAATATATAAAAGACTTTTGCCGAGAGGCTTAGAACATTTGTTTGACTATGTTCAGTTTGACTATGGGATTATATAGTGCTTAATAACTGGCGAGACGAACAATAGTTGCATGTGACTCTCTGATGCTATTATATAATTATATTGTATTTTATATTTTAAAGATTTAAATATGTTATGAAGTATATTTTGCCTATTTTACTAGAGGAAAGAAATATATATATATTAATTTATTTCAGTGTTCTTTTCATACATGAAGGGTAATTTAGTATTCCCTCCATTCTTAAAAGATTGTCACATTTTGACTTTTTGACTTTTTTATAGTTGAACTTTGACCGTAAATATTTTTATTTCTGTTGTATAATATTTTATGAAAAACATATAAAAAGTATATTTTCAATTCTTTTCATTGATATATTTTTCATGAAATATTATATAATACAAATAAAAATATCTATGGTTAAAGTTCAACTATAAAAAAGTAAAAGTCAAGTAGCCAATCTTTTTTAGGGACGAGGAATAGTAATTAATAGTGTGAAAAAGGAAGAAACACTGTAACTACTAGATAGATTTTATTATTTATAAGTATGTGCACCAATACAATGAAACCTCTTTCGGAAAATCCAATCTAGGTACAAAGAAAGTTTTAGCAAACGATTGAAATCCGACTATCAGTCTATTGCTCTCTAAACTTACTTATTTCGCTTGAGATCTTTGGACTTGGATTTGATGTTGTAGTCTTGGACTTGATTTGGGCTTTGAGTCTTGATTCGGTGCTTTGTTAATGCTAATTTGGACTTGATTTATTTATGCGGACTATTGAATGACCTGAGGCGGACTTGAATTTTGTGTGCGATTTGGATGAGGGCTTCGATGGGATGGATCAATGTGATGCCAATTTGGATAGAATAACGAGTCTTTGGACTTAGTGCTTGACTTGGATATAGTGCGAGCCGGGAAGCACTTGCTTGACGTGGGCAGGTATGGTATGCGGAGCAATGCAGCCTATAGACTTGGGTGGGTGGGACTTGGAGCTTGATTTGAATTTGTGTCTGCTAGAGGGTCTTAGCAACTTGATCTCGTACAACTAGATTAAGTCAGGTGCTTAACGACTTATTCACGATCGTGAGTCTTTATCAGTGGATATCTTTTGTATTATCAAGAGGATGCCTTAGCAACTTACTCCCTAAATTGTGCCGACAACTAGGCAGGGGCTATGCATCTTATATATCACGCCTATATTTACTATAGGTAGGGGCATTTATATAACCCAATCATGTAGTTGATTTGATTTATGAGATACAATGATTCTTATCGGTTTGGGTCTTGATCACGAAATTCTTTGTGCGACAATTCAACCTTGTACCCTAATTACGGACCCCTATTTTTAGTGCGAAGTTGAAAGATTTTGTGTTCTTCGCTCGGTTCAATCTAGGCGCTGTTTGAGAACTTTATAGGTTGAAGATTTGATGTTTATAGGCTTTCGAGCTTTCTTGATTGGTTGATCATGTCGCTGGATTTTAATCTTAAGCTTGTTGAATTTTGAGGCAAGATTTTTTATGGGGTAATTTGTCCCTCAAGAGAAAAGCTATTATGAAGAAGCGTAGAAGTTCAGGATTAACTTTTTTAGGTCAAATACACATTTTAAATATTAGTCTCATTTCTTTGGTCTTCGTTTTAGGCCGTTCTTTACAGGAGTCTTTATTTTAAGCCTCGAAGCTTCCGGAACTTCCATTTCATGCCAAATAGCCGAAATTGATGTAATAAATTTGGGAATTTTCGAGCCCTAGCCTCGATTGACATTTAATTCGGGGCTATTTCCTCGGGAACCCTCGTTTGAGTTAAAATTTAGGGTTAATTAATGTATAAAATCATAATTTCGACTTCAATTAATTTCAGGGGCTTAATTCTCGGAAACCCTTATTATTCCATACGTGTTTGATTTTTATTAGGGTTCGGGTTGAACCCTAATTGTCCTGTAGCTTCGTGTGATTAATTTTCCCAGTGTATTCATTTTAGATCGATTAAAATAAATCGAATTTAGTAAATTTATTTGTTAAATTTCGACTATCACTATGGCCTTGACTACGTTTATAAATAGTGAATTTGATAAGAATACGATAAACTTCTTTTGCTTTGGTTAAAAAATTAAATAATGTTGTGTGTTTACATGCACCTACGTTATCAGCTTTCCTTGTTCTCCCCTATTCCTCACGTGATATACTTAAATGCCTTTATGTTTATGCACTTGTCCATACGATTCATTTGATTGTAATTATAACGTTGTGTCTATTTATCGGAAACTTCGTCATAGATTGACGAGAGGTATGATCAAATCACAACACAATTATATTTATTGAGATTAAATTGACAATTAACATACACATATGTAGACAAAAGGAATATAGATGATGTTTGTGACAAAGTATATTGTTTAAGATCAACCAAATCTCTAAAATGGGAGCACCACCTAGCTTCTCGATGATGAGAAGTAAATAAATGTAGAATAAGGCTAAAATGATCATGAACCCCGGAACACCAATTGATTTGAATAAAGCAAAAAAGTTCTAAAACAAATAACTATTAAATTCAGTTGGAGGAAGTATATATTACTTGTATATAAATTCAGTTGGGTCTAGAAAATCGGTTCTGTATAAACTCTGTTTATGTATATAATCTTCAAGTTAAATCATATTACTTTAATCTAATAATATGGATAAACAATTTTCTTCTTTAGTTTATAAAATGTATTGTTCCCATAAACCTTAACGCTACTAAAAATTGTCCAAATTCATTTCAACCGCCACCACTATATAACCATCTTCGAGACTTGAATTTCTCCATGCCAGGAACATCCATTTTGCTCGAAGTTTGTGATATTTGAAAGGTTCTAGTGAGTCTATGTTGAGGAAGGTGGAGGCACAAACTTGAGCTCTCTTTACAAGATCAAAGGAGTGAACGCTTGAGGCAGACTTTGTGTTGACATTGGACGGGAGAATAGGAAACCATTCGTTATCAAGCCTGAAAAAACCGGATCGATACTCATCCGGTAAGATTAACGGTCCGATCTTGGATGTAATTTTTTCTCAGATACCCAAATGGAACCGGACCAATAACCAAATAAATACCCGAAAATTTTGGAATATGATAAAAATACCATAATTTCGGACCGAAATACCCCAAATCAGAATTAAAATCAGGACCGAAATACCCAAATTTTTTGACCCACCAAGAAACCGAACCGAGTATCAACCTGGTAAGCTATCAGCCGATCCCGGTTCAAATTTTTTTACCCGATACCCGGGCCGGACTGAACCTATAATAAGTTCCGGTCACGAATTTTTCTAGATATCCCGGTTACGATGTCAGCGTTAGGAAGATTTATTATGACGCAACTTATTGTATGGTTTTGCGAGAAATTCATGAAACGGGTCTAGATCATCACTAACATATATAAAAGTACGAATAAGGGTTGTGTTTTTTTCATTTTCACATTATTAATTACTAAATTATCATTCTACCGAAAAATACAAAGTTAGGAGTTCCCAATAAAGGAATTAAACTACTTACTCCTCCTTTTTTTATTTGACATTTTTGTTTTATCGATGTGGAACTTTTATTATCAATTATTCTTCAACTATATGTTCAAAAATTATAAGAAAATAATATTATGAAACTATTTTCAAAAGGCGAATGCATTATAACTTTTATATTTATTAAAATAATAATTAGTTAGTAATTAATGGTCAAAATTTCACCTACGATATCTGACGTCAAATAAAAAAGCGGAGAGTAGTATTAAGTATTCATCGTACTTAACGCGTCGTAAGATTATCGGTTGGAAAGGAATCATCAACACGTCACACGTGCGATTTGGTGATATCATCACATACATTTGGCATATATATACTTTATAATTGTCGTGCATCCTATTTTTTAATGAACTTTATTTATTTATCTTCAGTGCATGTTTAATAATTTACAGGTATGCATTGAATAACACAATTATTTTTGCTCGATTTTACATGTATAACTCATGATTGATTCACAAGAATATGTCTCATGTATTATATATTATTAATTTATTCTTTAAATGATATGGTTTTCTGCGTCGTATGTAGATTTCATCGATCTTTAATAATTGGTTGTTAGTTAAATAATAATATATTTTTATGTAGAGACTAGTATTATTATTATAATAGGTATTAGTTAAATAATCATACATTTTTGTAAAATTATTATTATTAGTATTATGATTATTATTATTGTTTTTGTTGTTATTATTATTATTATTTATTATATGTGAGACTATTTATTTATTATTATTATAATGGGTATTAGTTAAATATACATATGGTTTGAGTAAAATTATTATTATTATTTAATTCTCCACAAATATGAATTTTATATATTGAGATCCACAAAAATTAAATTATACTTTTTAAATCATACCAATTTAACCAACATAAAAGAAAATAATTCGATGATACTATATTGATGATCAATTCGTCAATATATTTAGTCAGAGGACATCAAATTGTTAAAGTAATATTTGTATCTCTCTATGGACATCTCAGTTTCGTATAGTATCTCTCTATGGACATCGTATTTTATTGTAATTTTTTATATTATATTTAAAGAGTTATTTGTGATCAAAGTATCCCTTCAAAAAATAAAAATATTAATTAGAAAAAATATTTAAAGAGTGTAATTTTTTACACAGTTTTAAAATGATTTCGAATTAACATAAAAATGTATCAAATATTTGAGAAATTGATTGCATGTCGTGCATCGCACGTCTCCTTTACAAGTACCCATAAGAGAAGAGATATCACACTTCATAAGTCCAATAAGTCACCTTCTTAAAATCAATTGGTGTTAGACTATTAGGTGGAGTAAGTTATTGGTTTATATAATAGTAAACTCTCTTTTATATTTTAATATGGGACATTCACATATAATCTCTTGAATGATTAGAATTAGAATTGTTTCTGAGGCATCGCTCAACTGGTAAAAGAACGAGAATATTAAAGAAAGCTTAAGGGGCGCTAGTGTCGCGATTTCACGTTTTTTTGAATTACTAGAATCAAATTCTTAATATGATGTTTGAATTATGAAATTTATTTTTTCATCTTCAACCATTTTCTCAACTATACTTCAATGCCTCCTTAGACTTTATTATTAAAGGTACTACTATTATTTTTCCACAAGTAAAATCTCTGTTTATTATAGACTTTGGACCCATGGTACCTCCATGGATTGAGACAGGAGTTGACAAGTTTACAGATTTGACCATATGGTTTCTCCCACTGTCCACCTACTGATACTTATTTTGGACTTGCAAAATCATTATAAGCAAGCCCTCCTTATTTTCAATGGTGAACTAGAAGAAACATAGGCAAAATCTTTAAATTTAGTTAAAATAATAATAATTTTACTTATCATTTTTACAAAAAACTATATTCATTTTATAAAAAATTATTTCGTTTGTCCTCCGATTCTATATTTTTACATTTTTTCTTATTTATCTAATATAAATTCATCTGCTTTCTAAATAAAAATTCTGGTTCGATTTTTTCGCACAAAATGGAAATTCTTGAAGTTGATCCAGAAGCCTCACCATTGACTTCTGCATTCAAGCTCCGATGGGATGTATTCTTGAGCTTTAGAGGAGAAGATACAAGGCACACTTTCACTCTAAACCTCTTCCAAGCACTAGACACAAAAGGGGTTCAAGTTTTCAAAGACAATGTTCTTGAAGAAGGAGATACCCTAAAAGAAAAACTACCAGAAGCCATAACATATTCATCATCATCAGTTGCAATAATTTCAAAAAACTATGCTTCTTCACATTGGTGTCTTGATGAGTTGGCCATGATATGTGACATGGGAAGGCCGGCTTTTCCCGTGTTTTATGGGGTTGAGCCTAGAGATGTGAGGAATCAAAAGGGTCCATTTGAGGAACATTTTGGGACACTTGAAAAAGAGTATGGAGTGGAGAAAGTTGGGAGATGGAGGAAAGCTATGAAAATTGTTGGGGGTAAAATTGGGTTTGTTTGCAATAGCAGGTGAGGTTGCATGATTTGCATACTGTAGTTATATCTTCCTTGCTTCTCAACCATTAACTTATTATCTAATTCACTAGCCAAAATAAATAGAAATAATATAACAAAATAAAAAACAAAAAATCAAACAATATTTTTTTTATCAAAAACTTAATTTGTTTAACTAGTTAGGATTAGACTAGTAATTATGAGATATTATTCATAATTACAAGATTTTGAATCAAATGACTCAAGTCCAAGCAATAATAACAATAATCAAATTTTTTCAAAGAAAAGAAAAAAGTAAGAAACCCAACATGTAATAAGAGATCTGGAAAATGAATTCATAAATTAAGGGTCCCAAAATATAAAATAATATTTGATCGACATAGAAAAAATAAATTATATATTGATAAAGTATCCAAAATTATTACCCATACTTTTTTATTATATTAAATATGAAATTAATATACTTGAATTTTGTAAAGTAATTTCATAATAGTATTATTTATGTACTATCAATCAACAATAATATAATTAAAGATATTCATGATTAAAATTTTATCTAAAAAATAAATAGTACCAATTAAATTGAATTGGTGAAAGTATTATATACAGTATACCGTAAATTAGCATGGTACTTCCGTACCGTCTAGAAAACTCATTCATTAAGTTAAACATGATCGTAGGTGGCCCATGGTATGTCACCTAGAATCATTGAATGAGTAATTCCCGATTGTTTCTACTCCGTAATAAATTGTACTTTGATCTTTTTTCTTGAAAAATGACCGATCACGTGGCGCCGTTATTATGAATAATATTTTGTAGTCGTTGAAGCCCCGTCCTAGTATTTTTCGTTAGCTTTTGACCATGTTTTTCTTTAGCTTTTGACGCCTCCATTCATGAGAGCCAATTCGTAACTAGTTGGATAATATTAAAGATTAATGTGCAATTTGAAATTTTCGAGGATGAAATCTTAACTTGCCTCAATCTCTTAAACCAAATCGGAAATTACTAATACTCGCTAGTCATAGATTGTCTCTTGATTTTTGATAATTGTAATTTTTAAATTTTGACCGTAGATATTTTTTTTAAATAACTTGACATTTTATATATTGAATATCAGAAAAAGTACAAGTAAAGCTATTTTCAATCAAAGATAGCCAAATCAAACCCCCACTTTATACAAGTTCTCCAATTTGCTCTACTTCTAACAATGCTTCTCCAACTATTGACTCTACATTTGATCGCATATACATACCTAACAGCTACTACTCCAGCTTCTTGCTCTTCTCCTTCAAAAATCTGCTTGTTCCTTGCTGTCCAAATGTGGTACACAACCGTTGCAACACATAATCGCTTGAGTCTACTTTTGAAGCTTTTCCCCACCCCTCTTTCCATAAGTATTCAGCCTCTTGCTCCCAACCTTGAGGAGCATGGTACTCTTTCAAATACAACAAGAGCTTTTTCCAAATTGTGGCTGAAAACCTGCATTCAAAGAATAAATGTTGTCTGGTCTCTCTATCATGGCAAAATACACATTCATCTTCCTCCAATATGTTCCAATTCTTCAATCTGTCCTTGATAGGCAATCAATTCAACCACACAAGCCACTCAACAAAGCGAAACCTGGGCACATGCCCTTTGAACCATATCATTTTCCACCATCTCACATTCTCTGTTGGTCCTTGATAGGCAATCAATTCTCACATTTTCCACCATCTCACATACCAGATAAGCCTATCATCTCCCTCTCTAAGCCTGGTAGTCAATCCATCCTTGAAAGTTGCAATCTCAACTGTCAAGCCTCTGCCTGCTGGCCACCCGATCCCCTCCTTTGCCTGAGCCACAAAATCATTTGCTTTCATTCTAAGAACACTGATACTTCTATCACTCAAGAATTCTGCCGGTATGCCATTTCTATGCCAATTGTCAAATAGGCAATTTGTGCTTTTTCTAGCATTGATCTCCATATTTACGAAAGGCCTGATAGTCAACCTTAATTGCAAGAGTTTCCTTTAAGCCCATGAATCAATACTCATTCACTTAATCCCCCATATGCTATGCCCCTTCAGCCTAAAAGTATTAATCCATTTCACCCACAAAGCTTCTATGTTGTTGCATAGATTCCATAGGTGTTTAGACATACAAACCATATTCCAAATAGAGATGCATTTGATTCCCAAACTCCCTTTCTTCTTTCTTAGAGTAGCTTGCTTCCAGGAGATCTTAGGGAGATAATTTCCACTGTCACCACCCTTCCACAAGTAAGCTTTAAGTATTTTTTCAATCTTATTCACTACCTGACCTGGGAGAAACACCATTTGACACCAATAGTTTTAAATCCCAAACACAACAGACTAGATAAGAACAAGCCTTCCAGCAAAACTCATGAATTTACTCTCCCATCCATTTATCTTCATTTTAATCTTTTCAATGAGAGTCCTGCAATCAGTTGCCTTAATTTGCTTGGTGGTAAGTGGAATCCCCAAATACCTTACATGCAATTCAGCAATAGGGATGCCAAGAATGCTACTAAGTCTATTAGCTTCTTAATCATCTATTCCTGCAAAGTATCTAGTGCTTTTGGTCAGATTAGGGTGCAGCCTAGAAAGTTCTCCAAAATCTTTCAAAACCTTTCCGATCAGCCTCATATATTTTTTAATTGCAGCACTCAAGACAAAGAGATCATCAGCAAAATTAAGATTAGTTAAATCAATCTCCTTACACTGAGGATGATATTCAAAACCACTTTGAGCTTGAAGCAACTTTGTAAAACAATCCATTATTATGATAAATATGTAGGGGGGACAAAGGATTCCCTTGTCTGAGTCCTCTAGTACTCCTGAAATGTCCTTGTAAACTGCCATTTACACTCACTGAAAGCCAAGTTGTGCTGCCTGAGCCTTGACAGGCTCAATAAACCTATTCATGCTTGAGGCTTTTCACAGTCTGCCATGAGTCTCTACAAAACTCATAGGTGAAGCCATCAGGATCAGGGGCTTTCCCTCTCTTCATGCTTAGCATTGTATTTTCAATCTCCTTCTCTGTTACAGGACTGCTCAGTAATGCTTCTATTAACCAGTTTGCCTACCCTTTCCTCAATATGAGAACTCTCCTCTGGAGCACTGAACAACTTCTCATAAAAATTAACAATGATTTGCTTCACCCCCTCATACTCTCTCACAAGATTGCCTTCCTGATCTTTCATCTCAATGATTCTACTATAAGTCTGATGCATTTTCATACTCTTGTGAAAGAAGGTAGTACTAGCATCACCATCTTTATACTACTGCACCATGGATTTACTCTGATAGGCTTTGATATATATATAAAAGCTTGGTCATTGCTGGGCGGGACGAGATAATAGACCTTTGAAACAATGGCTTTTCTCAGGATAGGCGGCACGTGTGGCGTGATCACAGAAGAAGAATGACGGGTTACCGATTACTCTCCTATAAATACTTGAATCTAATGAGATAAGCCAAAATACGATCCGTAGTACCGTTTCTCATATCGACTTTATAACTCGCTCTATCATCTTGAAACGTCGTCGGAGTGTTTGTAATGCCGGTGGTCACGCTTCCCAGTCGGCCGGGCGAGACTCGCGCCAGCGGGAGGCGGCTGGCGAGGCTTCGAACCCATTTATAAGGAGAAGGGCGCGGTTTCGGGGGGCAGTCCCCCGAAGGACTATCTCGGCTTCAATTTGGCTTAGTAGGAGGCAGCCCGTCGATTTGAAGATCAGGTTGAATCGTTGTCGATTAGGACTAGCAGTCCAAGGAGTGAAAATAAATTATGCAGAAACAAGTGGCCGCTTTGTGGGGATCGAAATCGGAATCGTGAAAATATAAGCATGTCGGGTTCACAGTGAAACCCGTCCCGTCAACGTATGGCATCCGATGAATGACCCGGAATCGATATCCGAGGATATTGAGCGAGAAATACAAAAGGCAGACGAGCAATTGATAGAGGCGGGAAAGGATGGTGTCGTCAGACACGTAAACCGGCGAGGAGCGAGATGGTCTGGTGCAGCGGTGAGAGGCGTAGGAGGACTCGAGACAACCACGAGGCGGCTGGCAGCCCTTGAGGCAAATCATGAGTGCACACGTCTGAACCCGCGTCGAGGTTCTGAAGAATTGGCGGATATTAAGGAAATGATGAAGGCGTTCATGCCGGCCATAACAAAAAAGAGAATGCAAGACCAAAATGCCTTTACGGATCGGCTTGGATGGGATCGTTATCCTGTTCGCACTCCCTTGATTTCACACAGGTTTAATGGTGTTGGGGCCGTCCAGGCTTGTTCACAGGCATTTTTTGGCAAAATGACCGCAAATCAACGATCTTGGCGATTTGCGGCTAAGCGTTTTCAACTGACATCCGACGAGCTTTGGATTGATACGTAGCTTTACCTGCTTAACTGTCGATGCATTACCCGACAAGCGGCGGTCGTTCTTAGCGAGATTTGGATCTATTTATCTGAAGCGCTGGATGTGCGGGCCTTGATGGATATCCGGCGAAATTTCGCGAAACAACAAAGGGATATATAAGCCATGATATAATGATATCGCCCACCGCGGTCGGAAGTTAACGACAAGGTAGGCTTACATGGCGTTTTTACCGCGGGTTGTCGTCTGGAAAACTCGAAAGGCCACAGTCACGGAAACCCCCCACTTGTCAGATGAACTCAACTGCGGCGGGTTCGCCGGTATGTGGAGTTGGAAGAGCTAAAAAATAAGAATACAGGCCAAGGGACCTGGGACACTACGAGAAGCGGGGGCGTTCAATCGCGGAAGACTCGTCTGCAGGATCGACACTAGCAGGACGGGGGGCAAGGATCAAAAGAAATTTTGAACAGCGCCTCGAAAAGGATTAGTCTGATATGCAAAGAGGGCGAGCGAGTTCTGGTATCCATGCTTGAGTATACTTTCCAGTTGAAGATAAGAGACTCACTTGCTAAGCCGATGCGAATGAGGAGTCTGGCCCAGAGGCGAGGAGGACAAAAGCGATATTGTGAATATCATCCCAGAGCATAGCCTTGGCAGCGTAATGAATGCGAGTATTGGAGAGGCGGAGATAGAGAAGTTAATAAAGAAAATTGCCAGAAAGAATATACAACGGGGAGGCTTGCTCGTAGTAGCCAACGGCATGGCAAAAGCCGCCGCCACCAAGTAAACCTAGAACCGGTGTGCGAGGCTGGCGGGTCGGATTGATACAATCTCGGGAAGACCCGCGGGAGGAGGGATTCGGCGTAATTCGAGAAAAGGTTGCGAAGAAGATCATTATACCTTGATGCTTGAGGCGTCATCGGTAAAAAACCGGTTATTTTCGAATAAAGACTTAATAGGAATTGAAGTCAGCGTGACCGCTTTAATTCGCTAGCCCGATCATTGCTAATTTAAGTGAGAATTACGAGAAAGGATCTTTGGTAGACAGGGGCTCGGTGGATATCTGTCACATCAGCTACTTTTGATAAGTTACAACTCTCGAGAGAAGTATTATTCAACCGCAATCCTTTGCCGCTGACCGGTTTGCGGGCCGTTCCATAAGAGCGATGGGCGTAGCATATCCCCAACGATGGGGGCGGGGAATAAAAACTACGCGTCGAGGACCGCGATTCACGTCGTAGATATCAGACCGGTCGTATAAACGTGATTAGCATAAAGGTGAATCCGACCTTAACCGCTATAAAGGCTATAGTTTCTCTATTGCTTGTCTCAGATGAAGTTCCGACCACAGGCGGAATAGGAGAGATAGAGTACCGGTAAAAAGCGAGAAGGTGTTGCGAACCTCGGTACCTCAGGTACATGGAAAGCGCTAGGAGGCCCCGCTGAGCGGTTCGGAAAATCCATGGGAGATTAGTCGGTCAGAAGGAGGAAGATAACTGTTCGAGGAAGGGAAGATGCCGGTATGCAGGAGATTATAATTATCCCACTTTTAAAGGAAATGTGGAGCAGGACGCCCCGGGATCGGATCGAGGCGGGAACGAGGAGCACAAGGCAAGTTGGTGGCATTAATAAGAGAGTTCGAAGATATTTTTCGTGGGGACAGGATATGCGAGGGGTAGATCAACTGGCTCGCGTCCTTAGCGTATGTGGACGAGGGAGCCCTGAGCCGATAAACCAAAGAAAAGACTCTTTAGTGATGAAAGAATGCGGCCGTCAGGAGGAGAGTGCGGTAAACTTCTGGCTTACAGGCCATGCGAGAGTTACAATTTCGAGATGGGTGGCAAGCGTTGTATTGAGAAACCTAGTGGAAATGGCATGTGTCTGGACTTGCTTAATTTGAATAAAGCATGCCCCAGACCTACATCATTACCCCGTCTTGGGGGCGTTTGGTCGGCGGAGTCTCGGGCCGTGAGGTTTTTGACTTTATGGATCTGCGGGGTACAGCGTCGAGATCAAATGGCGCTGAAGATGAGGAAGGGCGGCGTTCATAACCAGTATGGCTTTGTATTCTTTGGCGGGTTATGCCGTTCGGCAACAGCGAGAGCTGCGTATCGGCGGATGAATTGATAGAAATTTTTGCCTGGCAAAATTGGTCGAATATGGAGATATATGTGGGCGATATGTTGGTCAAAAGTAAAGTGAAGCGAGCTGATGGAAATCTTAGAAGCTAACCCGGCTTAGGAAGAGCGGGTTGAAGGTGAACCAGGAAATGCTGCTTTTAGGCGTGAGTGCCAGGAAATTTTTAGGTTATATGATCAGCGTACGAGGAATTGAGCCAAATCCGGATAAGATAAAAGGCGGCTTATGGATGTTATGCGGCCTCAAAGGCTATAAGAGTTGCGAGAAATTGACCGGGTGCCTGGCAGCGTTAAGTCGGTTTATAGCAGTCGGAAAAAATACCGCCTTGAGGTGGCGAATGTCGAGAAGAGTTTACACAGGACACATGAATGCAAGGAGGCGTTTGAGGAAAGATTGAAGGAATATTTGGGTTCCCACCATTTCTTTATCCGACGGAACCCGGTGAGCAGTACAGCTATATGTAATTTATTTCGGATATCGCGGTTAGCGGTGTATTAGTAAGGAGATAGGCCAGAAGCGAAAGAGCAAATATAACCGTTAATTAAATGTCGCCTTAGGGATCTTGAGGAGAGGTACCAGTTATAGGCAAGGTAGCGTTGCGGTTACCCGATCAGTCGTAACGGATCAACCTTTGAAGCGAATCTTGACGGTCAGGCGCTTGTGCGGCCGTTTAACTACGGGCTATCGAGGTTAAGTGAGTTAGAATATAAATGCGTGCCTAGGGTAGCATGAAGGAATTTCAGCATTAAGCCAGTTACATGAGATCGAATTAATGCGACTCGAGACTTTCTCCGTTCTGCGGGACCCGAACGGTGGAAGAGAGTACGCCACATTGGGCTATTTGTGGATGGCGCCCGTGTGAAGCGAGGAGTGGTAGATGGTATATTAGGACCCCAGGGAAACTCTAGAATATGCCTGGTTTAGCTTTCCCTTGACTAATAGCAGGCGAGTCTGCGAAGCCGTGATTAAAGGGGTTCTGGTGGCCAAGATTACATGGGAGTTAAAGAATTTTAGTTAAAGGAAGCGGACTCGAAATTGGTCATTGACCAAATTAAAGAACTGCGGGGTAAAGTGGCAGGTGAAAGATGCCGTCTGAGGCGGTGCGGATTACTCGGGAGTTCAGAAGGATCTTGTTTAATCGTATTCACATAGCGGAAAGCGAGAGAATTTGACCATGCATGCAGGCTTCTGACTACATTATATTGAGCGCACGAAGGGATATGTGTGGAGTTTGTGACGACCCTTTATCTTGAAAGAGTGTTTCACGAGTTGAGTGTACGGTGATAGATTAAGCGAAAACCAGTAATTCCTATCTCATGAAGGAAAATTACCCGGAGAAAACGAGGATCGAATCCGGGAGGATCGGAACCGTAGCACTTAAATATCAATTGTACTTAAGAATTATATTGGAATCTTAGGATGGCCACTTTCTTGCTTTGTGTAGCTACGAGAGGATATTCGAGTCTTAGGTGAAATACATGAAGGATGGTGTGGGAGCCACGTTGGAGCTCGGTCGCCCGGCCGTGAACGCGCAATTTGGATATTGTTGGCCCTTGGTGAGGATGCCCGTATGTATGTACTGAAGTGTGTGACATCGGAGGATGGGAGAAAGCGCTGATCACTACCTGCAACCCCGGTGGTGAGCCCGATTCACTTTTGCCGTATGGGGAATTGACTTAGTAGGAAAATTGCGAGCGAGGCGGAGTATGCCGTTATTGGCGTTAGACTTGATGGGAGTGGGTAGAAGTCATTTCCAGCAAGAGGACTAGGAGTGAGGAGGTGGTGCGGTTCTTATGGAAAAATATCTTGGAAACCCGGTTCGGCGTTCCCGAAAATCTTGAGTATCTGATAATGGTACCCAGTTTGAGGGGCGGGTTCTGACGGACTTTTGTGAGAAGTTCGGGATTGAGCATCGCTTCGCCCCAGTTTACTACCCGCAATCTAATGGACAAGTGGAGGTCATAAACCGAATCATATTTAAGGGCGTTAAGAAGAACATATCTGAGCGCGGGCGTGGGAAGCAAATTGGGTTGAGAATTCTGCAGAAGCGAGTTTATGAGTCGTTACGATCCACTTTAGGTTATCGACGGGAGAAGCTCACTTTAGCTGGTTTATGTTGCAGGCGGTTTTGCAGTGGAGATAGGATTGCCCGCTGCAGGGCAAATTGGGTTCGGCAAAGGAATTTAATGATCGGAGGATGAGAGAACAACTTCGACTTCATAGAAGAGCGAAGCGAAGCCTTTCGCGGATGCGAGTACAAACAACTTGTGGCAGGCGTAAAACCGACGGGTTAAAATCGCCAATTAAAATGCTTGGGGATCCGGTGTTGCGGCTGATCGGCGAATCGACCAGAACGAGGCTAAGCCCTTACTAGCTGGGAGGGACCATGCTCGAATTGAAGAAGGTTGGCGGGAAGCGGCGTATGAACTCGGGGGCTTAGATGGGAAGGAAGGTAGTCCCACCGGACAGCTTGCGTTTAAGCTATGCCGTTATTATGTGATCCGGATAGGACTATGTAACCGCCACAGAAGGGTTATTCTCTTTTGAGAGTTTTTAATAAAAAGGAACTTTCTTTTCGTTTCATTCTTTAAACTACGAGAGCTACTTGCTTTAGGCGGCATGCTAAACCCGAGTCACGTTTGAGACGAAACCCGAGCCCGATCGCCGTCGGTGCTTAAAACATGGGCCCCAAGTGAATCTTTAAATAAAAGCAATTGAAATCGGGAGGTAAAGCCCATGTGCACCTATGAAGTACCTCCGACGGTGATCGCGTACCATGATATAAGTGCGGGCACCGAGGCCATGTTGCTATCTGAGTTAACGAGGTTAAAACCGCGCTTTCTTGAAACAGGTCCGACTGTCTGGCGAAAAAAACAAAAACACGAGCAGATGGATCTGATTCATTTGATAAGAAAGAAAGTTACAAGTAGTATTGGAATATACAAGGGAAAATTCTTATCAGCAACTTCGAGAAGGTTACAAAATTTAATAACAAAAGTTAAAATCTGAGGCTATCTTTGCGGATAAATGCCCGGAGGCGACTCACCAAATAAATCTTCGCCGTCGAAGTCGGCGGAGGCACCAGTCCTTGAGGAGGTGAACCGTTCAGCATTGTATCTAGTGATAAATTCACCCCATAATTGTCGTCGATAAAGCGGTTAAGGTCACTTGTAGGTCAGCCAAGCGGCGTAAGCAATAAAGCAGCGTCACCGGCTCGTTGCGAAATCTTGAAGGATCTTGGCCGGATGGCCTTTTTCTCGCGGTGGCGGCAGAGCTTCCCTGCTTTGAGGCGAGCTTTCACCGCTTCCTTCGGCTTTGCGGTAACCCCAAATCGACCACTTTTCTTGATATTTCGGATATGCGCTTGGCCACTGTTCTTTGCTCTTTAGCATATTCGGCCTCCCCTCGAGGGTGGCTTGGCTTGTTTAACAAGTCGTCTTCTTCGCCCATCCGGGCGTGCTCACTGGACCTCTCTTTTTTCGTTGTATGGACAAGAGGCCTTCAGTATTCGTTTCGCTCTCTTGGCGCAACGTTACCGCTCTGGAGGCCTCGTTTGTAGAGAGACTTCTATTAATTTGTCTGGAAGAGTGCTCTCTCCTAAAGCCCAACCGATCGGGTCATGAGGAATAGCTAGCGGCTTCGAGTGCAACGTGAGAAGGAGGAGAGCGGAGTTAGTAAAAAAAGAAGGAGAAAAGTAGGAGGGCGTGGGAATACACTTATCGGATAATGGCGATAGTATTGCGCTCACGACGGGTCCTCGGCTTCGTAATCCTGCTTCGCCCTTCCGAGAATGGGGGTTTAGAGGCTGAAGGCTTCGGCACTTACAGAGGGGTAGAACCGGTAATAAGACTAGCCGTGGCCAGCGAGTATGGAAGACTTAAGAGGTCAGAGGAATATTCCGTGGAGGAAGTAGCTTGGGAGCTCGCCTCTTGAGGCACCGAGGCGAGATGTCGGGCGCGGGGCCAGGCAGAGGAGAAGGATTGGGTTTTGCAGGCGGAAGGCTGCCCAGTGTCGGAGGAGGAGGCTAGGAGGTGGATCTTCCGAGATGACTATTGTCTCGATCCTCTTGGGTCGACGAGCGGCATGCTTCTTGCGAGTCCCGAAAACCATGGAGTCTACCATTATCCGGGTTCGATCTCTTAACTTTGGTTGAGAAGGTGGAAGTGGTGGCGAGGTATGAGTAGCTGAACCGTGGACCCGCTTTCGGAGGACGAGACACTTTATTTACGCCGCGCTAACGAAATAGAGGCCGGTGACTCCCCCGGCCATGGCGAAAAAGGGAACCTCCCGAGGGCTCAACCTCGGCAACTCGAAGAATGTAAATACTACGTAAGAGAAAGAAAAAAGTAGATCTGTGGCCAAAACAACCAAATAAAACATGTGCTTAGAAACATGTGACATGTACATACCCAACCAAGGGAGACCCCGAAGAAGTATCGAATTCTTTGGACGGGATAAGGCCCGCTTGAATCAAGGCATACTCTTCGCGGAAGATTTTTGTAGAAGCGGCGGAGCGTCGAATACGTATGAGGTCAGCCCAGACCAACTCTGACCGAGCGTCTTCTTTGGTAAGAGCGGAGGCGGCGAGCTGTGGGGGACCCGTACCGGAGGTGCACCAAATCCGTACCGCCGCTACAAAGCGCCATTTGGAATGCCGTCGGGTTCGAGATTTTATACATTTTTGGATCATAGATGTCCCTTTGACTTGGCCGGAAAGATGTGAGCCGCCCGAGTGCGGTGTTATGACGGTGAGAATAATTCAGGGGAGAGAGTACATGCGGGACTATGTTCTGGACAGCTATGAAAATGGTGATCTCCAGAAGCCCTTGACCAGGGCGTATCTGCCAGGGCTTGATTGACCTTAATAGACTATTTACAAAAGGGTGAAAGGAAACCTACGCCACATGGGAGAGGAGCTACATGTACATGGGCATCGACACGAGGACAAGGGACGACGATTGGCGGATCAACGAGGGTTCAAAAACATATCTCCTTACAGCGAAGGAGTCGCGGCTCCACGAAGGGAATGGAAAAATATCTCCTAAAGTTGTCTAAATCCGCTAAAGAGAAAGGGACAGGAAGGGAGTCCCGAAAGATGGTAGGCATAGCGGTGGAAGGTCGCTTTGAGGGTATCCAGCCCGGTCTAGAGGATATTGCATCCGTTCTGGCACAGGAGGGTTGGCGAATTTGAGGCCGTGGTTCTTTGATGTCGACACCGAGCGGGCGATCCGGTTCTTCCCTTGAGCCGTCGTAGATTTGCCCGGCCAGTCTTCTGACCGCTGAGGAAGTTCCATGTTAGCAAAAGGATCATGGAAAGGGGTAAAGCGCAAACCGCCAGCAATAACCTCAGCGCCTAGAGCTGAGTAAAGCCTACAAAAGCGAGGATTGAAATCCGTTACCACAGCGGCGAGTCCGGCACGGAGAACTTCCAGATGTTTCTTGATGAGAATTACCCGGCCCGTCTGCGCAAGCGTAGAGACCTTGAAATTAGCACCATGAACGAAAAAACTTGATAATAATCATGTGCGGTGGGAAAATCCTCACGGGGCTCGGACGGCCCAGCGCGGCCAGTTTCATTTATTAAAGAAAAAAAACAAACAAAAGACGAGGAAAATCCCAAATCGATTGAAACCCACTAAATCGAAGGAAAACCCCAAATCGATTAGAAGACCCCAATCCCTCAGCAATCTTCTAAAAAAACTCGTCGGTCGATACCCACCGGCTTGAAATGCGAGCGAAACGAGCCGAAATTGCTGACCGCTCGAGAGAGGATGGGGGAGAAAGAGCGACAGAAGCAGTTCGAGGGGCTGTCCAGTACAGCAGTCAGCGGTTGTTCAAGTCAAACCAGCGATGCTTGTCGAACCTTGATACTCGTCCCAGCGCTTTGTACTTATTCGCAGCAGTAGGATCAAAGATAGTCTCCGCCATTCATGAATCGAGGATCATTCGCCCGTCGACCATTCGTGAAGGGCGATATATATATAAGCTTATTTTGCTGGTGGAATGAGATATGGACGCCCCAAGAAGCCACTTTCTCCAAATGGCGACATGTAGCGTAATCCTAAGAAGAAAGAAATCTTCAGCCGGTTCTCGGTGCTCTCACATAAATACTACTCGGCGGTCTGAGCAGATAAGCCAAAATCTTGATCCTTAGTACCATTTCATGCTCGACTTTACTCTTCAGCTCATGTCGACGATCGTCGGTGTTTGTGACCACCCGGTGATCGCTTTCGAATCCGGCCGGCCGGAGGGCTCGCGCCAGCCAGGCGGCTAGGCAGGCTTCCGAATACATTATAAGGAGAAGGGGGCGGGTTTCGAGGGCAATCTAGAAGGGCTATCTGGCCACGGTAACGAGTAGAACAAGCCCAGTCAATTTGAAGATCTGATTGAATTATTGTGGTAGCAATCGAGGTGAAAATAAATTATGCTGAAACATAACTAAAATTTTGCATCACATAACACCTTGTAATCCTTCTCCATCTTACTTTTCAAAAACTAGATCCAATTTATATTTTTATATCACTTTTTTTAATATATACTTAGTTGGGTTTGTTGAATTTTGTTTGTTTAAAAAATGGAGACAGATCAAATAAGGAGGCATAATCAACCCTAATGAACACCAGTGTTCTTCATTTGTTGCTAAACATATCAAAGCTCCTGTTGATATTGTAAGCTATTTGTTTCCTCTTTGCTGTTATATGTTACTGTTTTTGTTTTGACTTTGATTCTTTATGCAGATTAGAGAGTTGACTTTGATTCTTGATGCATAATTTAGGATATTGTTTTGTTAGAGTTGACTTTGATTCTGGATGCAGATTAGGGAATTTGGAATAAATGGGAGGGGGGTTTCTGTAGTTTGTATTTTTTTTAGAATAAATGGGGGAGGAGGGAACTAAGTTACTGGGGCCACAGGCCACTGGGTGGGGGGTGAGGTTTGGAAATTTAGGGTGGAGTTGGAGAAGAAAGGGGGGTAAATTATTATAAAGGTTAGTATAGTAGAATTATTTTAAAATATATCTCGCATCCCAATAATTGTGTAATTCATTGTTTCGCTTTGTTTTTAAATGTCAGCAGGTTGAGGGCAATGCAAGAAAAAAAATAATAATCTGAGGGCCAATGCAGGAAAAAAGAATATATAGTTTAGAGCACAGTGAAAATAAAGTGATAGTTAGAGGCGTCCAGAATTCAATTAGCCTTCTTTATAACAAAAGTATTGTATCAAGATAGTCGAATTAGAACAAAATTGATATTTTTCATTATTTTTATACTTATTTTTTTTAAGTCTCAGTTCTTATACTAAAGTGTAATGATAGATCCCTAATCAATGAAGGTCAAATGATAAAATTTACATACATCCTTCATAAAGTGAGTTTAATTTAAATATCACTTATATTGAGACGAGGAAATAGTAATTAGTAAACTAGTACTTCATTCATTTCAATTTAAGTGAGAGGTTTTTATTCAATAAATAGTCAACTTAATTAGTTTCAAAATTCATTCGTTTAAATATAGAATATCAAACCTTGTAGTTGAATTGAAATGGTAACAGTATATATTTGAGATTTGTTTTTCTATCATGTAAATGCGATATCATACACTTTTTCCGTTTTTTTAGTTGTCATTTTAGTCATTCGCATATAGATTAAGGGAAAAAAATAGTCAAAAAGTACATTGAAAAGTAGAATTACAATTAATTGAAATTATTCCATTAATTGATAATTGATAGATAAAACGACAACTATTTTAAAACAAAAAGTTTATGCTAAAACGACAACTAAAAATAACAGAGGGAGTATGATTTATGTATCATAATTGTTGTAATATTTAGACTATATAAAGATGCAATAATTCACATCAGTTGAAGTTGTGAGAGATTTGTGAAATGGTTATTATTGTTAGTCATGTGGTATCAATGCCTATTTCATTCATAGCCGGACCTACGTTAAACATGTAATCCTTTCTTATTTTTATTTTGAGTTGTTTGTAATTAATGTTTTCCTTGATTGGTTTAGTTTAATTTTGACATGTTTGACTGTTTTCTGCAAGTCTAGAATGGGAAAGACCATAAGGTAGAAGATGAACAGTTGGGCTGGATTTTAAATGTCGATTTGGGCTCAGTTTGATGTCTTCTCCGTTTTCCCTTTTTTTAAGGTTTTTTTTGGGCTTTCTCTCATAAACTCGTTACATTCATCTACATTCTTGAAAAGGTAGGATTACAGGGGCGGAGCCAAGAATAAATTATAGAGTGAGCCAAATATAAAAAAAGAGGAAAAGTATAAATCGGGGTGGACCAATAATAAAAATATACAAAATTCTAAGGAAAAATATAGTATAAATAGACATTTTTCTAAAAATTTAATGGTAAAATTAACATTTTAAAAAGTTCGGCTGGTCAAGACCTACCTTGTCCCGTGAATAGCTCCGCCCTTGGGTAGGAATGAAATGATGGTGATAGTTGATGGGAAATTTTTGTTACATATCTACATTGTTTGTAAATATTTTTGTAAAACTAATATACTGTATCTAGATAATACTCCAAACTGATGTTGGAGACTATCTGTAGTGATCGGATTCATTTTGTTATTTGTTATCACTTGGTTACATGCATGACATGATATCAACTACATTGTAAGCATCTTGTTCTTCATGTTATGTGCAATACTAACACAATGCAATTGTCTCAGTGATGAAATAGTGATCCAGTCTATTGTGAACAGAGTGTTGCGTGAAGTGGTTAATGTTCCCATCGTTGTGGCTCCATACCTTGTTGGTCTCGACTCTCAATTCGAGAAATTAATGGATGTGTTGAATGTTAGCTCCCACAATGGAGTCAAAGTGTTGAGGATTCATGGTATTGGAGGCGTTGGCAAGACTACTCTGGCGAAAGCACTCTACAACAAACTTGCTAAACATTTTGAGTACCGCGGTTTCATTTTAAACGTTAGAGAGATGTATGCCAAACATGGGGATGCAGTTCATCTTCAGAACAAACTTATTTCAAGTCTTTCATCAGGCTCAAGTCCTGTAAATAATGAGCATTTCGGTATGAGGGCGATCAGAAGGTTATTTCAAGAGAACAGGGTTCTTTTGGTTCTAGATGATGTCGAGAGTCCTGAACAGCTTAGGCCGTTGGTTATAGAACTAGATTCGATTTCAGAAGGTAGTCGAGTTATTATAACCACCAGAAATTCCAGACCATTTGATATGGATTCTGATATTAAGGTTAAGGTCTATGAGTTAAGGGAGTTGGATAAATCAAATTCAAGAAGGCTTTTTAGTTATTATGCATTTAGAAGAGAAAATCCAACTCAAAATTTAGTAAATTTGTCGAATGAGATTGTTCGGCTTACTGGAGGATTACCATTGGCTCTGGAAGTTTTTGGTTCGTTTTTGTTTGACAAGAACGAGGATCAATGGCCCGATGCTCTAGAAAAGCTGAAGACGAACCCTCCGGACAAACTCCAGCTTGTCCTAAGGACAAGTTATGATGCACTGGATATAGAAGAGAAATGTGTATTTCTTGACATTTCTTGTTTGTTCCTGAATCTAGAAATCAAAAAGGAGTATGTAATTGATGTCCTCAGAGGTTGTGAATTCAGAGGAGAGACAGCAATTGCCACACTCGTGTCACGGTCACTTTTGAAGGTTACTGTTGAGGATACTTTGACAATGCATGATCAAATCCGGGACATGGGAAGACAGATTGTCAAAGAAATGAGTTTTCCAAGTCGTCTCTGGGATAGCGAAGTTGTCATTAGGGTCTTGCTTGGCATGAAGGTATAAATCACCAACATTTGATGTATGTTAGTATCTTCATATAGTGAGTATTCGATTGATATTTTTGGATTGCTTGCTTTGATTTTTACGTCACATTTTAGTTATACAATTATTTACCTCTAGGGATCTCCAAAAACAGAAGGAATCAGCCTAGACCTTGATCGAAAGGGGGTTTCGAGGTTCAAGAGTGCAAAGGATGCTGCTCTTGACAAACTGAAAACAACACCTACTCTCACATATTTATCAACATACATCAAAGAAGTTTATGGTAAGTACATTCAGAATGGTGTAAATGTTTATGGTAAGTACATTCAGAATGGTGTAAATGAAAAAGGGGAGATGGTCTTAAACACGGCATTGATTAAGCCAATGGTAAACTTGAGGCTTCTTCAGTTCAGCAAGGTGACATTACAAGGAAATCTTCAAGAGTTACCTTCTACTTTGAAATGGCTGCAATTGAGACATTGCAATTTGGACCATCTCGCATTCGACTTTTGTCCAGAAGAACTTGGTGTTCTTGATCTGTCAGAGAGCAATATTAAAAAATTGTGGGGATGGAAATGGAACTGGAATAGGCCAAAGGTATGCAACATTTCTTGATAAACCTTTTCAGTTAAATGTTTAACGAAATTTCCATACTGATGCTTAAGTTTGAAGTGTGTGTGATCATATATATTTGTTAAGAGTCCTGAAGCTAACTCATTAACCATGCAGGTGAAGAGTAAATTAAAAGTCTTGAATCTTCATGGTTGTTATAACATAGTTGAAACCCCAGATTTATCTCTGCATCATTCTTTGGATAAGCTGATTTTTGAGCGATGCAGCAGCCTTGAACGGGTTCACCAATCTATCACAGATCTTGCTTCTTTACGTCATCTGAACTTCAGGGATTGTGAGAATCTTTCCAACCTTCCCAGCGACATATCTGGGCTGAAAAATCTTGAGGTTCTTATTCTCTCTGGTTGTAAGAGGCTAAAAGATTTACCCGAGAGCATGGGAAGATTGACATCTTTGAGGGAACTTTTTCTAGGTGAAACTAACATAGACAGATTGCCGGAAACCATATTCCGCCTAGTGAAACTCGAGAAGCTTGATCTTGCACGTTGCGAGATGCTAAAACAACTACCCCGCAACATTGGAAAGCTTTCATCCTTAAGAGAGATGTCTTTGTATAGTTCTTCACTAGATTATATCCCGGAGACTATTGGTTCGTTGGCTAATCTTGAGATACTTAATTTGATGTGGTGTGAATCGCTTACTGTGATTCCTGATACTATTGGAAATATCAAGTCATTGAGAGAGTTCTTTCTTGATAGCAGCAGTATAAGAATCCTTCCAGAATCAATTGGTTCATTACATAATCTGTGCGAGCTTTCGATTGGAAATTGTTCTGGTATGAGCTCTTTTCCTAGTACCATTGAGGGGTTGTCTAATTTGATTGAGCTTCAGTTGAGCAATACCCTAATCACCAAATTACCAGATCAGCTTCAATGGCTAAAATCTGTGAGGAAGCTTGAAATGAGGAATTGTACAAATCTTAATTTTCTTCCAGAATCATTGGGAGATATGTCATCATTGGAAAGGTTGATAATAACAAATGCTTCCATTACATATTTGCCTGAGTCCACTGGAAAGTTGGAAAATCTCATTATGCTTAGGTTGACTAAATGTAAGAAATTAATCAAACTACCTAAATCGTTTGGAGATTTAAAGAGTCTACACCATTTGTACATAGATGAGACTGCTGTGACCCGATTACCTGAATCTTTCGGGATGCTCTCATCCTTGATGGTATTGAGGATGGCAAAGAAACCTTATGATCGGGTACATCAAATTCCGGGAACTGATGATTCGGATGCTGATATGGAAAGTCGGGTACTTCCAACTTCTTTCTCTAATCTTTCATCATTGCAAGAATTTGATGCTCGGGCATGGAAGATACCTGAGGATATACGAGATGATTTTGAAAAGTTATCAGCGTTGGAATCTTTATCGTTAGGACACAATGATTTCCATAAGCTTCCATCGAGTCTTAGAGGACTCTCTCTCTTAAAAAAGCTCATTCTTCCACATTGCAAGAACTTAAGGTATATTCCTGCACTTCCCTCAAGTTTGATCGAAGTTAACGCTGCAAACTGTGGGGAACTACAAGATATCTATGATGTCTCCAATTTGGAGTACTTGGAAGAGCTAAATCTCACTAATTGTCGGAAGCTGAGAAACGTTCTTGGCTTGGAATCCCTGAAGTCCTTGAGAAGGTTACACATGAGTGGTTGTGATAGATGTGCCCCGGTACTACAAGGATTTAGCAAGGTACATGTTTTTCCTTTTGATTGACTTGTATTTGCATTTCATCTTAGGTCAACTCAGAAACAGCCTCCCTATTATCACGGATCCATAGGGACAAGGCTATGTAGAAGCCAACCCCCCTTACCCCATTGAACAGGAACCTATTTTGAGGCATTGGGACATGTTATGATTGTTGACTCGTGTTTGCAAAAGCATGAAACAAGGCCTTGGTGGTTCCGTTTTGGACATTAACTATTTCGTTTTTATATGTTCTGAATGCAGGATGCTGTGAAGAAGTTACATAATCTGAGTATCCCTGGAAATAAAATCCCTGACTGGTTTCCTAAAGAAACAGTTTGTTTCAGTGCAAGAAGAAACAATAAACTTAAAAGCATCGTCGTGGGCGTAGTGGTTTCTGTCGATTCTGGTATACCGGATTCTTTAAGAGATGAACTGCCTGTTATACCTGATGTTTATGCCGAGATTATCAGGGTGGATAAACCTATATTTAGAAGTGCACTAAACTTACAAGGTGTTCCAAAGTCAAACGAGAACCAACTGTATTTGTGTCGATTTGAAGATTATCATCCGTTAGTATCCATTCTTGAAGATGGTGATGAGATTGTCGTGGCTCGGAGAGAGCCTCCATTTATGCAGGGAATTGAGTTGATTGAGTCTGGGATGCGCTTGGTTTTTGAACATGATGATGATTATGATGGCGACGAAGAATCCCTCGACGAACGCGAGCAGACTCAATCTGAGAGACTAAGAAAGTTCATTGCTAGTCAATGGAGGAACCAAGTAGGCTGAGCCCCCCCTAACTTCTTGATGGCAGGGAACGAACTCAATCATGTGGCTCTTGAAGGTTCATAGTTATTGCTGGAACTAATTCATCATCAAGTGGTTAAATCTGGAAATAATAAAACTAGGTTTCCATTTAAGAGAGATATTGCCTGGAACTAAAATTTTATGAATGTAATTTATTGTAGCAAGTTAGCAACAATATAGGAGACGACCTTGTTTATACATCTTAATTGCTCTCATTTTTTTCAACACTAAGATTAGTTTTTCAAAGTAGAAAGTTATGTTTCCAAGTTTATTTTATAAATAATTAAATACAATCTAACTAGCATTCACTTAAAAATAATCAATAATAGTAGACAATATGGTATATCATAATACCCAAAGAGATCAAATGACATGTATATCATAAATTTTGGTTCAATATGGGGAATAGGATGTGTGGAACTGACAAGTACAGATTGGACCACAAAAAATAAGCATACATTAGCACAGTTATTATAATTTATAACATCAATTCTGAGCAACTCCTATCAATAACTGTGCTAGCTAAAAGGTGTGAGCTACACTAAATATGAGTACACCCTAATGTTACAGATAAAATCTAGATGGAGAACTTCTGAGGGTAAAAAACAGACGAAAGGAATGGTATGTGGTATGTACATAGCGGTCTCCTAAATCATTGTTTGTTCGTTTTTGTCCGCGACTTCATACTAGCTCTCTTCGCCACATCCCAAGCCTTCTGTGGCACGTAAACTCCAGCCTGAGCCGCAAAAAATGATTCATAACCGGGTGAATCGAATGCGAAACCAGTGTGCTTGGATTTCTGCGCAGGAAGCTGCATGATGGCGTAGCTCCTGGCCTGATCCGGTGTAAGCTGGTTGCCTATTTCCAGCAATATTTGCCTGTCTTCAGGCTCATCTCTATGAATCTCCTGAACAACTTGATAATCGTAAGGAACAAACCACCGCTGGCCCCTACACAAGAAAATCGCCCGTTGAAGTCATTAGAGAGCACCAAATGTCAAAAATAGGTCAACTTCAGAGGGATATAAAAAGTGATAATGAAATTTGCAACAGGTGCTAGAGTTACAATATAGGGGCAAACTAGATAAGATAATGAAACTAAAATTGAACTTGATCAAACAGCTAAGCAAGCGATAATAATAAAGCTATTATACGAACCCCAAATATAAGAAATCGACGAAGAGTGCAGCCACAGGAACTAGGAGGAGTGACAGATAAAAATAGGATGTACTCATCAAAACATAGATGGTGAGAAATATGTTCTCCTGCAATGAATATTAACATTGAGTCTTGTAGTTGAAATAAGTTTTATAGTTTAAATCAGCCACATAGTGCAACTTACCTGAGATCGACCCCAATCTATCGCTGAATATATAAAGACGAAAATAAACCAAATTAATATGCTCCCTCCGACAGTAATGTAATGCCATCTTGTGATTGTGTTGCACATCATCAAGAGACGCAAATTGACCGTCATGACAACACAAGTGAAGGCCATCGTACTGATATCCCACAGACCAAAGATCTTTCCAGATGAATTCATTGCTTTCGTGCTAGTAGCCATCACAAAATAGTGTAAAACTAATGATTGATAAATTGCAAAGAATGCCCATGTCGCCACGACCCTCCACTTGAAGAATGTATTTTTTATTCCTTCCTGGTATAGCTCTGGATATTTCTTAGAAAGTGAAGCGCTGACATCCTGCAAAGACAAGATGCAAAATTTATAGCAGCGACAAGAAAATACACCCACTTGCCAAGGTAACAGAAATAGTTAAGTCTTCTACAAGCAAAAATAGTATTTCCCCATTAGCATAGAACAAGGAAACAGAGAGCGTACAATAGACAACAATTACCTTGTCGAAGAGTCCCATTATTATCACAGGAAAAGATGTGAAAATGACATTATACAGTGACTGATACCAATCGTCATAGAACCTTTGGCCAGAAAATCCGGTTTGAAAGGTGAACCAAAACTGAGTGAGAGTAAATGTCAAGTTCTTGTAAAAGAAGTATGTTACAACCTGCATCAAACAAATTCAAAGTTGTACTAAACTTGCAACATAAGGTCATTACATATTAGTTCACGAAAAAAGAAACAGAAAATGAACCTTGCATATTCTAATATAAGACCAACGGCAAGTCGGTGAGAAAGCGAAATTGAGCAATTGCAAAGTCACTAGCCATAACAGCTTGCATTCCCTCTTGCCCACTTATTCCAACTCCAACATGTGCAGCTTGTATCATACTAACATCATTAGCACCATCACCAATGCTAAGTGTTATTCTCTTAGCACCTTTCCTCACGAGACTTGTTACCTGTCAGCAATTGAAAACATTCCACTTCAGTAAGAACCAGTCAAGGAATTCCACTCAGCTATTTCCTGTGGTTTTCATTCCCAATCTGAGACATCACCATCTTCCCACTTACCCAATAATTAATGGCACGTTTTAAGGTCATTTTTTAATTATGACTTTAAAAACTATACTAGATATTGGAGCATAGGCTATGTGTAGAGGGAACTAAGTACTGAAAATACATATCACCATTTCCGGCAAATTATTAATTAAGTACTAAAAGTTATAAATTGTTACATAATAGACTCGTTACCTGTGCTTTCTGTAAAGGAGAAACTCGGCAGCACACCACTGCACTGCAGTTCAGGCTGAGATTTAGCAAAATTACCCGCAGACTTGGATCTAATGCATACATCAAACACTTCCCATCTATAACAAGAGCTAACTTTTGTCCAGATGCAGAACTAAGATGCTCTAACGCTTCCTCATGGCACCTTTTCAGTTCCTTCTTCACTGTTTCTTTCATAAATCGGGCAATCTCCACTTGATCGCCCTTGCGAAAAAATTATACTCATCAAATATCAGAAGGATATCATTTTCACCTACCGAAATTCTATGAGGTCAGGTATCTACTTACTTTTTCTTCTACTTCCCTAATTGCATCAGTTTCAGAACTCATGACAAATTGCTTCATGCTATTATTAATCAATTTGCAGGCTGCAATGAAAAAGGGAGGGAAGAGCAGTGAGACTCCCTCATGTAGATAAAGAATTAACGAAAGAAAACTTAAGGTTCTCGATAGGTTGTAAGGACAAACCATAAGCTATATTTATCGCTGTCTCCATCTTGTCCCCAGTCAGGACCCAGATTTTAATTCCTGCCCTGGATAGAGTCTCTATACAGGATGGTACCCCTTCCTGAAGCTTGTCTTCTATAGCAGTTGCACCAATCAGAACAAGATTCTTTTCTATGAGTTCGGCTACCTGAAAAAAAAAATTATAATTCAACTGATTCTCATGGCCAAATTAATGATGAATGATAGTTCAAACAAAATACAATAATCTCACAGGGAGAATGAAACTCGAAGCTCCATAACATAGTTCGGAATGGCAAATGGCGGTTCTTGGCGATGAACCCCAAAAAGTTGCGCCACGCGCGCCGTGGCGGTAGCCTTTGGCACTCAAAACATTTATTATTTTAGCAATAATAATAGTTCATGAAATATGAAAATAAAATGTGAATTTAAATTAAACTGACTTAATATAATTTAATTTTGAATTTTAACACAATACTATTATACTATATAACATAAAATAATTTAATATCATATTAAAGTTAATTAAACAAAATTAACTGAAGTTAATAAAATTTAACTTAGATGAAATTAATATATAATAAACTTAATTAAATGAAATTGAAATTTTAAATGAAATGTAATTAAGTAACTTAAACTAATTAATATAATATTAAATTTATTTAAGTGAAACAAAATTTAAATAAACTTTAATTATATAAATTAAAGTACTAATAATAAACCTAATTATTATGCTATTCAAAAATAATATCATTCAAGGTATATAATTTTAGTTTTAATCTATTTTATTTAAATTTGACATTTTTAATGAAATTTATTATTGGCATCATATTAAATGTCTACTATTAAAATATGAGACTCATTTGTGTTCTTGCCACACCATTCTTCTTCCTCAAATTCCCTTCTCATCATCTTCCTTTCATTAATTTCTCATTTTCCTTCTTAAATTCTGATGTACTAATGGTGGCTCGCCATGGCTATCCGCCACGCCACAGTGTAAAGGCTGAAAAGGCGGACGCCACGGGGTCGCCACATGTACCTCACCGCCACAGACATGACTGAGGCGCTGAGGCTCTGCCACGCCAAGCCACAGCGCCATGGCTACCGCCACGCCGCCTTTTCCAAGCTATGCTCCAGAATGACTTTCTCAAAAAGGGAAAGAAACAATACCTCATCCAACTTCTTCTCACGGTCTCGTAAAGAAGATTTTGATTGGATATATTTCTCATTCCAATTTTCATATTCATCAGCACTAAGATCTCTAAAGGCCAGGCAGAGAGTTCGTAATCCTGCAGAACCGAAAGTCTCCAAGTTCTCCCTTGTTGTCTTTTTCAACTGATTGTCTCCATCGGTTAATCTCTCATATATCACAGTATCAGCACCCTGCAAAATGAAATAATAAGAAAAATTCTTTGACTAGGGATAGCAACACAACTGGTTACCTTGCAATATAATACAAGCCTCCCATCAGGATAGCGGCACACAACAGATTGGCGCTTTCGTGTACTACATATAACAATAAAATATCTTAGTATACATCGAAATTTGCCAATTCCAAACTTAGATTCAACCAAGATAAGAAGAAAATACTACCTGTTAAACTCCAGAACATTCAGAATCTCATAAGGAACATCTTCAACCTGTCCCAAATTATACACATGCGACTCACGGACATATATCGTTGTGGGAGTTCGCTTATAAAAGAAATATGCTATATTCATTAGACGAAATAAAAATTAAACAGTATAAAAATGTGGTGTTCATACCAGAATCTAGAGACCGCATCAAGATTAATATCTATGAACCATGATGAGATTATTTCATTTTTTTTATTTTTTTTGCAATTTGGGTCTGCTTTAAACACCCAAATCACATCAGCATTTCAAAAAATGTGAGTAGCCTGTTTCAGCATATTTCAATAAGAGTTTTTTAGCACTTATGAAATCCAACTATACAATTCTGATAAATTATACATTTGCCTTCATATCAGAATCTTAAATGAAATATTTAAGCTCTTTCTATATTCTTTTTCCTCTTTTACTCCTCCCCTCTTTTCCATGTCCACTCCTTCATGGTTTCTACTTTGTCTTCCTTGATCCCATAGTTTAGTAATTCAAATAAGATAAAATTGCAAGTGCAATCATTGATCTCTTCCTCCCCATTTGCCTCCTCTCAACCCAAACAGGGCCTTAGCTATTTCATAAACCATCTAATGCATTTCCAAAACTTAAGAGACTTCAAAAGGCTCAAGACTGAATGCCCACCATGTTCAAAATAACACTTCATGTTATTCAATCTACCAAAGAAAATGATTAAAAAAATCTTAAGCAGTTTTCAAGAAGTAATACCTTATAAAAGAAGAAGCCAAAATTTTTGCTAAATCAGTTTACTCATCTGGCGAAATTTATAGCTAATTTCTCCGGGTCTCTTCACCTTCAGGAAGTACTGTATGGCATATGGCAAGACATCTGAAAAACTCCTGCAAATAGAAACAATAAAATCACAGCAAATTAATTAGGCAAAACCATTACCTTGGAAAAAATTTGAGGCAAAACACTGTTCAGTATCAACTATAAATTAGAGAAGTACGCAGGTAACAAATGCCACTCTACATCAAGGATTTAAGATGAACATACATTGCTAAATGGGAAAAGGAGATGTGAATGGTTAGTTCTTAATGGACATAACAAATAGAAAACAATTTGTTGGACACTAATAACCAATGAAAGGGCATAGTCTGAAAAAGGTACGGTGGCGTGCATGCCAGGCACGCCCAGCACCATAGTGGGGTGTGTGGAGGCCTGCAATCTTATTCATGGCTAGCCACGGAGACTTTCAAAAACAAAAACATGCAATGCCCAAACCCCCCAAAACCCCTAACCAGATTTTCTTTTGCCCCCAAATTGCCTGCTTATATAACAGCATTTTTCCTTTAACTTCTCTTCTTTCTTTCAATTTTTCATCCAGTTATTTCTCTTATGTTCAATTTCATAAAAAGCTCTTAAATTAATTAAAGTAAAAATGTAAATTTAATTTCTGCAAACTTTAGTTTACTGAATTTATTGTAATTTATTTCATAATTAATTTCTTAATTATTTGTTAATTTTATTTGATTTCTGTAATTAATTTTAAAATTTAATTTCTATAACTAATATTTGATTATTTGTTAATTTAATTTTGTTTTAGTTTGATAATTGTATGTTCTGATTGTTTGTTTACTTCATTTTTGGTATTCTAACTAGATTGTATATTTGATTGTTAGTTTGATTTTAATAATTAATTTCTGTAATTATTTGTTAATTTGTTTGTATAAATTTAATTTATGTAACTTTTATTGTTTGTAATTTTTGGTAATCAAATGCACATTCCAAAGTTTATTTCTATATGTTTTTTATTTATGTTTTTGTCATTTCTAAATTATACTTGGATGATCGTTAATTATGTCATATTTGCATCTTTCTAAATGAATATATTTGGAATTATGTGATCGCTGGCCTTATTTTCCATTTGATGTTTACATATTATTTTTAATAATGAAATCATGGATTAAAAGGCACGCTCGCCTCCTTTTTGAGGCAGGTTCACCGTCACGGATCACCATTCGCCATTCAGAACTATGGCTATGGGTAATCCAATAGATACCAATGAGCTCAACAGCCTTTGTAGGTGAGAATGTGTATAATATCACAAACAGGAAGTATAATGAATGGGCATAAGCCCAGTCTAGACAGAATGCAATATGTAATCCAGGACTCTGAGTTTGGTGGAATATTGATCAATTCTCAAGCATAATGGAACAGGACATTTGATGCATTTCTCCATAAGTAGTTTGCCAGTAATTAACCATTAAAATGCCTCCTGCATGCAAAACTAGTGTGCATGACTAGAGCTTGCATGACTAGAGCTTAACTAAATCTAACCTAAGTGCTCAGGAATCTACCTTACACATGTCAGGATTCGGCTCATTCCTCCAAGCGCCCCGCATGAGTCGAGAGTCATCAAAATTGAAACCCTTTTCACGAACTGTATCAGATGACCTCTGGACCTGTATGAGTTAAGGAAATTAAATGAAATCTACAAGCCAACTATTCACTCCCCTTGTTGAAACTAAAAACATACCTCAACCTTAGCACCACTCCTCTGTGCTGATCCTATTTCAATCTCAGTGATACCTGATCCATATATCTCTCCTCCAATGGAACATTTGAAAAATTCCATAAGATTTCTAGTCAGAGTTCCTGTTTTGTCTGAAAATATATATTCAACCTGATGACAGAGGGAAACACTTTCAATTTCACTCAAAAGAATGTCACTTGAAAATATAATTGCACACAATGACAATGAAATTGAGCAAAAGAGAAAATCCAGCACATGTTCTCACATGTACAGGTGAAAAGCTTAAATATATTATGTGAAAAATACATCAAATACCTGGCCAAGTTCCTCATTCAAATTAGATGTCCGTGCCAATGCCGGAGTATTGGACTCAGCATGATACATGTGCAAGTCATTGTTGATAAATTGATTGCATTGAAAAAATTTAATCATCTGGTACATACACAATAACCGAATGTCGATCATCAAACTAAATATTATGAGAAAAGGAAAAGTAAAAATATAATATAGTTGTAAGTTCTACCTCAATAGAAACATAGAGAGAGATGGGAATTATTGGTGAATAGAGAGTGATAAGAGTAAACATAGTCAAAGCAGCAACCTGTAGTACATCAAATCAAAATGGTCAAATGGAAGCCTACTAAAGACAAATCAAAAGTTTAACGCAAAGATAACATACCGTAGAATCTATTCCCAGGATTAAACTGCAACTCCGCTATATCAGAGCCCTTGTGAGTCAAACCAAGTACAATTGTTTCTTATTGACAATATGTCACCTGCAAAATCAAAGAACTGGAAAGTTGTATTACGATAAAGGAAGAATACTAAATTTAAGATAATTTAGGACATCAGCAACAATTGTTAAATTGAAGCTGAGTGGCTATATACCAGACCTGCTCATGGGCACCAAGAGTACATGCAGAAAGAACAGTAAAAGATGATTATCAATTGCTGCTTCTTTTCAACGACTTCTTTGGAAGTGGATTTTCATGAATTCATCATGACTCAAAAATAGTTTCTTGACTAAGGTTACAAAGGTACAAAGAGATAAACAAAGGATACGTCAGCAATACAACAGAAAGATGATCATTTGGTGGACTGCATGGCTTCCTTTAAGTAAAAAAGTCAAACGAACAGATCTCCAACAGTGTTTAATTAAATTTATGAACAAAACAACTAAGGATTTCAGTACTTCATGTAATCAACTTGTTAACAAAAAAATAACCATAAGAAAATAAAAAACAAATTGATGGAACAAAAAATTAATATACCTTTGTTTCATGTCCTGTAAAAACAACAGCCCCAACAATATATTCTGTGTTTCGGAGACTACATCCCTGTGAGCATTTAATCAATAATCAATAAATAAATGCAAGTTCACCAATATATATATCAGTTGTCACGGATTAGTAATAACCCTGAATCACAATCGATATACTGGATATGGAAAATGAAAGGGAAAAAGAAAAGCACAAATGAAGTTAAAAACTATTGACAATGTGACAAAAAAGTCGAACGAGAGAGAACTGTTGTCATACTCGTAATAATATCTGATTCGGGCTGAGAGGCAATGTTTGCTTTTGAAGTATCAAATTGCCTGTGAAAGTGTACAATGAATTGTTTGGCTGCTCACATTGTATCTCACCTGCAATTGCATATAAATTCAAATTATAGTGTAATATTGCTCACTATAGAGTATAGATAAAAACCACTCAAAAGAATCAATGAGATTCGTCAGAGGCTCATCATGGACTTCCAATTCACTCAAGTACCCACGTGAGACTGCAGGCTATAGCAATAAGGATTCACAAATGAGAATTTAATGTAGAGATACTCCCACTTCTTAACAGCATTGAGTAACTCTTGGTTATACCGTGTAATCTTTGTAATTAAAAGGTACAGACCTGGAGAACTTTTGATCTCAATCATAGAATCACAAGAACACAGTAAACTTCTGGATAAAATAGATAGCACTCCTATCAACTTCATAAGCAGATAACGGATAATTAAGATACAATACAAACTCAACAGTATTGGTAAAGATGTTATGTATAGAAGGGACAACATTACCAGTCTGATCATAACTGATTGGTGAAATCTCAAATTCCAAAAAAAAACAATGTGACATCAAATGACAAATAGAATGTGACATCAGGATGACAAATAGAATAATATATACTTTTGCAGTTAACACTTATAAATAAAAAGGTGGATAACATCCCAGATAAAATTAAAGCATAATTGCATGATTAACATAGAAACCAGACCTTTGAACTCAGAGACTTTATCAGGAGCAACATAGTCCCAAGTCTTCTCTAATGCCTTTCTAATTTTTAGATTTGTTTCACCATCAAGATTTGCAGTCTGCAATAAGAACATTAAAACCATGTCAGAAACACAAATTTCAGTAAAAGTAAATAAGCGAATGAGCAACCATACAAAAGAGAACTATGTAACGAATTCACTCTTCAATCACAAATTCCATGAGATGAACAGGCAGTTATAATGAATATTAACATTCTGCAATAACCTTATAGACCTTGCAAGGGAGAAGGAAACAAATTATGTTGGTTTTTGTTCAAGGTTCACAATTTTCGTTTCACTTGGTAAGTTTAGAGAGATGTATAGGTTCTAGTGTTCCACTGATAAAATTATTAGAATGTGAAAGCAGACTTGATCTTTGAACTATTTATGTCTAACATTCAATAAAATTTCCAGGAAAGATGGTCAGCAAAAATATAAAGCCACCTCAATATAGCAGACTCCATCAGAATTTGTGCTTGCAAGGAACAGCAGGTCTGCAGGAAAGAACTCATCCTGTTTTACCTGCAAACAAAAAAGGATTTAAGTAAAACCTTCAAATGATATTCTATTTATCTTAAACCTACTAAGCAATACAATGAGAGAGCCTAGGCAAATAAACCAAACTATAACTCTTATCAGGAATCAGAGAACTCTTCAAGCCTCATTACAAAGTGCTGGCAAGTTGAATACGAAATTGATTTTAAAGGCACATAAGCAAGTGGGAGAAAAGGCAAATTTAAACTGTACCACATTCTTTCCCAAAGAGTTGGTTCACCTTCCAACATCGAACAAATTGAAGAGATGCAAACATATTAACAGCTTAGAGGCTCTAGAAAACTAACAGATATTGGACACATAAAAAACATATAAATAGATATCGATTCACATAAACCGTAATATAAAGAATAAAATCCAGCCATAATTATCTTAATTGGCATCACCACTGGGTCAAGTAAAACATTTACAGTATTCACAAATAATCATTTCCCCACCATCATTTATATCTAGTCCAAGTAGATAATCAACGAAGCAAAAAAGAAGAAGGCCTAGATATATCTGTTTAACTTAATTAATAAAAATTGATAGAACAGAAGATGGATAATGGGTACCCTCTGATATGATAATTTTGTCAATTTTAAGAAATTATTGGCTGAGCATGTTCGACCTTAATGAATTAAGAGGTAGAGAACTCCTTTGTTACCAAACAAACCTAATTAATTAAGTTCTTAATAAAACCAGAGTAAGCTCTTAATGGAGTGATCAAACATCACCTAGAACTGATGGATGTGCCATTAAAATGGTAGGAATGACAGTCAATAGAAATTAATAACTTAGGTCTTCAGCCTGTGAGACATATGTGCAGAAGGTGCAAATAAGATTGTTACTCACTTTAACTATGTCTCCAACTTGCAACTTCTTCCAAGGAGTAGTAACCCACATCCCACCTTGTAAAACTTCTATCTCTGTATTGTTTATGGACAAATCGTTCTGAAAACGTTTCTGAATAAAACAAAAAATTAAGATGCAATTAGACTAGAAAAATGAGATCGGCAGGTTTCTCCTTTACCAAAACTCTATAGAATTCACTGGAAAAACTAGTGATACCAAGAACACGGATAACCATCTAACCAATGCCACCTTTCCTTCATAGGCGGAACAAAATTTCGGGATATAGATGAAGAAAGTACTCACCCAGTCCTCCCATGCCTCCTTAGCCAAAGTAACAAGCAAGACAAGACCCAGAGGGACAACATTAGTCACTGGGCTCACTGGACTGCACAAGAAAAATTAGTATTTTTGTGCCAGATGCACATATCAACACTAATTTGACAAAGCATCAACTTCAATTTCATAAAATCACAATGATCTGAAGATATATATTATTCAGCTTCCTAGAGAACCGCATCTCCCACTAACAACTTATCTGACAGAACTATAGAAATGATGTACTCTTTTCTTAACATTAATAAGTCGAATACTAATTCAGTAAACATTCGGGCCAAAATATGCAAGGGTATATTATAAGTATTACAGTACTACATAATTAGATTCTGACAGTGATTCATTGATCATTGTTCAGATACAATTTAATTCACTAATAAAATTCATCTTGAAATACCTCAATATGAAGAAGGTTCTGCTGCGATTCCAGTACTCTAATATTCAACTGATCAATTCGTAGTCTAATTTATCTTCATAGAAAACATTTGTTTTGTTGCATTTTCAGCTTTAACATAACATAGCTTATAAATCTATCTATTCCTTCGATATCTCAGATACACAATTAAGTATAACAAAAAAATTCTTATTATCACAACTATGGTTCTAAAAATAGAAGCTAAGGAGAGCCATTCAGCAGAAAGTGGAACAGCCATTTGCATAGAATAATAGTGTCGTTGACGTAATTACTCAAACAACATAAACTAGATTACTTTAGATAATGATAGTTTCCACATCAAGAAAAACATAATTGGTAAGCCAAAACAACTTTTGAACTTTGCATACCTAACTGGAGTGCAGGATAGAATAGAGATGAACAAGAAGTAGCCATTAGCAACCCTCTTAATCTGTAAAATATGAAGAATATAAATTGCATCAGGCAAATGCAAAGATGAAAAAATTGTAAATCAAATTATCCAATGTTGATCTTCATCAACATAAGTGCTAAAATTACAGCAAAGCACAAGAGAGGGTCGGGCTATAGCAAATAGAGAAACTTTCACTATCTTGAAGCACAGCGCAAATCAATGCTCAAAAAATTGTTTACCTAACACCAATATATAATGTAAAAGAATGGGGCAAATGATCAGACGCTTCTCAACACAAGCCGAAAAAAATGCATCAATCAAGCAAATGAAAATCAATTCTCTGTAGCTAAAACGTAAAAGAAAACAACTAAAACAAGAAGCAAGGAGCGTTCAAGATTTCAAGTCAAATCTCTGGTTGATCGGTCAGAAGTACAAGGTAGTTTCACTTCCATTATAATTAACAGCCTTAACCCTCCTATAGAAGCCATAATTATAATGTAAAAGAACAGTTAAAACAAAGAGGAGAATCGAACGAAAAAGATTAAGAGGATTTAAAATTAACACATAACAAAAATAATAAGTTAGGTGCTCTTTGGCCACTCTCCTCCTAAAGCTAGTTCAAAGGTAGAAGTGTGTCAACGCACTTATAAGTTGTGCCCCAGCCCCATACCACTCCGATATGGGATAGCCCCAACAACCTCCCTCTTCACACATCGATTCCTTAATCGACATTTTGATCATATATACTCGAGATGATGGCCAACCAGGCTCAACTGGGCTTTGATGCCACTGTTGTGTGCTGTTGGACCTCTCTTTCCCCTAAAGCTAGCTCAGAGGCCTCATGAGTAAGAACAAAACTTGCAAGGATGATCACAAGACTGACACTTGACATGATTATCATAAAGAAAAAAAATAGAACCTGTTCAAACAGCCCCTTTGGAAGAAATGTAAATATGTCATACTTAGTAGTTGAGACAGAGTTTCCCTGTAAAAAAAATGATCAAATGCAGAGGTAAGAAAATCAGTATACAAGCCTAGGAGGATATGGTATCTGGTACAAGGCAATGCATATACACTGAAATTTTTTAGAAGTCAATTTGCACTTGTACTCATAGAAACCATTGGATCACTAAAGCAATATAGCACATGCAACTCTTCTGTTACAAGCCAAAATATCACTTCCTATGTTCATGTATATTTATTGAAGGAATAATCAGTAGTCTAGAGTGGTCAATATGAAACCCATACTTATTGAAGGAATAACCAAACTAATTCTGGAGTGGTCAATATGAAACCATGATCAGGATAAAATAATAATCCGTATTTATGTAAATATTAAATCATCTTTGGTGTAGCTACTAGACATAGCTATTTTTATTTTCAACAGAAATCTAATTATTCTGTGTGCATTAAATAATGTATTAAAACATCAACCAAGTTACAAAAAGGACATATAAAATGTATCAAAGCAAACCATCATTGACTTGCACAAGATACCGCCGTCATATAACAATAATTTTTTATACAAACTCGATAGGGATTGTCCATCAAGGAGCCCTGTGCATTGTTCTTTGATCCACAATAAAAATGATCTTTAATGTCCAGAATAATAAACAAACAGCACACAAAATCAATATTCCTTGATCCACATCCATATTCCCAAACTAAAAAATATAAATGCTACCCCATCTGCTGATCAATAACAATGAAGGTTAACTACAAACATCACTAAGCCCAACACGCCGGTTGCATTACCCTCAAATACTCAAAATTTCAAAGATCAACACCCCAAAAAACATGTTCCCCACTAATAATTCATCCACATTTCTCATCAAAACTCACAATTAAACCCCAAAACAGCTTAGGATCACAGATTAAGAAAAAACTATTGAAAACGGAGATTATCAAGCAACAATCTATAAATAACTATTCTAATAACGAGAAATGACCTTTAAATTGGAGAAGAGTTACCTCTCGGTCATTGGATTACCCTAACATTCTCTGATCATATAGACTTTTATCAACTGAAATAAACCTTCAATAAACCCCAAAAAACACATTCCTCCACTAACAATTCACCCAAATTTCTCATCAACTCACATACAAACCCCAAAACCGCTCAGAATCAAGGCAATAATCTCTAACTAACTACTCTAATTAGGAAAAATATTTCGCATAAAAACTCATAAATAAACCCTAAAACAGCTCAGGATCACAAAACATTAAGAAAAAACTATTGAAGATGAAGATTATCAGGCAATTATTTTATCAAACTACTCTAATTATGACAAATATTTCTCATCAAAAGTCATAAATAAACCCTAAAACAACACGAAATCACGAAACATTAAGAAAAAACTATTGAAATTTAAGATTATCAGGCAATAATCTAACTAACTACTCTAACTATTCAAATCGCAAACAACATTTCTCAACAAAAATCATAAATAAGCACTTAAACAGCTCAAAATCACAACAATAAAACAACAAAAACTATCACAAATTAAAATCATCATTCAATAATTAATAACTAGCTATCCAAATCACAAAAAAAAAACTATTGAAATTGAAGATTATCATCCAATAATCAATAACTAAATATCCAAATCACAAAAAGCAACATTTTTCATCATACCTCATAAATAAACCCTAAAACAGCTCATGATCACGAAAATCAACACAAAAAAATCAAAAATAACATTATAATTCAATAACAAATTACTACAATTACAACAAAAATCAACCTTAAATTTCGCAAGCGAATTCCCCTCACGATCATTGCAAAAAACGGTCCGATTACCAGGCGCTTGAGGCTGCACCCTCCCCAACCTTACCGTCCTCGACGGCGCCACCATCTCCGTCGTCTCCGTCGGCGATAAACTCTCCCCTCTCGATCTACCTCTCCCCCTCCCCCTCCATCCTGATGTCATCCTCCAATTCCAACAATTTCAACAAAATCAACAACAATTATATCCACAATTATATATATAATATTTATATATTTTGTAAAATATATAAATATTATTTTATATATATATAAATTAATTGATATATGAATTGGGGTAAAGTGGACAACAATTTTGGGATGTGGAAACTGCTTGAAGAACAATTTCAAACAAATCAACAACAATTATATATATAAATATATAATATTTATATATTTTGTAAAATATATAAATATTATTGTTATTATATATAAAAATTAATTAATTAATCTATATATGAATTGAGAGAAAGTGGACAATAATTTTGGGACATAAAAACTGCTTGAAAGGGATTCGTTATTTTTTTGAATTTAATTTATTTAATTTTATATTTATTTTGGTATTTTTCGGTTAATTTATTTGGTAGGGGTTTGGGAGAGTTGAATGAAATGCGCGTGAAGAATAAAATGAGGAATCTATAGTGATTTTGGGGGATTTGGAATTTGACTATTTGTTCGATTCAGATAATTTGGATGCTTTATGCTTGTAAAACGAAAAATATTACTTGACGCTTATGTTCGCTTAAGCAAGAGTGCTTTCCAATTTAACTATCGACACTTCGCCAGATTTTCAATCAAACGGCTGCTTTTTGCTAATGCATCAATATAGTATTATTCTTTTTACGTGATCCCTGATCCATTTTGACATTTAAAACGGCAGCAGTTTAACTACATAATTATTAAATTCAGAAGATATATTTTAAATAATTTAACATATGAAAGCTTGTATAATAATTAAAATTATATATTTTAATTCTTACCCCTCTTTTCCACCACTCCAATCCCTATCCCAATCTCCACCCACTGCCTCCCCGTAACTTAGTTCCCTCCTCCCCCATGCTATAATCCGTATATGTCCTAACTAAACCATAGCCCAACATATTTAACGTCATTAAATGAATGTAATAAACCCAATAAGAAAACACTTGAGCTTGACATAAACAAGCTTAAATCACAGAAATTATCAATATCCATTTGCAGCCATTATTATCATTTTTGCAAGCGTACTAAAATGCGGACGTGGCAAGGTCTAGGGGTGGCAAATTGGCAAGCGTACTAAAATGCGGACGTGGCAATCATTTTTGCAAGCGTACTAAAATCTTTTATCAAAAAAAATCCGTACTAAAATCGGTAGTAAGAAGCTCTAATAAAAATTGAAAAAGGGATAAAAATTCTGAAATCAAAATTGCCAATTGGGGGCGTATGTATGGAGGTGGGGCGGCAAGCGGGGATTGTGGAAAGCGAATTGAGGGAGAAGGAAAATGCGAGGTTTCGGTCAAAGCGGGCGGTTTACCTTATATGGCCAGAAAAGCTCTATAAGCTTTTACAGAGAGGGATAGCAGAAGGTGTCAAAAAATATCGTGATTTTATTCTAATTATATAAAATATTTTAAAACGCGTTCCTATACTTTTGGGCTTAAATAAGCAGAGAAAAGTTTTAAACAATATACGCATTACCTGTATTAGTGAATTTAGAGGGATAAAATGACTATTTTGTCCTTAATTAAGACTTCCTTAATCACTACACTTCAAAATAAGGGGGACATTATAGTCATTTATGCGCTCACCTGACCACGCTAAAAAAAAAAAACAATAAGACAAGCGACTACGATAGAAAAGAATCCATATTTCAAGAACCTAATTGAAAATTAATCCATAATCGGCGGCAACCGCTAATTAGCCTTTATGTTTAAGCATTTTGTTTAGGAATGTGTCAACTTATTTGTATAGGATTTGTTTCGATAAGGAAATACCCATATAAATAGTCAGCGACTCTGTTATGCTAAGCTCATGGTGAGGTTGCCGCTCATGTATGGGCGCTTAAGCATATTTCGCGGCTTAAGTCGCTCAAATTGCCTAATTAATGCTTAAATACAAAATTGTGATACCTCAAACAATAACATGAAGTTTAAGTTTTACCCAACTAATGATGTTAAGAAGTCGTTGCTAATAGGTGCAAGGACAAGTAAATTAATTTAGAGTGCACATGCACTATTTAGTAGAGATTATAGATATATCAAATCATATACACTACTTTTGTCTAAGCTCCAACGATTACTCATGTCATCACTTAATGCCCTGATACTAATACAAGGATGTGGTTTTATATTAATTAATTTATTTTATTTAAACCAGTACACTACTTTGTCTAAGCTCCAACGACAAGCCAGCGCTATCAATTCGATGTCCGATAGTCAATGCGATGTGTTTTATATTAATTAATTTTACTTTTATTTAAATGGCTACAACCTTAAGTAATAAAGTTTAAACACCGATCTAACATCCGTAGATAAATCGATCGTATTTCGACGGCGAAATTCAAGGGCGATTTGTTATAAACAGTTTGTTTAGGTGGTTCCATGTGTTTTTTTAAGATGTGTATGTTGAAATGGATGGTTTTCATGAACCAAAAATATGTGTCAATTTGTTATAAAAGTTTATTTATGTGGGTTTGTATATTTTGAAAATGTGTATATTGAAAAGCCTTAATTTCACATATTTATGAACTATCAACACGTTTTCAAGTTAACGTGAAAAAATAGAAAGTTTAATTTATGTATAGAATAAAGTTCAATAAAAATGACACGTGATTATAAGAATGACATGTTTAATTTGTACAAGAAATGAGATATATGATATGCTCTAAACTTGACCATGAATACTTTTTAAATTATTTTTCTATAATTACAAGAAATTAATTTCATGACAGTGTTAATAAAAATAAATTTTGACGGTATCATTTTTATATTCATTAGAAAAGAAATAAAAATATCCTTTGTTGATAAAATTGCACATCATAAATCAAAAACATAAATTTAATAAATTGAGGAGTAGTGGTGTTGGAAAATGGAAAGATGAACCCGCTATAATTCGTAGTTTAGCCTTATCCACAATGGAGCGTTAATAAATAATTCAACGCCAATTTATTACAATTTTGATTGTTGAATCGGGCATTAAATCCAAGTGATTAAATCGGTAATATTTTTAAACATGTTGAATTTTAAGTTAGCGGACCGGTGAGCGACAAGTTCAACACTTCTAATCTCTACTATGTGAATGTCAAAAAATCAAGTGGCGTTGAATTTTATTAAACAAACCATCAATGCAAAATTCGAATGCAAAGCCAATATTACGCTGAAAAAGCAGAAACGACGCTGAAATTGGCCGAAAATTAAAAAGTTATGTGTCAATATTATGACCATTGTACATAGTCTTATATTTTGTACATCATGTTTAGTCATATTGTAACATATGAATTATTCGAGGTAGAGGATCTCAACGCTTTTATCGCCGTGATCTAATAAATTTCCTATTCGATCGAGACGCTACGTAAATAAAGGAGGTCCGGGTTGATTAAATACAGTTGACTTGTAAGTTAATGACGTTGTTGAGTTCTACTAATAATCTTAATTGTACTTTGCACCCTGAAAACAATTGGTATTGCCATTGTTGAACTAGTTTACCATATGCTAAAACTCTCATTTATCTACTAAATTTTGGTAATGTGGTGATTGCAAATGGATTTATATATAATATGTAGTATATAATATTTTTTGAACTTGTGTCGAATTAATCATATTTCCTAAGATCTTACCTCGGAAAACTTAAATAAGCATGACTTTTTATATATACATACTTTCTTGGTAACTAATTTTCAACATAGAATGAGTTTCCACCTTATGGATTGATACATTTATGATTGATTTTAAGGGTTTTTCATACACTTCAATAATTTTGGGATTCATTTTTATTTAAAGGACGCTGCACTCTGGCCCAACCAATAATCAAAACTATGATAATAAAATGACAGTGTTTTATTTCTCCCTTTAAGTGTGGCTTATTTATAACGCAAGAATAAAGTGATTCTGCTGCCATGTTATTAGAAAAATTACAGACCACATTGGCAATTTTCAATGCCTCGACATTGTTCTTTGAAATATACTAAGTTATTTTTTTTTAATAATTAATAATACTGGATTATAAAATAGCATTTGAATTTTTTTACTTATCATCATAATCGATAAACTACCCTCGAACACGACAGTTAAGATTTCGACTCAAATATAACTATACTGTGAGGCCCAAAAATGTTTCTCGGCTCTCGAACCATAAAAACCCCCAAAACTATATGAGCTACATTTGACTTATCAAGTTATGAATTATTACAACATCAAATATTCCAATTATCATAGCCACTTATCTTGTCCTCTTTCTCAGTATCTGCAACTCTCCAGCAATGGCTAGAGTTGCAACTGCAATAAGCACATCTCCATTCAATTCTCATCCTCTACTCCCATTTACAGAACACCATGTTGTCCATTTTCCAGTTTTTCACTATAAAACTAGTGCATGTCCAAAGCTCTCCATTTGCTATGCTAAGGTAACTAATCTTTTCAAGTTTGCCTATTTTTTATTTTTTATTTTTTATTTTGATGGTACTTTTTAAATGTTGAACTAAAATATTTTTTATATATATCGTGTGTAATATTTATTTCCATGTACCATCTAGTCAAAGATTTTATATTCTCTGACTCTCGAAAATAATAAAATAAATCAAAATGACTCATTATACTATTTATGCTTCTTTTATCAATTGTGAAGTAGTAGATAGTGTTTGCACTTCTTTTCGGTCAATGCGGGAACAGCCTGTCTGTTATCACAGGGGTTACAGGGGTAAGCCTGTACTTTCCGTCCCCATATACTGCTTATGTGGGAGCTTCTTGAGACATTGGGCTATGTGGGTATGTTGATATTAAGGTTGATCGTGTAATATTTGGTGAAAAACATTTTAAAGACAGTATTTTTAACTTGGTTTATTATTAACATGATTCAAATAAAAGTTATGATTGTCAATTAATATTAAGATGGTAAAGTTTGTTAATTTTGATATCGACCAAGACCATCTTTTTGGGATGGAGGAAGTAGCTTAATTATCAATCCAATTGCAATGAGAGCCTGCTACTTTCTTCCCTTGAGAAATCCTAAATTTTTAGCACTCTTGGAAATTGAGTATTCACTTGGCTGCTTGATTTTGTTTGATTCATATTCTTGTTTCTCTAATTGTGTTTCAGTTTAGTGGTTCGATTAGAGAAGAAGTAGATGATATAAATGGGGCATTCTTTGAGGGAGATGAGCTGATGGAAGATGAGAGTGATGATGAAGAGGATACGGAGAGCAGTATTGATTTGTTCTTAAAGTTTCTTGGAAGTATGTTCAAGAAAGTCTCTAGACGTGCCCGGAAAGCCTCCCGTTCACTCTTGCCTGATATTATCCCGCCCCAGCTTGTAAGATCAAGCCTCAAATTCACACTACTTATTGTTGTTTAGTACTCCATCATATTGTAACTATTCAATGTTTTCAATTTGCGGGACAAAGTTTTGAAATGAATAACTTCGTCATACATTATTGTAATAAATATAAAATTGATATAATTAGATTTGTGTGAAGGGCAGTATTGCATAGAATGGTGTCAAGATCATGTTTCGAACTTTGAACAGCAATTCGATAGCGCAACTTCCCTTTACTGCTTACTATGGAAAATAAGTTGGGTAGCCTGTTATTGGAAGTGTATGTTGCATTTGAAATAAATACTCCCAATTGATGAGACGATAGTACGACATTACTTGCTTCTCCATAGTTATGAAAAATATTCATCTGATATAAACAGAATGTGTAGACAATAAGATAACATATGAAACTAATAAGTGATGCTATTCGTGTTTCATTTTGACTCAGAGATGTACTTAGAATCCTAATCTATGGGTGTTAATTCAGGTATCATTCTCAGTTGACGGTGTTCTGCTTTTGGCTTCCCTTTCATTTCTGAAGGCACTTCTCGAGGTATATCTTAATCCTAATGATTAGTGCTTCCTGGTTTCCATAATTGGTCAGTCAAGACTTAAGACACAATTTATAAGGGTGGGAACATTTTTATTATTACGAGACACCTCTTTTGTACAATGTGCATACATGCAAACCATGAACAAGAAAGGTGATTATGTACTTAAGGACATGGAGTGGCTGAATGTATGTTTCGGTTATAATTTCAATTTAGTGGACCTCAGACTTCCATAAATCAGAAGTCAATAATCTTACACCTAAAACTAAGGTATTGAAAAATTGGACATCGCGACAATTAAGTTGAACTGATCATATTTTGGATTGTCAGGTGGTATGCAATCTTGGGGGCACTGTATTTGCAGTGATTCTTTCTGTACGTGTTATTTGGTTGGCGATTTCCTACTTTCAGTCGACCAGCGATGGGTATAACCAGAGTGCAAGTTCATATGGCAGGAGTCAGCCAATTTCTTAGATTTTACTTTGTAGCATCTCGATTCACATTAATGTTCCCTTTTCTGTATCATGTGTATATAGAAAATCTAAGCTATTTCGAGTCCCGAAACCTCTTACATTGCTCAAGTGTCTGGTCATTTCGAGTAAATAAATTTTTGCTGTAAAACTACGATTGTACGAGTGGAACAGAATCATCCAATTCTTCCTGATAAAACAAATTAATGATCTTTATTGAGTGAATCATCAATTGCTTGATACACTAATTTTGAACTTGGAATCACACAAGTGTAATAGTTTTTCATTGCTAATATATTATGGACACATATAATATTAGTATGACTTCTTTGATGACAGATAGAAAGTTATATGAGCTTAAGCTTTCTGACATACATGGCCAATGCTGGAGGAGGCAACTCTGACTGAATATGATCTTTCCAACTCCAGGCATGGTATGCGTCGAAAGTAGTTGAAGAACAATGCACGGCCAATGAATGCGATTATTGCCAAATAATGAGATACGTGTTCACGACGTTCTTTCAAACCCTCCTCCTAACTGCACGTGCAGCCATTCTGGCGTTGTGCCACTGTAATCCCTTGCAGCTTGTGAATTGAATCCCAAACTAGATGCATCAAATGCTTGTTGAGCAAACTGGAAAAAATGAATGCCCGTTAAAAGTTCATGAAGGAATCAATTGAGGAGATAATCCTGTTTCAGGCATGTAGAAGTTCAAAATCTCAAACTTACTTCTTTTGGAGGAAAACCATCAATGCCGGGAGAAACGCGAGAGTTCACTGCTTCAAGCTTCATGGAAAGGAACTGGAAAAAAAAAACCAGATTCAACTATTCAAGTCACCAAAATTGTCTGAACAACATACATATGCCAGGGAAAGGAAGGTACCTCGACTTGGCGTTGTAATGATTGAATGTAATTTATTATCTCATCAAGAACTAATGCTTTGCCAATAACCTGAAACATATGAATTCAAGCTTTGGATCAAATTTGAAGGTTAACTAGCTGTATGAATTGAACTCTGCAAAGAGAGTTATCAAAGGAAGCAGCAAACACTTGTCTAGTCTTTTGATTTTTATTCAAGGTCTACCACAGGAAACATCTACACAACTATAACTGCTAGATCATTCAAACAGAACTGTTAAGGAATCAAAGTCTGCAACAGTTGCTATTTTCCATATCCTACACATCTGATGCAAATGATCCGTCTTTCAAACTACAATCTCCTGTTTAACCAATGAGGATATGCAGTTCAAGTATTGATCAGAAACAAAACTACCTGAAGTAAGAAACCTCCTCTTTCATTGTAATTGAGCATGTTCTAATATTTTCGACATATATAAACATGAAGAAAGTTTCTGGCGTGGAGTACGAAATTGGAATCTCTGACATACTTAGCAATATGATTATACGTGAACTAACATTTCTCCAAGAATAAAATGGATTGAGGTGAGCACTTGAAATATTTTTCTTCCCTGATGATTGAGACAGTTTCGGGAAGTCTAGTGGGAAGGAGCGAGCGCATATGATTACCAAATGGATGAAGGTAAATTCATAAAGTGGAACACAAATGAACTCACCTTGTTGCATCCTGGAACCAAATCTTGTAGGATTTTCATCCTCTCACTAATCTTTTCCCTCCTAGCCTGTTTACAAATTTCATCATGTTAAAAAAGTAGCTAATTACAATCTTTTATCAAAATTTTCAAATATTATCGACAATGACTATGAACACTTATCATTAGAAATACCAATATTTAGTTTCTGCTACTCATCAAATAATATGTTCAAAGAAGATTGGTAAATAGAGTTTCAACGAATTTACTCTTTCTGCTAAACTATGGCTATCAGTAGCTTGTCCCCTTCTTGCTCTCACGTGGATGTAGTCTTGCTTAGGAGGCTCCGATGGCTTTGCAGTTTGCTCTGCTGCATTGCCAGTATACGCTTCGCCTTCTTGCTTTGGTTCTCCATGTTCCTTTGCTCCCCTTGTCTTCATCCTTTTAATGTCACTCTCATCCTACTCAGAAAAATCAAGAAAATACCAAATTACTTAGAAATTATCCTCAATTACAGTATGATTTGATTCAGTTTATTACTCAATCCAGTTCAAAAGATTTTCCAGTCCAGTCTTGAATTCCAATGCTTGAATTTTACATTTTTTCAACTCAAGTTCTAATATTAGTATTTTCATTGCACTGTTCTATTACAAACATACAATACAACAAGCTCCATGCCTCTAAAAGTATTTCCTTCTAAGCGGAGTAAGGGAAAGTCGGATTGTATGTAACCTTACTTGTGATAACATAGAGGTTGTTTCCGACTTGATCTAAGATGAAATATAACAACTATCTATAATTGATATATATATCTAAGAAGCGTATGTAGTTTAACACACCATTTTGATTTATTTCATCATATCATATACACTTAACACTATAATGAGAAAAAAAAAATGTATACTCAAGTAAAATAAATATTTTATTATAAACAATCACTATTTTGAGACGAAACAAAATCCGGTAAGTTGTACATGTACATACCATAGCATTGCTATCACTACTAGCAGAGAAGCATTTCCCATTAACATTGTCCACATCCTCACGACGTTTCTTCAAACTCACTTCACCATTGCATTGGTCCATAACCATAGGATCATGCTCCCTATTCATCATATCAATATCCAAATTCATGTCCATTTGCACACTTCCTGAAAACCCCCCAAACGACGTCGAATTTGCATTGTTATTAGTCTCCTGGAACTGCCACATCTCACTTATATGTCGCACCATTTGATCCATTATATGAAAAAGTATAAATATCTCTAGAGGGTCGGAGAATGGTGAGTTGTGTGCAGTAGAAGATAGAACTGTGGAGGACTAGTGGACTACTACTATAGTGTAGGAAAAGGAGAGGGTCCACTAAGTCTCTTTGAGCTTAAGACAACTGACTTTGTAAGTGAGAGCTTTTCTTGGAGGTACAACATATTATTTGTCTCATTTCATAAGCTTTGGACCATGTTTGGTTCCATATGTATCATGCCTTCTTTTTCTTTTTCAGTGCCCACTGCTCCATTATGATATTCATATTATATGTTTTTCTAGTTTAACATTAACTTATACTATCTTCATTTCAAATTAATTAATGTTTTGAAATTACATATCAAGTTTTTGACTACAAATTCATTTTTATTTACTAATTCGAAAAAAATAAAATTTATATCATTGAATTTGTTTTTAAAAATATTTTCATAATATTTTTTTTTGTAATTTTTCATAATGTACATAAAAAATAATTGATGATTAAAATTATGTCTCGAAAAATGAAAAAGTCAAATAATTTGAAATGAAGATAGTATTTCAAATATAATTATTGCTTCTAACCGATCTCGCTTGTTGGAGACAATTAAGTTAAGTTAACAATAAACTTGACCGGTCAAGAAGCGGTATCATGTATAGAAGAACTTTTGTATATAAGAAATAACAAATTTCATTTTTGCATGACTCAAACTCCAGACTTCCAAAAAAAATTTAAAACCATTGAAATTAATGTGCATAGAGTATTATAAATAAAAATTGTAACATAACAACACATTGAGAATTAATGTACTGTAATAAATTATATTAAAACGATTAGGTGCATCAAATAATTCATTTATTATTAGCATTAACGTTGCAATCAAATAAAGATATAAAACCCAACCAAACGTGCATTTAAGCTCTATGTGGTCATACTTCAAACTTCTAGTCTCACGTACACAAATATACTTATAGGTATTAGAAAGAATTTCGGCTAAAATAGGGGATCGATATTTGAGTTTGGAGTTGATTCTGTTTCTCTGCTTCTAATGGGCTGTTGCATGGGCCGATTAAGGAGGCGATTTTGCCCTAAATTTATGGACATCGATAAACTCTGTGGAGTTCTTTGGAGAACGATTGGGCTGGGTGAGGCGAATTTGAGGCGGTTTTGATGCTTTTGAGGTGGGATTTTCTGTTCGGTTGATTTTTATATCTAGGATATTTGTAGCCTATATATATGAGTATTATGAGTCTTTTATGTGTGACATATCACCACCTCAAAGGTAAGGATTAAAATAGAGAGATTCATGAGAGACTCAAGAAAGAAAAATATTATGAGAGACTTGTAATTGGGTTTTCATGTCTATGAGAAAATACCCAATTGAGATCTTTATTTTCTAGAGATTTGAGTATATTAGCACATCAATTGCTAGATGGTAGAATAGGATTCTTGAAATATTATAACAATTCTTAGGTGATTATTAATTGGATCCTTGGCCGGTATATTATTTCTAGCATTGAGGTGAACCAGATAAATCTTGTGTTTTGTTTATTTTTCGCGATTTATTAACAACTTGTGTCATATGCGGGTAGTGGATATCGATCACGATGGATCTTGTATTAGCGCATAATTGTTAATGCCACAATTATAGTTAATGCGGGTTAAGATCATCTCATTTGTGTATCTAGGCGAGAATCCGAGTTACTGTCAATTATGGGGTTGCCAATAACGGTGTAGGGTTCCTAATAATTAGTATCAGAGTCAAGTTGTGATGATCGTAAAGCTATTCAGATGTTGTATGACTGGGTTGAAAGAATGGTGTTGATCTGAATGTGAACTTGCTAAAAGTAGGACTATATGGTGGAAAGATGAGGTATCTCTTGGATTTGATTCTGGAGCATCATATGTTGTCGCTGGAGATTTCTTGGAAAGGTTCGTCTTGAAGATGGAAGGTCCCTGGAGATTTGTGGTATGAGTGGTGTGAATTGACATATCACTGATTATCATTGAAGATATTGGTTGGAAAGGATCATTGATTAGATGGAAGATTCTTGGAGGAAATTTGTGACATGAGTGATGTTTGTTTTGAGGTTTATCAAACGGTTCTACATGAAAGATTGGAGGATTAGATTTGTCGTCCGGTCGATGGACGATCTTGTTGAGCAGTTTCGAAGTGCAGCTCAGGATCATGTGGATTCATCGATTGTTAGAAGTCACGATGAAAGGACATGATAGAAGCAAGAGGCTCAAGTTGATTTCGGTTGTGTGTATTCATTGGCTATCGAAAGATATGATGGAAAGGTCACAGTGAAGTTTGGGGAGTCATTGTTGTTTTCGTGAGGGAGCATTGTTAGGTGCGGTCACGATGGAGGCTATAGTCGAAAATGGTTCATGACACGTATAGTAGATCGTTTGGTGGGGATGACTGAGGAGAACTTGGTGGGAGATCGGTGTACACACCATAGGTGAAAATCGACATAGTGAGTTCTTGGATAATTGGTAAGCGGTACATCGTGCCAACATGGAGTTTCGATTATTCAGAAATATTTTATTATGGGAAAAGTCCTAGATTAAGTCTGGGTGAGATACTCTAGAAGTTCTAGGATGTCATGAAGAGATGCAACCAAAGAGGCGTGTTGCGGTTATCATCCGGGGTTAATTGGCGTGTTTCAAGGCACATGTAACAGAGGGCTCTGAACCTCTTAAGATTTAGCTAAGCGAAAAAATTGATTAATGAATGTGATTAGGTGGGAGTTGTCGGCCGACAAGGAAAAAGAAAGAAGAAAGAAGAGAGAGATTCATTAATGACCAATCGGGCTTAGAGGATTTCAAGGTACTGGAGGAGAGAGATACGGTAGGTAAAGAAAAGAATATGGTGTTATTTGGATGTGGTGAAAATTCCAAAAGGCAAAGGATTTGGTATGTCTTCGATAGTCAAAGTTGGTGACATTGAGGTTGTTACGGGATTGGTGAAAATGCATTGAAGTCGGGGGATGACTTTAGTAGGAGTTCGGGGGATGATGTTCGGAGCAAGGCTGCCGCAGTTAATTTTGAAGGCAGTGGTCAATATGTCTTCAAGTAGGAGGTGTTGAAAGGTGAATAAATTTAAAACAAGAGGAGATCGGTGTTGTTGAGTTTGGGGCTGATTATGTCGATCGGCCACTTGCAATGGGATTTGTTGTAGGAGCCAAGCGAGCCGATTTTTGGCCCTAAAATCTCTGACACCAAATCGGCCCACTGGGTGGGTTCATGGAGATCGGTGGAGCGGCGAATTTACAGAGGCTATTTAAGGCCTTTTTGGTCTGGGATTTTTCTATTCGGTTAGTTTTAGACCTAGGATATTTGTAACCTATATATGAGTATTATGTGTGAGATATCGCCACCAGGTGATGATTAAAATAAGAGATTCATGAGAGACTTCGAAGAAAAATGTTTTGAGAGATTTGTAATTGAAGTTTTCATGTCTATGAGAAAACACCCAATTGAGTTCTTGAAGTCTTGTAACAATTCTTCTGATGATTATTAGTGGATCTGCGGCCATTTGGATTAGCTCTGTGAGGATGAGCCGAGGGATTAATCTTGTGTTTGTTTATTTCTGCAATTTATTCTTTCTGTTATTGTTATGTCTGAATTAATGGATATCGATCTTGAGGGATCTTAGTAATTAGTATAATTGATGATACCATAAGTATAGTTAATTACGGGTTAAGATTATGTCATTGTGTATCCTGGACGAGATCCGAGTTATTATCAATTATGAAGTTATCGATACTTGATTGTAGGATTCTATAGCTATTTTAGATTAAAATTGTTAAGTCAACCAATCACAGTCTTCCAAATTATTATTAACTGTAGATGATCAAGGCATGTTTTACAAATCATGTATATTAAAAAGAATCGGCCAACGCTTAATTTGAATTATATGTTACATTTTATTATTATCTACATCATTTACATGTACTTATTTAAAAAATTAATTTATAAATTAAAAACAAAGCAATTGTAACAAAAATATAATATATGTCTATAATTAGTGAGTAGTGACGGAACAAGAATTTTTATATAGGGAGAATAACTTGATATCAGAAATCATATTTTTTATGTAAATGTTGAGATTTGTCTCCTAATAACCCAATCAAGAATTGTCATGTGATTGTCCTACATTGAAAATATAAAGAGATTTCACCATTATATTGGTTTTAGTATAGTGCCTCTTTGTATTTATAAAGTGTGCTCTCTCTTCTTGTGAGTGTGGTCCCGACCCAATAAATTCAACGGTAAAGGAAGTGAATAACTTGATATCATGAATCATAATTTTTATGTAGATTGAATGAGTGACTTGATATCATAGAAAAATATAAAGATTCAAGAGGACATTCGACATAATTTTTTTTTAAAAAATGAATATATTTTCTTGAAAACATGAATAAAGAATTATGTTTTTGAAAAATTAGAAAGACGATTATCTATATACCATTCCTAGTTCCATCAATATCAATAATTATTAATTGAATGTATGGGGGGTGAAAGGACAGATTCAATGTACAAGAGCGTACGAGATAAAATTGGGTCGAGGTTCTTTGGATGCGTACGTATTGATCGGCCAACGACACGTATGGGTAATTGAAGCTACTTATTTCAGGGTTTATTGTTAATGAATTATTAGTTTTAAGATCATAATATTATATTTGTATGGGTAGATTTTGGACTGAGCGTAATAACCTACAAACTACGATATTCAAACCATGTCATTCAGGTAAACCACACTAAACAATCCCTTAGGATCGAGCAAAAAAAAAGTATTGATAGAGAACAGGTCAGCTAACTTTCCACCAATTTGACAGCAGATTCACATAAGGTTAAAGATCATAATATTACTAACACCTAGTTCAAATTTAGTCCGAAAATTGAGGTTACTAAATTCATTAATATTTTTTATTTTTTTGAAGGGATACTTTGATAACAAATAACTCTTTAAATATATAATGAAAAATTACTATAAAATACGATGATTACATATTTTTTTTTAAAGATCATTAGTATCAATTTTATAGCACGTCCGGATTACTTTTTGTAGATAATATTTTTTTTTAGTACATTTTATTTCAAGTATAATTTTATTAGTAATATTACTTAAATTATTAATATGTATTAATAATAATATAATTTTTTTATAAAATTAAACCATATATGTCAATAAGGTATGTTATAATATTTTTAGTAAAATATTAGTAATATAATATTAACATCCAAGTATATTATTCAAATAATAATCAATCAAATACAATTACTGACGAATAATCTTCTGTTTCAAAATATGAAAAATTTTCAATTTAAACATCTCGTCTCTTTCACCGACTAGAAGAAAAAGAATTTTTACATGATACATTAATCATATTTAACATGTTCTAGACCTCTCAATTACTTCATCAACTAACGGGAACATGTTATCTATAATGATATCAATGAAAATGATTTGGTATTAGCATGTTTTACTTTATGATTTTGTTACCACGTAAGTTGGAAAGAGATTGAAGAAAATTTGCTACGCTTGACTATGTCAACGATTTTGGAATATTGATGTCTTTGATTTTGTGGAGCCCGTGGAATAATTTATTGGGAATGTTAATACTCATATATGACTTTATCATTATTTGTTAACTGAAACTAAAATTATTAGTAGTTAACATCTATTATGATTCAAAAGGATAATTAATAATAATAATAATAATAATAATAATAATAACAATAATTCTACAAAAAAAATATAAAGATATGCAACATATTAATTTGTCAGGTGCAAATTATGTCAAATATTGATACAGCGGAAAAATAATATTTATGCTAACTAAGCCATACTAAAAAATAATCTCCGTAGAGACTATAAAAGAGAACGCATTCTCTACAAAAGATATAAAATCTCAAATATATTAATCCCAAAGGATTATGCTCTTCAATGTAAAAAAGAAACACTTATTTATACAAAGACAATACTATCAAGTTCTACTAACTATTAGATGTGGGACAAATAAAATACTTTAACTCGCTTAGCAACTTTAGGCTCTCATGTTCATCAAATATCCTCGAATGTGACTCTTCATTTTTCGATTCTTCATTTTTTCTTTCCCACTGATCAACGACATTCCAATCAAAAGCGATCTTCTAATAGTTTTTGCCTCACGATCGGATCGGCATAAGAGACTCCATGATAGTTGTATGTATCACCATCTTTGGTGTGATGTCTCCATATCACGATCGTAAAGCAGTACATGCCAAGACCTTTTGTATCACCTCAAACCAAAGAATGTCATATGAAAGATCACTCGTAGATTGTTCCACATGTTGATGATAAATATCATCTTCATCATACATATCATAGATTGGAGGTAAATTTCAATCCTAATATTCTCATGGGGATCAAACCAAAAGTCATCAGAAAATATTTTCTCACTAAAATGCATTATTGTTTATAACTCGGCATGTTGAAAATTTTCAAAGGTTTTAACCACTTTCGGTTTGAAGACGAAACTACACTTTGTAGAAACACAAATATTTTTAAGAGATTCTTGGACTACCTCCGGCTTTCTACCATGATTTCCACCCTTGGACATCATGAAAAGTTTATGAGGATCATAATAATATCAAGACCTTTTGACTCTGATACCAAGTTGATGCAGCAGAAAAATAATATCTATGCTAACTAAAGCAATACTAATAAATAATCTTCATAGAGATTATAAAAGAGAACACATTCTCTAAAGAAGATATAAAATTTCAAATATATTAATCAAGAGGTGTCTCTTCTAATGTAAAAGAAGTACTTATTTATATAAAGACAATACTATCAAGTTCTACTAACTATTAAATATAGGACAAATAAAATACTTTAACTATCTTCTTCACTTTAGGCTCCTCCCATCTTCATCAAATATCCACGAATGTGACATTTGTAATCATATCCATGAAGGTGACATTTGTAATCATATATATATATATATACCAAATTGAGATGTCCATAGAGAGATACAAATATGATTTTAACAATTTTGATGTCATCTTACTAATATATTGAGGAATTGATAATCAATAGTATCATCAAATTATTTGCTTTATAGTTAAATTGGTATGATTTAAAAATATAATTTAAATTTTGTGGATACCCATTATATAAAATTCATATACGTAGGAAATTAAACAACAACAACTTAACAACAATAATAATATGTAATAATAATAATAATAATGCTCCATAATAATAATAATTCTACACGAACATATGATTATTTAACTATTACATATCATAATAATAATAACAATAGTTCGACATAATAATAATAATAATAATAATAATAATAATAATAATAATAACAACAATAACAATAGTAATTCTTCTATACAAAATATATGATTAACAATAGTTCTACATAATAATAAATAATAATAATAATAATAATAATTCTACACACAAAATATATGACATAAAACTAACACCTATTATAATAATAATAACAATAGTCTACATAAAATATATTATTATTTGTCACGGATTAATAGTTAATTCTATTAGAACTCATGGGTTATCAATTAGAGGTAAATTATTAATTAAAAGATAATATTTTTAGTTAATTTTTAGAATTTTAAAGAGAAGGGTAATTTAATAATTAATAGTGTGAAAATGGAAGAAACGCAACCTTTATTTGTACTTTTATATATGTTAGTGATAGTGATGATTAGTAATTAGTGATATTACAAAATGAGTGGATGTATTTACAAAACCAAAGGTTCTCTCATACTCAAGCTATTCAACATTACAATGATTTGTTATACTATACCTGGCCACCAGTGTTCCACTACCTATCCTAAACCAAGGATATAGATAAATTGTGAAAGAATCCTAGGGTTGTGTCATTATTGAAGGAAAATAAGCCTACCAAACTTGACAATTCAGTCGATCTTAAACTAAAAACAAGAATTAGGTATATGCTAACATTAACAACCAAAAGTTGATCAAACATGATTCAATACAATATAAAACTTCCCTGTCAATTACCTTTTGTCATGCAAAATGGGGCTAATTAAGTAAGGTAATGTCAAAGTTAGGTTACCAATATATATTCTTGTAAGTTGTATTCAAAATAGAAATCATAATTTAATCATTTTTCCATAAAAATTGCATATTATGCGATTACTCTAAACAATTCTTGCAAAAATAATTAATGCCAAACATATTATTAGTCATGAGTCATGAAGATACACATCCATAATAATATTGACAATGTAATCATGTAGTGCAACATAATGATAAGACGTTTTACCTCTAACTGAAAGTCATAATTTACATTATCACTAGGTGAGTGAGAACCCTGTTAATAAAAAAATCCCAAGTACTACATTAGGGCAATTTGGAACAAATTACATAGACACCATCTTTTATTACAAACTATAATATATGTGATTGAAATACTGAGAATATATATGTTCAAGTATCTTTTGGTAATTGCTAGTTGTCAATGGATTGTATGAGAGCAAATGATAACAGAAGCTTCTTGCATTGGCAACTAGCCAAGCAAGTAGTAATTGATGCCTAACTCAGTTTGGTGGCAATGATAAAGAATGGCTGAATTTTGATGCCCTATTGATATCAAAGTGAAAGCAGCTTTTAACTCTATGTCCATTTCAACCTCTCCCATCCCTTTTGTACCAAATTTAGAAGAACGTTAATAATCACCAAAAAAGACCATTACGTCTTTAGCAGAATTAAAACTTTGGAAAAAGCTTACATACATGTTTGAAATAAGTTTGTTAGGGGTATATAATGGACGGTAGGTGGAGGAATATGAGCGTTGAGGCATTGAGGGTAGTCCCCCTTCAATAGTTCCCTCATGAAAATGCTTTTTTTCATTCACTTTGCCAATTGGTATATTTATCAATTTTCTTTGATAAAAACTTGAGTGATAACAGTTTGAGATGATTAGTCATATAAGAACACGTTTAATAGATGCATCAGTGAGAAAACGTGAACTATGATAGTCATAAATGAATATTAAGGTAGAGGTAGACGAGAAAAGAGTTGAACGAAAACTATATTGAAGTATCTAGAGTTTATTATCAACTTTACAAAAAAGATAACCAACAAAAAATTGACTGAAAACATCATACTCATATAACCGATTTCACTTAAGGCTTGATTTTGTTTCCTACTTAGAGTGATTTTTATATGACAATGAATTTTATACTCCATCACTTTATAACTACACATTGCTATAATTTTGTTACAGAAAAACCAACAAATTATAATGGAATAAATGTACTATTTATTTGATTAGTTGAGTATCTACTATTTTCTTTCGGTGTCTCATTTTATACGTCATATATTAATTAGGTGATTATATCATAACTATTCATGATTTCAATTCCTCAACATATAATATATAATATTCTGAAATGAAAGTATGAAATGAAAAGAATGTAGATGATCGTCGTTGAATATTATTAACATCTAACCAATTGAATCAACCGGCCATATTATTTTGATATCGTATTCATACCGTTGTATTGAATGATCTCGATAGGTTGTTTCCTGTTCATAGAATGCATACAACTTTGGTTGCTGGTTGGGTCACTTCGCATTTCTCACCATACCACTTAGACTGAATCGAAATAATAGAAACTATGAAACGTCAGAGACAAATATTTCGGTTCAATTTATCTACAATGAGAGAGCCTAATAATTTGGCACATAATAGCATAAATTGGTGATGTAAATTTTCCAAATCAGGGATTTGATCAGTAGACAATAGTCTTGCATGAAGTATCTTCGTGCTTAAAAGATTATTCGCTTTTGAGCATGGTTGAATTTTAATAATAAATATTTTGTTTGTGTTGTATAATGTTTGATAAAAATATATCAATAAAAGTAGAAATGTATTTTTTATTGATATAATTTTCATAAAATATTATAAAACACAAATATCTGATAATTGTTAAAAAGTTCAGTAAACAATCTTTTAGGAACGAAATAGACTAAATCATCAAATTATAAATTTATAGCTCAGATGTTTTTCATTTTAAATTGATGCATGTTACTGGATTCTTTAATTTCAGTTAGTAAGAGGGTTCTTGAACTAAGAAATAGTCTCTAGAAGCTAAAACGAATATTCTGGACAATTTCAATAAAAAGGATGAACAAGAGAATGATTTGAAGTTCTTGCAAGGTTAGAACCACATAACATTATAACATAGCTCTGCATGTAGGTTTAAGGGTGTTAAATGTCGGTCTCAAATAAATGATTAGACAAATTTAACCTTAATATATTTAAAACATTAATAACTACACATATTTATTAAAATGTATTACCCAACATCAATCTATTAAACAATGAAATTACACCACCAAAATACAAATACCATATCAAATATGGATTGAATAAATTAGTTTGAGCTATGATCACTCACGAGATTGAATCTTCGTCGTAGTATATATATCTTCTATTTTCATTGAGAAAGAAGGCACTACTAATGATTGTTAATTGTACTTGAATGATCTTGCTTGAGGGAATACGAAAGAGTATATGAAAGCTATGGTCAAGAAATTTGTCTTCTAGTTTATATTCATAATTGAATGAATTTTTTTGATTAGTTTATGAATAAGTAGTTTTGAATATTTATTTTATTTAAGTTATTATTAATTTAAATAGTATGTCTAAATAGAAAATATATATATGATAAAAAATTCATTCTAATATTCATATAAAAAAGTAGTAAAAATATGATCGTCTAATTATATCTTTGCCACTACGGTTTAGCAGCCTATGCTTGAATTATTAGCCCACCCAACACTGTATGTGTTCGGCGAAACAGGGCCAAAAGTGTAAGTTCTAACCTGTGAGGCCGGGACAATTTGTAATTGTTATGGATTGGTCTAGGTCCAAATAATCCAGTTTGGTTTGATTGTCACAAAATCTTTTAAATATATTGTTTATTTGGATTTTATGAACGGAAGTAAAATGATTGCAACTTTTCATTCATTTATCTTAAGATCTTAAATGTTTTAATTTTATCCATCTAGGTTAACGATGGTTAAAAAGAAGGTAGCATCAATCATTGTGTCATATTAATCATCTATATTTATCCCATTTTTATAATGCCAACTTAATGTGTATGTGACAAATGTGAATTATCTCTCTACATAATTTATTACCTCAATGCATTTAAAAAATGACTAATTTACTATACAGACAATTTTGTAATTATAACATATGGTACTATATATTTTATTTTTACGATTATATTTTATGTTTTTTATTCATGTTCTACTGTTTGTTCTAGTGAGCCTCCATATATATATTGGAGATCATAGCCAATATGACTATTATGTTTTTACTAATATATGAACTATTTCATTTTTTTATCTATTAAATCTATATATATATAAAATATATATATATATCTATATATATATATATGAAATTTATCGATGCTACATTCATCATCATCCATGAATGCCACTAAGCAAAACCATGTTTTTTTTCATAACATCTGACATGCTAAATCTGAATGATAATTATTTGTCTTGATGTGTGCCAATCATTGTCATAATTAGTCCAAAGACTTAAGATAAACAAAATTAAAATGCATTCGTAAGAATCTTTTTATGATAGTGGATCAAATGAATTAATGACCCTTCAACTATTGTGGTCTGTGGAGTATTATTTATTTTGGGTCGACATTGTTAGCCGTTTTCTTGAGGTCTTCTTCACAAGTGATTGATTATAGTACCTTTTCGTTACTGTTTTGGCTAAAATCCGAGTTAATAAAGTATATATTTCTAAAGTATCATCATTTTTATATGGGTCCTTGCCACTTCAACTACACCATGAATGGCCAAGTCTTGTTTTTCTCCATCTCCCCACTTCTACTCAATCATGAAAGCAATGTTGCTTGTTTTTATTATTATTAATTAATCTATCGATAAAAAGGATAATTAAGTTTTAATTTTTGTTACATGCATGTTTTTTTTTTCGCAAAGATATTTTTATATGTTCTAAGATATTAAAGTGAAACCATAGCAATGGATATTACTTAGCTTCCTCCATCTCAACTTCATTAAAGTTAAAGAGCATAAATTATCGACACTACAATGAAAAAAATATTTAGAGACGGCTTGTGAAAATATTTAGAGGCACTTCCAAAAAGTATAAAGGGGCACAAAAACGTCATTATAATAGGCGTAAGTATTTTTAATAACAGAAGGCGTGGTGCAAACGTCCTCCCAAGTGAACCAACCTAGACAACACTTCTTGAGGCGCCCTCTAAGTTAATAATTTGTAACTTGTTTTCTTATTAGACATTCTTATAAACAAACACAAAGACAACAAAGAAGGTAATATAAAAATAAATTCCAAAATATTTTATAAATCATAATTGCCGATATTTTATTCAAAACATAACCTATAGTAAATTAATGTATATCGATGTATCGAAGTCAAATGTATATCAAATGTATATATATATTGACTCATTATTCTCTATCTAAAATGTTCTTGAGAATTATGTATTGTAATATGCTTATGAAGGCCTTCACGGACTCGAGCAATTCTATGTCCATGAAATGTCTAACAGCAGCCGAGTATCTTGAAAGAAAAAAGTTACGAGATACACTTCAATATGAGTTTATGTATCTACGATCCTAATATCAAAATCACAAGTATTAAAAAAGTACTTACGGCTAAAAAGGAGCTAAATGCTTGTTGGATTCTAGATATCCTCAATAAACAACGAGACATAGAATCCTGATATCTTTGTAACCGCACAAACTTCGGACCTTTGGATACAATCATTCCAAAATCAAAGTTATAACACGAATGTAACTTGATAACCAAATTATTGTTGCGAGAAATATAAAAGCATCTTTCTCTTGTGATAACTTGGTTCGTATTAATATTATGAAATAGTATACTAGTTGCTCGGTGCAGGTATTTCGAGGAATCGAAATTTTAGTTGAATGTCGTTGGAATCTGACGAATCGATCGGTTGGTAGTGCGTTTATTTAAGATTTTAAAGTTGTAATTAGTGGTATAAACTATTATTTGGGGATTAGAAGTTAAATTTATATTAGAGTTGTGTTGTTAAATCGAGGCAATTAAGCAGAAAACCCGAGCGAAAGTGAGGAATTCTTGAATGTTGCAGCGCGGACCCCGCAGGGACCTTTTTATCCTTATCTTCTCATCATTCACCGCCAACTTCGTTTTTTCTTAACTTTCTTCTTATATTAGGGCGAAATGGTCATCCTTCCCCCCTCAAGATTTTTCTTCCATTTCTCTTGATTGTCCTTTAAAATCAAACAAACTTTGTAGAATCCTCTTCTCCTCGTCGTCCTCATCACATCTAGGTAAGAAAGATCGAATCTCTTGGGATATTTCTTGAGTTTTAAAGAGTTGACTTTCCTTGGATTTGGTTGACTTTTAGATCTTCAATTTATTATGGTATAGAAATGTTATCTGAGTATCGGTGAGGGGATTAGCGATGATTTTGAGTAGTTATTGGGGTTAGAAAGTGGTGTAAGTGTTATGTTGACTTTTATTGACTTTTCTTAAATTGACATTAAATGGTAATATGAGTTGAGACTTTAATATAGTTGTTTTTGGGTATAGAATTATTGGTTTGAATATGGATAGGTAGAATTTTAGTTAGAAAGTTTGGGAAAGTTAAATTATAACTTTTAAATGGTGGTGGAGGTTGTATTTGTGGATTAATTAGTTGTCAATTGATTGTTGGATTGATTAGAATGTGCTTGAAGTGTTGTTGTTGGGTAAATAAGGTAATGACCGAATATTGAGAATGTAGTTATGTTGGAATGTTAGAAGGTATATCAATCTTGGGATAGGATGATTGCTTAGAGTTGTAAATTGAATCGTGAGACGTGGTGCGCTCAAGATGGAGTGTTAAGAGAGGTTATTACAAGATGTATTATAATGTATAAATTCTTTGAATAGGAGTTGAGCTTTGGATACAGCATGAGATTCTTTGAGAGTCGTGATTACCTCTTTTGGGCTCGAGGTGATCTGGAAATCTCACGATGGGGACCTTTCATATATATATATATATCGTATATATTTTCATGTATTGTTTGAGACTATTCGATATGTGTATTGATAGGCTATGATTGATATTATGTGAAATTGTGATTTATGATGCATATATTATGAAATAAGCGAGATTTGATTGACATTATGAGATAACTATGATTATGAAGCATGTTATGACATAATTGATATTATGAGTTACATTATGAGATAGTTTTGGATATAATTTCATGTTATGAAATTGTGTGTGTGGGCTATTAATGTATGTGTGGTATTGTCTTTGTGTGTGTGTTTGTGTGCGAGATGTGCTTGATTGCTTTATGTGTTATTTGCGGAGGCGGTGGTGACCCGACCGGAGGTTTGGTGTGGTGTGCATATTGTGTGGGTAGCCAGGTGGATTCGGGAGGTTTGGTGTTATATGCACATTGAGGGAATTCAACTTCGATGGGAGGATGGTGGTGGAGGCTTGTCGATTATTTGGAGTGGATTCCTCATGTGTATTATTTGGAGGTGGATTCCTCATATATGTATTATTGGAGGTGGATTCCTCACGTGTGTATTGACTGGAGGTGGATTCCTCGCTATATGTGTCGGAGGTGGATTCTGCATATATTATTATACGTGAGGTGGGTCTCGCTTGATGACTTTGTGTGTTGAGATTGTCTCTCTTAAATGAATATACATTAGTTATGAATATAATCTCATGTGTAAGAGTGGATAACATTGTATAAGAGAAATCTATGTGATATGTGAATGAGTTATTTTAGTACCTGATTTGTAATACGTGCATATGATATATATTTATATATATATAAGCGTGAATATATATGATGGAATCGATGCGTGGTATTTGTGTCGCTTTCGGCTTAATAAGTGACTCACATTCTCTCTAATGGTAAATTCGTACAGGTTTCTAAGTGATCATTGAGGTGGGCGAGGAAGCGGTTTCTTGTTGCGTGGAGAACATAGGTAGGCGGTGGTGGCGCCAAAGTCCTCATCAGTCATTTCTTTTTTGTTGAAAATTTGTATATTTGAGATTGGTGGGTTGTATTATATTGACGAGTCTGTTGTCATACTTTCCTTATGATGTATTTGGTTGTGTTACGTTGTCCGTTATTTTTGTTGGATGTATTGTTGGAACACCGATGGAAATAAGGAGCTTTATTTTGATAATGTCGGCGGGTTATGTTGTTATTGTATCCATGGTTCGGTGACTCGGTATCTGGTTGTTAATGATCTTAACCTCGGGCGGCCGACTTGGGGTGGAGTCGTTACAATTTCTCACAGCTAACCCAATGATTAGTCGACATCTTTCTATTTACAATACTTTGCTTTTGGTGCCTCGATAATGTATACACATTGATTTTTGCACCATATCACACGTCTAGGAGAAAGTGATGTACTCATAGCGGATCCATATAGTATATGTAATCTGACACCCAATTATCACTATATTATTTGAATGACAACCAAAATAGCTATATAACAGCCTTGAAAATTACTACTAGTTAATTTAAAATAAATTATAGTAAACTAACCTGTTATATAGTGTATGATGAGATGATCGAGGCCACCATTAGCTTACGTATATCCATGAGTATCTTGTAGTATTACATTTGGAGAGATAAATGAGAACCTACTACGACATCACGGTTTGTGTTGCCTCATCGAGACAAATACACATCAATCAAGTACCTTCAATAGAAAATATATTAATAACTATATATTGTTAAAAATCTGTAAACATTTAGTGATAGATATTGTTATCTTAGAATCAGTATGAATTTTATTTGTGATAAATACCAAATTCATACATCGGATCCCTCAAAATGATATAAATTAATCAAAACATAATTAACAATTATGGAATAGCAGAGCACTTACGGTGATACCTGTGAGAGTCTATCAACAAATTCTTTCCACGAAGCCTCTTTAATTCCGCCGTTGAGCACTTCAAATGTAGTGCCTACAGTTGGTTGCGCACAGGAGAGTTGAATCCCCTTTGTGTTTGCTAGAACATGGGTATTTGGATGAAAAATCAAGAAGAATTTTCAATTCTTCCCTTGATATTCGACCCATATGGAGGAAGTGGAGCTTTGTTTTCTATTTCATGGTAAACTTATGTTGAAAAAACCTAATAGGTTTGATACGTATATGTCGAGCACAAAACTGACCCGAATAGTTAATGAGCGACTGTTAAATTTAACTAAACCGTTAAAAGTAAAATCAAATACTAACATATTGTTAATAGTAACTAACAAGTTACTAACGAGCTCCAACAACTATCGAATTAATTCAATTGACTAATTAATTAATTCGGGTTCATCAATTTCTATTTTACGTATCAATGTAAAAATCCCAATTGAGAAATGATAGTTGATTCTGATCAACTCTCAATTTAGCAAATGTAGTTTAATTTCATACATGAAATATAATCCAAAATCCTTGTATGTGTGTGACCTTCTGAAGCTCGAGATAATAAGTTATAATAATAATAATTGACCAATTACTATTATTATAACGCGATTAATGATAGATCAGCAATATTTCATAACCCACTTAAATTATCATGAGAACCCAGGTAGTAATATACAATTACTAAGGTGAACACTAAGTTCCAGTAATCACATTTAACCAACCCGGTAAATGAATTGATACACAATTATCATAACGGGCATAATAAAAGGGAATCAATTCTCATTGATTTTAACCTCCCAATTGCAGATTACCGTAGTCTTTATCGCGATCTCTAGTCATTAGGCTAACATAAGTGTCTCATGAAACACCCACAACTTTCTTTACTTAGTATGAAGCGAATAGCGTTTATGGCGTCCACAAACCAATAGAGTACCAACTGTGTGAGAGGCTTGAGATCTTCTTCAGACGGATAATCCCTCCCAATATATCAGCATCTATCGTTATCTTCATTTGTGTGACAACCTCACGTTCATCCCGCTTAAAGCGAGGCGTTTGGTCATAGTCAAAATCTGGAAACTCATATACCACGGATAGTATATATCGTAGGTCTAGAATTGTAGACCTAAAATTCTAAACAAAATATCATAGGACCTGAATATCTATCTTCACATGAATTCGTTTACCGGTCATGCAATTCCCAGTCATGACATTACGGTATTGATCTGATACTGCTGAGGCTAACGATCTTGATCACTAATCAAAACACCATGTTAGTCATATAATGCTTGCCCTAACTATCGACTATCGACCAAAGGCCTTTGGCTATCCTATGTTTCTAGGCGAAGAGGTGTATTAGCAATTCGTGTTCCTGCAGAAAGCATAGGTAACTTTAGGGATTTAACTTTTCGCTCATCGAGGACCTGATACATATATATTATATATTTCAACGGCTGTGAAATAAATAATGGGTAACTATATGAATGAATCACGCATTCATGTAGTTTAAGTCAACAATCAGAGATTAAAACACAAAGGAACTTTGTTTTAATCAATTCTGCTTATTCGAAGTGAATGAACTAGCTCATTTGAACTTTGCCCACGTTGGTTCCTTAAATCAAGCTGCATTAGAAAACCATACTTGGTTGAATCGGGGAAGGATCTCAACTCCGAGATGCATGCTTAAATTCATACATGGAACCTTTAAGCTGCATGACTTCTTCAGATCGTTTCATGATATGTAAAAGCAAGAGGATAGTGATTATAATCGCGTCACTGCAATACTGCCTGGCTTGATCTTTACATTACCGTGGCTGATCTCTCCAACCAAGGAATCATTGATGACTAACATTATCGACATAGTCATGCCATGACTATGATCAAAATGGGTTTTTCAACATTTCTCGAGGAGTTCCATCGGGTAGGTTTACAACGCCTTTCGAGTGTGTTAAAAGCATCTGTCTTATTAAATGCATATTGTTTTTATGACAGCCTACCAACAAAACGATTGTTGGTCAAGTTGTAATCGAGTTCAAGTTTCCTTTCGGTTTACTCACCGAGCATACTAGACTTCAGTCCTATTATGAAAATTCTTGGCTAATAGCTTTTCATGTAATTTTGCTTGTCCATAATCTTACTATAAAATTTCAATTACAAGTGAAGATCAGCTTAGCCCGATCCGACCATGCAACTATATTTACCTCTGTTATTCTCTTAGTTACTACCAATGTTCGAGATCAGCGTGAATACCTTTGTAAAACTTCACAATTCAATCAGGGAATCGTACTCACGTCATAGTTGGCCCAGTACAGCCATGACACTGTGACATCTGGTGAATCGTATTACTATGTAATAGACTTCAACCGCTCTCGTGTCTTGAGGCCCTTACTAGTGAGATTAGACCTCTAATGAAGAGTTGCCTTGTCCAATAAGAATACGTCTATTTATATAATTAATCTATTTCAATCACACCTCGAGCTTTATGACATCTTAAACTTAACAAACAAATGTCGTGGCTTCAGCATATATATAATGTGTTGATCATAACATGTCACATATATGTAGTTGGGCTCTAAAATGTACAAGAATCTAATGTTCACTATACCCTTTAAGGTTTGTAGGAAGATTTCTTCAACATTTAGTGTATAAAACTTGTTATCTTGATTCTCGCTCAGCTAACCTTTAAAGACTCGAGTTAACTTAAATCGCTCTTGATTCTTATTGATTTTTCATCAAGTATCAAAGTGAAGAATTTAACTCCATACTCAATCTTAAGTTTACAACTTTGAATTCTAGTATAGAAGCTCTTTACATTCTCGCTTGAGATGTGGAGTTCGATAACAATGTCAGTATCCATCATGTTGATCATTACTTAGGAACATTCTTTGGATAACTTGCTTAGACCCACGTACAACTTGAATAGCAATAAGAAAGTTTGAAATAAGCATGAGCCTGATCAACCAATGAATATGTTTAATATTGGTTTCTCAACCAAATGTATGATTAAACACTCATTCTGGTGATTTCTCATTTAATGAGAATATATTTATTACTTACGATGATTCACCGTCGAAAGTAATATAGTATGAGCTCTTACTCTGATGAATACCATCGAGAAAAAAGAGCTTTTATACTCAACCCATGTATTCACATCTTATTTCATTTAAATGACACCGAAGGTCATTTGTTGGGTATGTTATTCGTGTTGTCATTTGTATCAGCTGCGTTTAGCTTTAAATGCATGAGTGGATACTCCTTGATATAACGAAGGGTTCTAATGCGGTTTTGGTATCTCCCTCTGAACCCCACTTGAATACATTCAAGTCACATATTTATTTCACTATTTGTGCTTCATAATGAAGACTCTATATGTACAATAGAATTGCTGACATAGTGGATGGAAATAAATACCAGTTTCCTTCTGGTTATGTACAAAAATGACTTAATATCAACTTTGGATCTGAGTTAAATTATGTCTACTACAGTGACATAATACTAACTTATCCTATATGAGAGGTTTCAAAGTTTGTTTATCAAACACAACTCTTGAGTTGTCTCACAGTTGAATATGAATAAATTAGTTTAAAGGTATGTGCAGCAACCTTAATATGTGAAATTATTTCATTCTTTGTGTTTCAACCACGTTAAACACAATCCTTACTTGTATCACTCTTCATGAAACACATCTAAGGTTAGAATGAAATATCTTGGTATATGAAATTGAAAGATCTCATCCATTTGTGTTTTTAACTTCATTAAACACAATTCATCAATCACGATATCTTAACGAAATGCGTTTTTAGAATGATGTCACCGTTCTTCGGATGATCTCACTACTTATATAGATGATGCCGATAGAGGCAGTAGTATTCATATGGTCCTTTCCATGCCCTTATCAACTCGATGTATCATTCAATGACTCAAACTCTTCCAAATGCTTGTAAACATACAAACCATTCAGACTAGCGAACCTCCAAAACAAAGGTGGAGCTTAGTTCATCTTTTTCAAGATTATACTCGAGTCTTGTTCTCTTTAATTAACTTGTATGTAAACATACAAACTTAATTTAGACTAGTGAACCTCCCGCTAAGTCTAGTAGAGTTGACTTAATTCATCTTTTCAAGATTATACTCAAGTCTCGTTCAATTAGATTATCATAGGGTATTGATAAGTTTTGTTGTTCGAGCTTCCTTTTAAGAAAGTAAGTAATATTTCATGTCGAGAATCACGTGTGGAAGCGATGTGAGTAAGCAGCGACACTCTTTTCTACTCTTACAGTAAAATAAGTAGTTTAGAATCCCAACTATCTTCATGGAGGATTTAAAAAGCGTGATAACTCTTATAATGTAGTCGCTATCGTCTGTGAGAAGGCTCGATAACTTTCTTTATATCTTGTCTTCGACTATCGTTATACTTGGCTCATATCCATGATTAAATCATGTGAGTCAAAACTAGTGTTCTGAACAGCGATAGCCCGGCAAAGACATTACGACTTTGACAACAAAATTATTTGAGATATGAGAGATTGTCAAATCTCTTTTCAATTCTAAATGTTCCTTAAATCCTTCTTTCTATGCTTTGAAGTTGAAATAATGAAGCGAATCACATTAACTTCAACTTATAGTTCCATGTTCACTCAAGCGTACAAGTGGCGTGAGAACCGAATGAATAACTGCTTATTTGGTTACATACCCGTAAGCTTTGTTTCCTCGCGATTCATGAACCCGTATTCGTCATGTTAAAGAAACTAAATACCCGTCACACGTCAAAATGTAGATACACAACATTCAAGATCATTCAATAGTTTTCTCAATCGAGTTATAAAAGATCAAACTATTTATCATTTAGACTTGTTTGGTGGCTAAGAGATAATATGACATATTGAGATGTCGTAGCATCATCACCTTTGATTGAATCAAAATTAATTATCCTTGTCGTATCATGTGACTTTGTTCACTTGAACCAAAGTTCATTACAGCATTATCAACATGATTGAATCAAGTGCTTAAATATTTGTGGTATTTAAGGGATTTTATCCTCTATTAGCATACAACCCGATTACTTGATGGTTGAAGAAGATAGCGTTAGCCAACACTTTGTATCAACAAGTCATTCGGATGTCTCCTTAACTTATTTTTGTTCCATTATAAAGTCATGCATTTAGTTTGCCCAATGAATGGTGAATAAAATAAATTAAACTTAATGCCAAACAATAGGAAATATGCAACTTAAAATAAACGATTGTAGTTCAAAACAATCATGCGTATTTACAAAATGAATTGTAAATATATTACCCGTGCCAAATCTCACAAAATGTACAGGTATCAAGATCTACTATGCTTAAATCAAGCAGCTGACCTTTGCAACATTTTGAATCAGTTATAATAGTAGGTTATAATTATGTAAAACTACATAACTCTTGTGTGCGTTAGCATCTTATTCAAGATGCTACGTTTTTGTATCTCGACAAAAGCGGGTTAAGCATACCAATTAAACAAAAATTACTTGGAATGATCATCGAAAGCCTGGCGTTAGTGAAATCACTTCAACATGATCCATTGTCATATCTAAGTGCAAAAGCGTAACACGCCATCCGGTGTGGAGATAATACAACCGTTCCTGGCAAAATTAAAAGCGATCCCCGGTGCTTAGAATTTTAATTGGTGAAATTAATGTTATTTAACTTTATTTAACCATGCATAGATAGCACATATTCAAGAAACATGCACAACATGAAAAATAAATAAATAACACACATTTAGGAGATATAGATATGACCCCTAGGACCTATTACATCACTTAACAAGTGAAATGCTAACATAAGTCCTATTACATTACTTTAGAAGTGCAAGTCTTGTATTCTTCGGCTCATGAAACTTACAAGTTCTCGAAGTCTTGAATCTTTATTGGATATGCTATCTTCAATGCCACGCAGCGATTACATACTACTCTAACCCAACAGAGCGGCAAGGCTTGTGGGTAAATGAATACAGAATAAAAAATACAGACTCGGCATGGTTTACAACTTCGATGCGGAGACCGTAAATAAATAAATTAAGCCCAGATTAAATATCTAAATGCACGCTTTCCGTTCATAACAATATATATGGGAAAAACATTAAAACAAATAAATGCATAATGTCATATATATTAAATGAAAATGAGATTAAATATTGTTCATAATTGACTAATTAATTACCGTTATTTTACAATTAATTATCAATTAATGTAAGTACAATTAAATATATTCACACATGATTAATGATAATTATTACAATAATTATCAGCCACTTAAATCATGGAATAATTACTTACAAGTAATTAACTCCAAAATTTAAAATTTAAAAGTCACCATGAAAAATATTTTCAAAAATTATCAATTAATGAAAATAATTATGAAAGGGAAATATAAATCAAATTTAATGTCATTCAAGATATATATTGAATTATCTTAATGACAAAATTTATGATTTAACATTTAAAAATCAAAATTAATAATTACCAATAAATTTTCCATAAAAATAATTACAAAATTACATTTAGAGGGTTTTAAGATAGACTGACAACTCCAGCGATAACCGCCCGGCCTCCGGCAACCCACGACCGACACGCACCGTCGGTGCTGTAGTCACCGGTCGATGGCGTTCGCCACGGGCGCCGGGAGGAGGTCCGCAAGTTCGGCGACCGATTTTTGGTAATTCATTTCAGTTTTCAGTTTTTCCAGATTAATTGCAACTTTTGTAAAAACGATTTGGAGGCTCTAAAAAATTCAAAAAATTCTGGGATTTTTCTTGAACATCAACAATATCATTATTGAACACGTCCAAGTGAAAGTTTATCAAAAACACTTCTAGTTTTTCGATTAAACCCAAAACAATCCAGAAATTCAATGGTGCAGATACTTAAATTCAAAAAATTCTGAAAACAATCTGGCATGAACCTCAAAGGGTCAAGAACACACAGATTTAATTTCGTAATTTTCTGAAATTTCTAAACCTCACTGTAAAATCGAAAATGATTCTACCTCAAATTAAAAATGCAAATTAATCAATTTTTAATCCCTTTCAATTCATGAAACAATTAAATAAACATCAAATCATCAAAATCAATACATGAAATGATGATTCCAGCCATGTGAAACATATATAAAAAATGGGTTGATTTTTTCATATTATATATTCATCAATTGAATATATAAATAATAAACAATCAAATTAGCTATATTATGTCAACCTTGTCAAATTAGATAAAATATATGGCTTGATGAGCTGCGAGGCCCTTGTTAGAATCTAGTATGAATTTTATTTGTGATAAATGCAAATTCTACATCGGATCCTCAAAATGATATAAGTGTCACAAACACATAATTAACAATTATGAATAACGGAAGCAGCTACGGTGATGCGGCGGAAGTCTGTCAGCAAATTCTTTCACGAAGCACTCCCTTTGAATTCCATCGTTGAGCACTTCAAATGTAGTGCCTCTAGTTGGACACACACGGAGAGTTGAATCCTACATTTGTGTTTACGCTTCTAGAACATGGGTTGATTTGGATGAAAAAATCAAGAGAAGAGGTACCTGGTCTTCCACTTGATATTACCGACCATATGGAGGAAGTGGAGGCTTTGTTTTTCTTTCATTTCATGAAATGAAAAACTTGTTGTGAAAAAACCTAATAGGTTTGATTATATATGTCAAACCTAAAAGCCCAACTGAATAGTTAATGAGCCGGCCTGTTAAATTTAACTAAACTAGTTAAGTAAAATCAATCTTAACGTATTGTTAATAGTAACTAACAAGTTACTTCTTGAGAGCTCAACTAACTATCAGATTAATTCAATTGACTAATTAATTAATTCGGGTTCATCAATTTCTATTTTACATTATCAATGTAAAAATCCCAATTAATGAGAATATTAGATTTGATTAATCAACTCTCAATTTAGCAAATGTAGTTTAATTTCATACATGAAATATAATCCAACGTCACTGTACATGTGTGACCTTCTAGGCTCAGATAATAATAAGTTGTATAATAATAATAATTGACAGTGCTATTATTATAACGATTATAGTAAGATCTAGCAATCGCTTCATAACCTTAAATTATCATGAGAACCCCAAACTAGTAATACAATTACTAAAAGGTGAACACTAAGTTCGGTAATCACATTTAACCAACCGATGAAATGAATTAATACACAATTGTCATGGCAGGCGTGATAAAGGGAGTCAGTGCCGTTGATTTCGCTTATTATGACCTGCCCAATAACCCAAATGCATATTGGTAGCAGCAATGCGATGTGACCACCTGCTTTGGCGTTGTCAATAAGCGTGGTCAATGTAAAGCTTCACCGAACAACTCAAACATTTGAACTTGAATGCATCGCCTTCTGTTGTATCGGCGTGAAGTTACAAAAAAATCAGCAGCATGCGATGGTCGGCGTCATCTCTCGGATATCGACTTCCTTTGAATAACTAGGCTGACGGATGAGCATTTGAAACTTTCTCCTTACTTTGTAAGCTGGCTTCATCATTGAATCTTGAGGCCTGAAAATCGGTTTTACGTTTTAGTATGAATGACAACTAATTATATATTGAAGTTATCACAACTAATCATATAATTTATTTTTGTGTACCTTTCTTTGTAAGGAAATCAATCTATTAGGCCATGCAACAAATGTACCCAATGCATCACCTACAGTAGTGATCTCTGCCTCAACAATAGGACATGGTAAATATGTACCTTCATGGCCAGGGACAATCTCTTTAAAACAAACTCTAACTTGATCAGGTTTCAATTGGATATTGTGAATTTTCTGTCCCTCTTTACCAAATACTAATCGACCCGACACACAATCTGATGGTAGAATCTGAACATGTCACAAAGACTCTCACCCTAAAGAAAAAATCATTATAAACATGACTTAATCATTTAAGCAGCTCATAATATCATAATATCACAATACTTAATGACTTAAATCATTATAAACAATATTTCATATATCATCAACTTATAATCACAATATCACAACACTTCATATATAGTCATAATATCACAATGTCACGATACTTAATGATTTAAGCAGCTACTAGTACCCCAAAATAAACGAGTTACCACAATACTTGTTGGAAATCAATGAGAATTGATTCCCTTTTATTGTGCCCGTTGCAACAATTGTGTATCAATTCATTTACCGGTTTGGTTAAATGAGATTACCAAAACTTAGTGTTCACCTTAGTAATTGTATATTAATTGTGTGGGTTCTCATGATAATTTAAGGGGTTATGAATGATTGCTAGATCTTACTCATTAATCGTTATAATAATAGTAATTGGTCAATTATTATTATTATACAACTTACTATTATCTGGCGCAAGGAGTCGCGCCACATCTATTGATATTCGAATAATATTTCACGAATGAAATTAAATGAAGACTTGTATATTGTCTTATCTCTCAATATTTATATATTTGTCAAATATATGTTTGATGAACATTGGTGGTTAAACTTGTGATTTAATCAATTAAGCAATTGAGTGTTGAATAACTTGATAAGTTGATACGATAGTATTCGTTAGTATTTAAATTGAGCATTAAGTTAATTAAATAGAACAAGTCACTAGTAACTCATTAGTGAAGCTCATAACGATTGTAATTAAGTTATGAAGTTAAGCGATTTCTTAACGAGTTGCTTGAATGGAATTTGGGACTTGATATTTAAAGAGACCAGGTTGTTTCATCATAAGAATCATAAACCTCCAGCCCCCCTGCAAGAAATCCGCCCCCTCCATAGAGGTGGAGAGTTTTCTCTTTGTTTCATTCATCTTCAAACTCTAGCAAGTTCAAGTACTCGGTTTGTTTCCCTCTTGGTGTGTGCAATCTAGAGGACATCATTTCGGTGTTGAACAAGCTTTGGAGAGGATTTTGAAGGGCTTTCACGGAGTTGATTGTGAGGATTTGGGTTCGTTCGCTTCCGTTGCAATGTAAATTCATACATTTATATTTTATGTTTAGATTAATATACATTAATTTGAATCGGGATGTATGAATTGGTGTTTATCACAGAATAAATTCATACTAGATTCTAACAAATACTTCGTACAACATCGAGTCATAGTCACAAATATCACTTGATACTTCATATATCAACCCAATTGAATTGAAGCGCTGGGCATCATAAGTTCTTCGAGGCAACACATATCATCAGGAAACAATTCTTTAACCTTACCTCAATAATGGAGTGCATGAATGAATCGGTTCCATCCATGTTTGGCTTTTACATTCTACAAGGTAAAAGTGCATCTAATTTGGTAAACTTACATCAAATCCATGAAGATTCTTTCAAATGTCTTTTAACCTATCAAATAATTCGGGATGACCCAGTCAAAATGCTTTCTCTAATACTCTTGGTATTTCTTTTACATTATCCCTATAACGCTTCGTTCACACTCTCATCGTGTCCACTATAAAACTTAAATCGAATTGGACACAAATCAACTTTCATCTCACACGTGATTTGTCAACAAGTATAATTTGTATCTATGTCATTACGCATATCAAATGCTCTTCAGTTCATCCTCGTTTCTTGTACTGGTTAACCTTAACAAGGGCATGGAATGAGCTTTCTATCCTGAGCATTTATTAGAGCAAACTCAATAAAACTCTTTCACACGTTTTCATATTCTTGGCGACAAGCGATCGGCCTTATCAATTTGATCCTATTACTTACTACAAAATATGAATCATGAATTACACAAACAAATTAAACAACATATACCAACAAACATAGCCAGATTCGAAGCATAAATTATATACATACTAGTACTTGAAGCTATGCGGTTACTAAAACTCAAAAATAACCCAAATTATAATTAAACTATATATACATTTAGGAATTAACATAAGCAATTAGGTAACCAGATTAAAACTACGTATATATACATTTCAGATTAACATAAGAAATTAAAAATTAAAAAATTGAAAATAAATAAATATTACAAAAATGAAAAATTAATTACAAATTACAAAAATAAAATTATACACATTGGTGGTGGTGAATGCAGCGGAAGTTTGGAAAAGAGAATGTGATAGGGGGTTTTCAGCCGGAGGAGGCGGGCAGAGGAGGGAGGGGCGGCGTGGGGGAAGAGCCGAACGGCGTGGGGAGGAGAGTGGGGGGGGGGGGGTGGGGTTTTGTCGCGAGGTGAGGCGGAATAAGGGGGTTTTGTCGGCGTGGGCGGCGGAGGAGAAGGTGAACGGGTCGGGGCGGGGAGGCGATCTTGAGCGGGTGTTTTGGTTTAAATCTTATTTTTTTTTTTTTTAATAATTTCACTTAGAGGCGCTTCTCTTCTTGAGCGCCGTCTAATTCAAGCGATCTCAATATCACTTGCCCTTTAGGATATCTGATATCCACCACTAATATCACTACCTTTAGGATATCTGATGAAAGCGCCTAGTTTCGGTTTCACTTAAATGCTCTAAGTGCATTTTGTAGTAGTCTTGAAGTCATTCATGAATTTATAGTTGATTTATTATACTCCGTATTATATAACTTTTTTTTGGTTAATTAGCGATTAATTTTTTTGTGGGGAAACCAGCATGATCTTTTACAGAGAAGGTCAGAGCATGTCTCATTAATTTAAATACCTTTGGTATATTATATAACTTTTGACATAAATTTCTATTATCTTCATACTTTAAATTCAAATCAATTTTATGTTTTTCAAATAATGTCATGAAGTTTGATAAGTTCAATTCAACTATAAAAATCAAACAAAAAATTTATTTTTATAATGAAATAATAGTATTAAATACTTACCTGACCTATCAAGAATTCGAAGGTTGAAGTTAGTTACAGGCCATTAAATTGGAATGACAGAACAAGTATTTAACATTGCACATACAATCGTATTCACATGTACATACGTTTAGCTAATAAGGTATCAAAATTTCCCTTTCACCTTAGCAATTTAAATGAAATAATACATTGACCTTTTTAACAAAATTAAATAAGATATTCTAACAAATATCCAAACAAAAGTTACCATGTTGGTCCAAAATGATGATAAGTCAGTACTGAGAAGACCTTCAAGTTTCATATGTCGACTACTCGAACCTTCTTCGTCATGTTACTTTGAGTTTTTGACTAATTGGCTTTTTCTTTTCTTTTTTACTCTAATTCAATTCTAAAATGATTTAATTTACTATAGAAAAAGACAACTCCTATGTCGGTAGGTCAATTCCCATCGAAATTGATTTACCAACAAAACTTGAGAGACCAACTATCATAGTTCTCTTCATATTGGTTATTGATTGGATCAATTACATATTCATATATATTTTGGAATTTTGGTTCAGTCTTATGAATATTATCTGATTTCGGATATAAGAACAAAGGGAGAGAAATGAATAATTTTAAATGGATTAACAATATGTTGATGATTCATTGTATGTGCGCAAAAGTTTATAGACTATATAACAAGCTGATATAAAGATTTTAAGATTTTAAATTTATCTTCTCATCAACTTCTGAGCTAGCATTTCTTGAGATAAGATTAGTCCAACAAAATTGTAAGATTATGTATAAAAACAAAATCATTTTGATACCATCTTTAATTTTCTATCCAAACACCATGCAAGCTGTGTCCGATGCATGCATCTAATAGTATTGATTATAGGTAAAGGAGGTAGTAGTAGTGGTGGTAAATATCAGTATCCTAACCTATTTATGTGGTGTGGGTTCGAGTCATGCAAATGACAGAATTTCGTATTAAAGTTGTTTAAAGAAAGTTCTCATACCAGTTGAGGCACACCCCGCAATTCACATCTTCCGTAAAATTCCAAGACATGGATCTCGAGAGACTGCTAGTGTAACGATTTCACACCTTTTGATTATAGGTAGAGGACAACACTCTTTTCATTATTTATTACATTTTTTGAACTGGCATATATATATTTGAATCAAATTTAAGTCATTCTTTAAAATAACAATACTCCATTGATTATGTAGATCTGTAGATATCTCCTCGATGTGATAATTATAAACGTTGTTTCAACATCGAGGTTGGAAAAGAAGTAATAAATAAACAAATGAATTAACAACAACCTAAGCTTGACGCAATGCTATTGAATTTCACCAAAATCATAGTAACAATTTAATATTTTACACTTGTAAGATCTAAACAATGAGCCACTTGGCCACATGAAAATCATCATTTTAAAGTTCTTGTTTTCTGCACTTGAATAATTGATATATGTGACAACACTGTTACACTGTACCACTTTCAGTAAGTTTAATCATGAGTTATAAACACATGAGAATGATTCATGTAACTTTATATCTGCACACTATTGAAATACCAATAATTTTACATCGAATCAACTAAATGTTGCATGTATAAGACATTAAACTTTGACCCAAATATTGGTTATTATCCGTTTTGTGAATTTGTAAAATCCAAATAAACTTGGTGTAATAAGTGTATGCCACATAAATAAAGCTATGGTATGAAGTCGACACAAATGGCAGTGGCAAGCAGCTGAAAGTCCGAGACATCAACGTTGAATAGACCGTAGACAAGAGACGAGAGAGGGAATAATTAGAATCTGAAAGTCCGATTGGAGATTCGGTTCGAATTTGGGATTCGAACCTTATCTTTATGTTCGATTGAATTAGAGTTGAATGTTCGATTCGATTCAAACTTTACACATTTGACATTTGTAACATTTTTTTTTCAATTTTCTTCTTATTTTATCATGGACATTTGAATTTTAGTTGAGCTTGAAAGCAGTTAAAGAATAGCATCTCGAACCTCATGATTCGAATGAACCTTAATTTTTTAGGAATGAAACTCCGAATTTTTCTGTTCGTTTGAGCTCGACCCGAGCTTTCAAATCGTTATAGAACCTAACGAGCTGACTATGATAGGTATAGTCGGACCGTTTACATCACAAAGGAGGGGCGGATAGTTTAACTAATCAGTTTTTTAAATTTGATCAAAATCGAGATTTGATCCTCAAAATTTACGTTAGTATTATTATAATTGATGAAACAACAAACTTGTTATAGAAAAGATTACTCTCATCAATTTATTTTAATTCATATTTTGTTTTTTAGTGATATAAATTGAAAGACGACATGTATTATATTAAATATATTTTATTAAAAAGCTTTAATTATCTGTCAGTGGTTTCAGTAAGTGTCTGGGTACAGAGCCAATTTTGATAGTGAATAACTTTAATTATTATGCAAAATTATAAGAAGTATTCCAAAAATAATTTCAAAACAAATGTAATTATTCCAATTTTATATTTACTATAACAAACAACAACAAAAATCATTTCATATTTAAATTAAATTAATGTTGTTAAAATAGAAAACATCAATTAAAACGAATCCAACAGATAAATTATGTAAAAGACATGCTAGTTCTATCTACTTCATATAATTAAAAAAAGGTTCCAAAATAATCAACTATAGATAAACAGATATATACAGATATGCAACAAACACATAGGTAGTTGATGAGCTGCAATTTATACCCCCCCTCCCCTCTCACCAAATTGAGATCAAATTTGTATTTATTTATTTTTAAAATATTAGTTTGTAAAAGTTAAAGAACATCATCAAATTGATATCAAATTTTGTTTATTTATTTCTACATTAATGTTACATAATAATTAGTTTATATTGTTAAAGAGCATCATCAAATTGATATCAAATTTTGTTTATTCATTTTTACATTAATGTTTAATAAATAATTAGTTAGTAAAGCTAAAGAACATCATCAAATTTTGTTTATTTATTTTTATGTTAATGTTGAATAAATAGTTGGTTTGTAAAGTTAAAGAAAACAATGGGTGGTTGTGTATCAAGACCATCAGCTTGTGTGAAAGGAAGCAAAATGGAAATACAAAAATCAAAGAAAAGGGTGAAAAAGAGAAGAAGAGGCGGAATCAAGAAAAGGGTTCCTTCTATAGGACATCTGATAAATCAAGCTTTGATGGAAATCTGATCCAAGAATTTATAACTTCATATTTGCTTTGAGTGTTGTATTTCCATTATTAGTTTATGTTATTTTTTTTTTGGTGTTTTTATGTGAATGTAGTATTGGAATTGTTGTAAAAGTTGGATCTTTTTTGTGGGTTTGAAGATTGTAATTGGTGTGGTTTGCAATTGTTGGGTTTGTAATATTTGTATTTTGGTATTTATTTTAATAGTTGGGTTTGTGTTTGTTTTTGATTTTTTGTGTTTTTATGTGAATGTAGTATTGGAATTGTTGTAAAAGTTGGATCTTTTTTGTTGGTTTGTGTTTTGAAGATTGAAGTTGGTGTGGTTTGGTTGATTGGTTGACTTTGGATTTGTTGTGTGGATTGATTAGGAATGTGGCAATGACGAGGGGTGATTTTTGGTGTGTTTGATTTGAAGATTTGGTCTTCTTGATTGGTTTCTTTGACATTGTGGTAATGTTGAGTTATTGAGAAGAAAGATTGAATTTTTAGTTTGATTTCACTAGCTATGGATTCTCAAAAGATGAGAAGCATAGCTACGATTGTTATCTTATATGAAGTGGTAGATAGTTGTTACTCTTGATGATTGGAAGCGAACATCTGTTATCGTAGGGAGTAAGGTGTCTTATCCGACCCCCCCCCTTACCCCTTTCGGCAGGAGAAACAACTGACGTCAGGCGTGTTGATTTTGATGTTGTTCAGTAGACATAGATTCCTATCTCTTTTCCTGTTCTTCTGGATGGTGGAAGGGGTTACTGGGTGTGTTTTTCATTTCTGTTGTGAAATATATTGCAGCACAAACAGGTTTTTAAATGAGGGGAGAGCGATGGGTGCTTTGAAGAGATATTATGTTCCCTAAATGTTTGGAAATTTGGGCATAATATATAGAAGGTTCATTTGGTTTAAGAGAGTTTGTGTACATTTGACTCTCAGTGTTGTCTATTATAGGTGGACTGGTTTTTGCAAAAGTTTAATAAACCTTGTTTTTGTGAAGTTCATTGAGTAGAATTATTTGTATGATGCATGGTGGCAATTGCAGGAAGCGTTGACGAGGCCTGGTTTGACCCTGCTGCTATACTCGAATCTGATTGTAGTGACGATGACTTTCTTAGCCTTCCTGATGGTATGCTTTAAGAAAATAAAAAACATGTTGTGATTCTTTGAGTCTGTACCTATCTTCAGTCAGTCCTTATACTATGAAATGTACCCTGTTTAATATCTGCAGATGTTCTCTCACTGAATAGCTTTGACACCACATCCTTGCCTAACAATTCTTCTCTCATAGATCCAAGTCATGGCCATGGTGATGCCAGCATTCAGCACGCTTCTAACGAACAGCCACGCAGACCAGGTGATTCTTCTGGTGGTAATTCTGCTAGGAATTCATGTAGCGGAGTAGGTAAAAATTCAATACACCCAATTGACAACAGATCTAATGAAGTGAGTAACGAGACAAATCCTGTTATTCTCGATGAGATATCGTCGTCGTCAGATGGATCTTCCAGTGGGGAGGATGGGTTGTTAAATAACTGTGGAATTCTTCCAAGCAATTGTTTGCCATGTCTTGCTTCTACTGTCCAGTCCGATGAAAAGCGGAAATCATTAAGTTCGAAGAAAGCTCCCTTGAAACTTTCTTTTAAATGGAAGGATGGAAATTCAAATGCCTCGCTACGTAAGTGCATATTTCACATTTCAGAATGTCAGCTGTAGTTTGGTGTTGAATAAATTATATGTGAGGAGTGCGAATTTGTTCATTTCAAGTTTTTCGTGGGGAAATTTTTGCCCCCTTTTGGTTCGTCCATTTCCAGTGATTCCTCTTTCTGGTCTAGCTTATGAGCTCCATTAACTATAAACTTCACAAAAATAGGATAAAAGAGTTTGTCGTCATGGTATCGAAGTAATAGTTTCTCATGAATGTTCTCCTATACAGTCAGTCTGTTGTTGTGCATGTTTTACTCCGATACCTTGTCTTTTTAGCATATCACTAGATATAGGCTATACACAGGTTGAAGTGTTGAACTGATGCTGCTATGGCATTGCAGTTTCCTCAAAGGCATGTCTTTTGAGACCAATAGCTGGTGCCCAGGTTTCATTTTGTCCCTTAGAGAAGAAGGTCCCCGATAGTTGGTCACAATTAGAGCCGTGTACTTTCAGAGTTCGTGGAGTCAATTACTTGAGGTGAGGAACTTATATGCACTCAATATAACATGTTTTCAGCTTTATATACCTTTACATTCTTAATTTCTACACATATACCAAAGACAATTTCAACACCCCACCAACTTTTTCAGTGGAAAAAACTGAAACGGCAAACCATCCACAACATATGCACTTCCATATTTCTGTACAGGAATACATTGATTTGAAAACTGTTCCTTCTGTTTGAAACATTCCGCCCTTGTCATTGAAAGGACCCGAACCTGGACCTTGTCATTGCAAGTAATACCTGTGCCCACCAGGCTAACCCAAATTGTTGATTCGAAACAGTTGATATCTCTAATTTGAGTACATTTATAATTCAGGGACAAGAAGAAGGAATTTGCTCCTAATTATGCTGCATATTATCCCTTTGGAGTTGATGTATTTTTAAGTCCAAAGAAAATTCATCATGTTGCTCAATTTGTGGAGCTTCCTACTGTTGATTCTTCTGGGGAACTTCCACCAATTCTTGTGGTGAACGTACAGGTACCGCCAACCCTTTATTTTCTTCTTTGTACTTATGTAGATTGTCCAGTTCTGAGATTTGATTTTCGCTCTGGCGCATTTTCATTGGCTAGTCCTGTTCCTTTAAAATTCCCTTACCTCAAAAGTTAAACCTGCTAATTAATTACCTTCTTTTTTCTGTTGCACTAAATTTTTAAACTACCGTTCTTTGGCAGGTGCCTCTATACCCCACCGCCATTTTCCAGGGTGAAACGGATGGAAAAGGAATGAGTTTTGTTTTATATTTCAAGATTTTAGATAACTACACTAAGGAATTGCCGCCTCAATTTCAAGAAAATATCAAAGTAAGTTTGGACACCTTCATGTTTTTTCATTTATTATCTGAAGCCATATTTTATGTCTCTTTAGAGGCAATGGGTCATGTACTCATGTTGTTACTTAAATTTTGTGTTTCTCTTCCGAATAAGTTTGTATATTTTGATGTGCAGTATCGTGGATCACATGTGTTTGTTTTCTTAACAGAGATTTATCGATAATGAATTAGAGAAAGTTAGAGGGTTCCCTGTAGACTCAATTGTACCTTACAGAGAGAGGTTGAAAATATTGGGCCGTGTAGCAAATGTGGAAGATCTGCCATTGAATTCAGCGGAGAGGAAGATTATGAGTGCTTACAATGAAAAGCCCGTTCTTTCACGTCCTCAGCATGAATTTTATGCGGTAAATATCTATGTTATTTGTGAATCTTATTTTTTCTGAATAGCTCAACGATCGAATCAAAATATATCTGATATGCATCTGTTCTAAAAAACATGTATTTCTTCACAGGGGGCGAATTACTTTGAAATTGACATTGATATGCATAGATTTAGTTACATTTCTCACCTTAACCTTCATACAGTACACCTTGGGAAATTTTAAATCAGTTTCTCAACCACTTTCTTACGACAAAAAAAATCAAGGTGTAGGTCAGTTCAAATTAAAACCCATTTCAAGATTTGATGTTATAGTTGTCATTGCTAATAACACTTTTTTCAATGATTAACATGAACAGGGTAATAAAGCGGAGGAGTTGCCGGAGCAAGTCTTATGTTGTATACGGTTAAATGAGATTGATTATGTAAATTATCCTCAGCTAGGCTGAGACTCAGGTTTTTGAATAGGTTCATGGCTTGTATAATTAAATGATCAATAAGAAAACCATTCTTTAAAACCATATATATTATTCCCACTATATGTAGGTTTATTTGCATGCATTAGATGTACTCCTACCCCGTCCCTCTCTGTCCGCTCCTGCCTCCCACACACCTCTTTCTGGCTAAAGGTAATAGAAGTCTCGCAGAGAATTTGTTGTTTCCTTACTTAATAGATCTTCAAAGATTGGTGAGGCATGATTCAACCATCTTTCTCTTTGCATAAACATTCACTTACTAGGTTCAGGACCAGTTTGGAAGTAGGTGGGTATCGACCGCACACGATTTAACCTGCTACTTCCGATCTATTACTGAACCCGATTTGAATGATACCCATTTTCAAATTTAGGGCTAATGAGGGATTGGTGTAAAATATTTACATTAATCTCACTAGCCTTGAGAGTACAAATTCATGTAGCCTTCTTTCATGTGATTCTCATTGTAGTGTCAAGCTGTATCTAGCTCGCACAATTGTTTTCAGTTTATAGTAGAATTGTGGTTAGCCACCATTGATATAATGGTAGGTTATGTTGAACTAATAATATCTTTTAGAAATGAAGTAATGCTTATTTATAATATCTTTTTGGATTTTTCGATATTGAGATCGATTACAATTATAACAATTAATTATTATCAATTTAAATCACCTACCCAATAAGAATAAACAATTATATCAGAATGTGAAAATGAAAATAATAATATAACTATTATGAAGTAAATGAATGAAACGACAAGCAACGAACGACATGAAAGAAATGACCAAATGATTTTTAACGAGCCTTCGTTTTCCTAAGTGCTCAAATCTTCGCTTTCCAACATCGGGATTGTGAATCATCACCACTATGAATATGGTGAAACTCCGAGTCTACACGCAGCAAACTCCACAAAACAGGTAACTTTCTTGTAACCTTATGTTAGAAACTCAAAAACCCCTTTGCGGATTTTTGATCTTCTAATCTCCCTGATATAACCCAAGAATACTCAGATTAAATAAATATATGAATTTGTAACAAGCTAAGGAAATTTCTAAACTACTATTGTATAAGAGGATTACAATGCTTTTGCTTTTGAAAAGTGTGAAAACCGCCTCTTTAAATCGTGCAAAAGTTAAAGCTAAAGGTTTATGAGAGATTTCCTAAAAAATGAGTCCTAAAAAACCTAGATCGGGAAATAGGTCGGGAGTAAAGTGTAATCTCACTGCACGAATTGCTCACAAGAGTCAGACTTCGTGGATGTTCGGGACTACCCTTGGTCCTCGACCACTGTTTTCTCGCCAGATTTTAAACTTAATTAAACTTAATTAGTACGCATTTCAACCCGTTATGGCAACACAAATATATCACCACCAACCAATTTAAGTTCTAATTAAGTTCAACATTATTATTTTCAAGACGCTTAAAGAACAAACTATATTAAAACTTTTTGCAACTTTAATCACTAATCATAAAACAAGCGAAGATAGATTTCACATAAGGCCTAAAAAATAAATAAGTCTTCACCTTCAAGAGACACTTGATCCTTTGCTATAAGATCAGCTCCCACGATCTACTCTCGATTGCACTACTAAAGATATGAAAAGATGTTAAGATATAGAGGTAATTTGTTATCTTCGAACGATTCAGAAGACCGATCAACAAACTCCCCATTTTTGATGATAACAAATTACCTTATACTAGGGGAATAAAAACACATAATAAAGCTCGACTCTCAACATAAGAAATCACGAATGTAAAATCAGATATATATACAATATAAATCCAACACATTTACACTAAAGCGTATAACTAAGGTCTAAACATAATAAAACGAAACCAAGTATTATCCGAAACAAACTAAGCATAGCAAGATACATAAAGACATAAAAATTTATTATACTCTCCTCTTTGTTATCAACAAAAAGTGAGGCTCGATAAATACGCGGTGCATATCAAGCGGGGAATTGAGGCACACCTGTAGATGTAATTCCAGATGCCAAGTCCTTGTCTGTGGCTCTTGCTTCTGCCCCCAAAGAAGTCGAATCTCATGATACCGGGGTATTACCGTGATTATACCTCTTTGATGTCTATGCACTGAGTCTCAAGCCCCTAAAAAGTCTCGATGCAATCTAGCTCCGGACCTCTTTCAAGAACCTGGCAATGACGAAAGTATAGAGATTTCTACATATCTAAAACAAATAAGTCTTTAAATCTTCATCACTGGGATCGGATATCAAAGATGTTAGTATCAAAGAGGTAATTTGTTATCGAAAAGTAGAGTCCAAAATCAGATCACATTAAGACAAACTTTTGGCCGTTAGTTTTTTCTTAAAGAATACAAGTTAAAATTTACATTTGATTGACATTATTATTTTCTAGATGGTACATTGATTGTGGATTATTCCACATTGATAATACAAATCCTTTCGGGTGAATTAATAAGATAATGGTTCATTCTTTCTATCATCAATTAGTTTTAGGATAGAACCCATGAATTCCTTTATGGTATAGATTACGAAATACTTATTTAGTTCACGTGATCACCAAAAAATCGCTCTATGCGCCGAGAGTATCAAGGATAATCCGTCTCATATTAAATATGTCAAAGCATATGACTAGTTTATAAGATCTCTAGCTTTGTTCATCTGCATCATTTGATTTTGTATGAATCTTCTATTGAATTTCAACAATTACTTTTTAATTATAACATGAATTTACTATAATGGGAATATTTAGTGAAAAATGATCCAAAATGTCATTTTTTTTAATTTATTAGAATAACGAACAAAAATTATTTATGATATAAATATTTCCTCAAAAAATAAAATTACAAATTAAATGAATAATATAGTAATAGTCAACGTAGTCAAAGTCAAAGGCCAAATTTGGCCACGGAATCTTAATGTACCATTAATGCCTTGTTTTGACCTTTTAATTACTCTAATTAATTGGTCCTATTTTTTAATTCCCTTTTTCATAAATCAAAAGGAACTCTAATTATTTACTCTTATATCATTACACACCTAATTTACTCTTTAAATGTTAAAAATAGAAGCTTCGGTTAGGTTTGACCATATTTTCTTAGAGAAATTAAAGACTTCACTTTATCCATCCGGGGAATCAGACACAAGATTATTCGATCTATCATCATTATCTCATGCCTGTTTCATCCACTCTCATCCATTCGAATACTGCAAAAGTGTTCAAACGCTTACTCAAATCTGGCCCATCTCGATTCGCAAAAGCTCATCCTGAATTTTATGTTCCTAAACGTATACTCAAACGTTAAATTCTAAGATCCGACACTTCAACCAAGATTTAAACTCATAAAGTTCGGTCAATATCATCTCTAAAACAGATCTCTTGCCTCTAGCAATGTTCAAATGGATAATAAATAAGCAATTTCAAAAACAGGAAACATAAACAGAAAAACATTGGAGATATAGTGATTAAAATATAAATAAAAATGACCTTGATCATAAACCATATGGACAACGAAAATAATATTTGAAAAATCGGGATATAGGATTAAGCATCAGACAAACATCTCAGCTTTATATTATCTATTTTTAAGATTAGACTATACATGACAAGAAGTAAACTTAACAAAACAGATTGAAACGAAGAACTTAATAAATCAATTGTAAATTAATATCATCATGTTTTAATAGAAAATAATCAAAAACATATCGAATGTGAAACGTTTATTTCAATACTAAAACTAAATCTATAAAAAATAATTTTTGAGAATAAAAACTATAGAGACTATTTAAGAAAGATTGAGGCTGGTGCCAACTATTTGGGATTCTCATTTTAATAATAAATAGGGAAGATATAATAGTCTACAGGAACCAAATATTAACTTGAATTTACATTTGGGCAACATTCTAATAACAACTTGTGACAAATGATCAATCAAACAGTTTTCATTCTCTCATTTCTTACAAACTAATTTCAATTATTTATTTACTTGTAAATTTTTCCCTGTTTTCAAACACAACACATGATCATATTATGTTTAGTTTATATATGCATTATCAATTAATTTTACAAATAGTTTATAATCACACTCTGAATCTATGTGTGCTCAATTCAAATACAAAAAAAATGAATACTAAGTCATAGCCTCATAGCATATCTATTTTATGTCAAGTTTCAGTGTTCTTTGTTTATATTTCATTTGAGATATTTTTTCAGTACTTTATTATACGACTAATAATTTAATTGAACTTGCATTGACGATTTTTTATTAAAAAATGTTTCACTTAATTTATATAAGAGTTATTTATCTATAATTTAGCTCAACTTAACTTTACTTTCTTGTAGCACCTAATACACTTCCAATCAATTACATTGTTTTAGATACAAAATTAAATTGGTTCTTTCATTTGTAGCACTTGTATTTCTTCAGATATGTTGATTTAATATTACAACAAATTAATAAATGTAAATGTTTGGTAACTTGACCCAAGTGCATGAATTAATTATCTCATGTAATAAATTTATTTGATTTGAATTTGTATCGGGATCACATTATTAATGTTTATCGAGTATTATGATTTATGAGTTTAATCCCATACATTAAACATACACATGTTCTTTAATAAGTACTCCGTATATTTGATTTAATAGCTTTACTTTACTATTATAATGATTCAGGAGATAATAATTGGCCATATATGTGAGTTGTGACTATAGAATATTTACAGAAACAAAAAGATCATCAGATGCCCAGCCTTGTTCATAATTTAAAAAAAGTTGAACTGAATAAAATCAATATAATAATTGATGTAGATTTTTAATGGGATCACATGCATCATTCAAACACCTATTTAGGTAATCCAAATTAAATGTTACTGTTTATTACACCAATTAATTATATTCTTGTTATATCGTTTCCCCTTTTTATTTTATGTATAATTTTGACAATAAAGTAATTTTAATTCATTATTCTAATCAATATAAAATTTATATAAACAAATATATATAAAAACAGTAATATCAAAATATTATTTCTTGGTATTTTTTTGAAATATGATTAAAAAATAGTGGTGCCATATCTTTGCAAGCAAATCATCATCTAAGATGAATTGCAAGAAATGCTTCATTTATTGCAATTTCATATTTCCTTGTTTATTTAATCATAATATACATTACACTAACAGACATCCTCCCACTCTGCGCGATGGTTTCTACAAACACGCTAATTAACAAAAAAAAATATACATTACACTTAAAATTGATGATAAGGTAAATTATATCACTATACTAGTTGAACTATATTGTTTATACTAATATTAGACCAATATGTTATTTTGAAATGAAAAAATAAAATTGTAAATGTATATGATCGTCTATGTACTTTATCTTCAATCTAATTTTAATATTTAATGCGGTCAAGCATCTGAATTCTACTGATAGTTAATTACACGAAAAGGAATAATTAATTATTTTTAAATATTAGATTCGTGACACAATGAACAAAAGGCTTAATGTGATTTTTGTTTTCCTCTTATTTTCTTGCAGTAACAACAACAACTTATGCTTCCATGGCATTGAGCATGATTTTTGAAAGAGGAAGCATGTTTGACCTTATCATCAGTGAAATTGATATGCCAGGAATGGATGGGTTTGAGTTTCTCAAGCAAATCACTTCAAAAGTTGACATCCCTCTCCTTCGTGAGTGTTTCACCGTTAGCATTATAATTGTGATTTCGATCCAAATCAAAATTAAGTATATCAACTAAACCAACAAATAAATTAATGTAGTCTTGTAAACAATGCTACATCCATCTCAATTAATTTGAATGTCTAAATAAATAGCCAGAAACTCTCATTATCAATATTAATTATAAATTAATCTTATTTAAATATTTTATTTTAACGTTTCAAATTTTGACATATAAGTGATTGGTGTGTCTTATATAATGAAATAAATACTTTCATAATGTTCATATTTATATCGATTAATTATTGTTTAAAAAGTAATTGACTATTTGGTTGAAAAAAAATTCTAGTCGAATTGAAATGGATAGGGTGACATTTATAAAACGTGAGGTAGTTCTAACTAGAAAAAGTAATTTAATATTTTCTATATTTGGTTCAAATCTAATTATAGATATTATTAACAATTACTGCCCAAATTCTGATACACATCATGATATTAATTATCATTACTCTTTTATTTTTTGTTAAACTTAGTTTTATCCAATTATTTAGTTTTATACTATTAATCATTTTACATTAAAATCTTACAGTGATTTCAACCATGGAAGACATAGAGTTAACAAGAAGATCTCTAAATGAAGGGGCTTGCTTTTTCTTTCACAAACCAATTGCACCACATAATCTTGTCAATATTTGGCAACATGTTCTTCGTTACAGAATGGAAAAACACCCCCTCAACAAGGAATTGAACCCAAGAGAAGTATTAAAATATTTTGAAGTTTTGCATGGAAATGAAAAATCATCCTCACATTTGGGTAAAATGCCTTTCTCAAAGTCTTTGGAAATGGGGAATTCAAGAATGATTGGAACATCAACAATTTCCATTGATGATCATTTTATTGGTCCAAGAAATGGAAATTATATTGGAGAAAGTTGCCAATTAGGCAAAAGGGTAAGAGAAGATGATGGCAAATTCACTAGTGGCTCATCTACCTCTTCAACTTCAAGTAACATAAATAAGGATGGAGAGAAACAAAAAAAGAAATCTCAACGCCTGGATTGGACTCCAAAACTTCAACAGAAGTTCGAAGAATCTTATGAAGCTCTTGGCGAAAACAGTAATATTATTATGAGATGCACTTTTTTCTTTAACGATGATCTTTTATTTGTTTCAAATTAATTAACGTTTTCATTTTGTGTTTCACTTAATATATTACTTAGGGAGTATGATATTTTACTTTTACTTTGGTATTGAAGGTTCATTAATTCTTATTTCCGATGTTTGCTTGTGTGGAATCTAGGGGCCACTCCAACAAGGATCAAGCAATTGATGAATGTACCAGAGATAACAACTCAACATATCTCTAGCTATTTACAGGTACATTATTTCACCTTATTTATGGTTTTAGGCAGAACTAAAGTTGTAAGAGAGGAGTATAGCACTGCATCATTAACATATAATACGGTTTATATCAAGCCAAGATCATCCACTTTCTAATTTTGATTATTTTTACGTTTCATCTGCAACAGAAATTTCGGGCGAAAACTAAGGCTCAGAAAGATGAAGCAACCAAACATGAGATGCCAACTAATATGCCTAATTCAACTTTCACTTTCCAAAGATGTTTGGGTAGTTATCCTTCATCCATGTACTCCTCTAGACAATTTTCCAGGCCAAATTATTCCCACATTCAAACTACTGGAAATCTCCTGGACAATGTTGGGTTGAATTATTGCAATATTCCAACTGAATATCCTATCCAAATTGTCAATGTTCCTAACTCCATGTCAAATTCATCAAACATAGTGACTCAGGGAAACTTTGGCCCTGGATTGCAGCCCCTGGAACCATTTTTACCAACATGGGTTAGTCATTCACCGAACACAATCAATCTCCGTGAAAATATTGGAGTTAGTTCATCGATTCCTGGACAAAATCCACAAGCACCAAGAATTGAATTTTAGTTGAAGGTCAGTGGTTACCATTGTTTAGTGAATCTATTGATGAAGTTCTAAAGGGTCCAGAATCTAGTTTTAGGGCATGGAGAGGGACACAATTGATATGTCTCAAGAACTGAATATAGAGGAGATTGAGAACTTGCTACAACAATTTTCTGATGATGATTCTAATAAATATTGTTTGTCGCCTGAAGGGAATAAGCCATATCATCTAACAGGGTAATTTGCCGAGTTTTATAGTAGGCACTAATTATGTTGGGAGTCTCAAAATCTTGATGATATTTGCACCCATAGATTTAATATCTCATTAATACAGAGGTAAATTAGATAAATGTTTACATCAAATTCTGTATTCAAGTTTACCAACTTTTTATTAGCACTGAGATATAAGTCTTTCTTTCTTCATTTGTGTTCTTAATAAAGAAGCCCTTTGTTACATCATTGTCTGAATAAGTATAGTCATGTAATCCCTAATTGTTAAAAATCAATTGACCTGTGGTGATTAAAAATTGTGACACACCTCCTGGAAATTGGAGCTAGATTTAATAGAATAACATGAAGATGATCGAAATTGAATTCAGCAATATAGATGCTACCTTCATCAGCCGTGAGGAGAGTACCAGGCTCAAAGGTTCATTGAACTACTCTGCAAGAACTGTGGGAACCACATAGGTCTTTCTTACAAGGGGAAGAGTGTTGATCTCAATCCCTCGAAGCTTGTGAGGAAGTCGAATTCAAAAACGTGTGATGGTATATGGGGGTACAGATTACAGAATCTGTGACATTAAAATATGCTCGTTGAGACCATCTTCTCATGAGAAGTCAGGACTATTTATCAACACTCATGACAGAGTCTGGACTGGACTATTTATCGACATTCAATGAGTAAAAACAGAACCAGGAAGACTAGTTCTTGTTCCTGGAATCTACACTCTCTTTTACCTTCTTGTCTTCCTTCGCGAACTCCTCTGCCTCTTTAACCATCCGAACAATTTCATCCTGGCTGAGACGCGTTTTATGAGTTTATCGTTTGTTATGGTGATTGATTGCTTATTCATTGCTGCTTTATTCAGCAGTAACATGTAATATACCATTGACATCGACCTCAAAAGTAACCTCGATCTGAGGCACTCCCTTGAAAGATGAAGACCATTGTTAGTATTAATTATGAGACCCTTACAAATCAGTTTAAGATGTTAGGAAAATGTGCTCAAATGCTCAAAACTTCAACTACCTTGGTGTCGGAGGAATGCCAGATAACTCGAACCTCCCAAGTCCTCGACAATCCTTCGTCTATCTTCTTTCGCCTTCATAAACCATGTAAGAGATAATTCAAGAAGTGGAAGCACTTAAGTAAGTTTACAGTATCAATAAGCGACCAGGACACATAATATGTTACTGCACCTGATCTAGCTACATTTGACAAGTAAACCAGGGCACATAAAATGCACACTCTCTCAATTTCAAAAAGATTGTACACTTAGAATTTTCAATGGTCAAAATAAACAAGATTGTACACTTAAATAAAAAGATTGTACACTTAGAATTTTCAATGGTCAAAATAAACAAGTTTTGTAGTCTTCAATGACACGTAAATTTGATTTGAATCAAAACTATCATGTTAATATTATACAATATATATAAAAATACTTGCGTGCAAAAAATAAAAAGTGAAGCATCAAAATCCAAAAAGAGTGATATGAAAACGAATTAGTTGTTACAAAAGAGGGTTACAATCTGGAAAGAATCTTACACTTTCTTCAGTTGATAATAGTGAGGAGCTATTTCATTCAACCACTCTGGTTTGACTTGAGTGACCTGGCGCATATATTCCTTTGAAGTCAAAACTAACTCATTATAGATAACCCATCTAGGCAAAAATTCCTTGGCTAAACCTGAGGTGGGGTGTATATGAACAGTATGTGGATGTTTCACTGTCCGATACAACGACGACGACGGCAAACCATTGTTGTATAGTCTTGCAGAGTGGAGGAAAAAACCAGATGTTATAGCCTTTTTAATGGCATCAAAATCTTGAGAATTCGACGAGATTTGAATCTCAACTCTTTCAAGTAAACCTTGTAGTTGATCCCTTATATCTCTAGCTCTCTTCATGCTCCTGAATTGGATGTAATTATCATAGCACCATTCTGAGTCAAAGCCTGTATCCTTCCAGGAGGTATATATATTGAGTAATGCAATATGGTCCCCAACATTACCCTCATGAAAACTCTTTCTAGCATTATCTGCATAGACTAGTTTGTCTTTTGGCGGACGATAAAATATCGAATTTCCAATGTTACTGCAATATAGAAGGATCTCGTCAGAGCACTTGTATTTGTCAGAAGCAATGATTATTTCGAGAGCATTGATCAATTGGAAACCTGCCATTTTTCTACCACTTTTGTTAATTCACCCACTGAACAGTGCACTCGGAAGCATAAAGCATATTTCAGTGCTTTATTACAGTCAGATGGTGGGGATCCATGAAATCAAAGTTCAGATCAGAGACTCATGAGAGTAAGAACAACGTTTGCGAGGTTGGTCAGTTGTATCTCAGGGACACTGTTATCTTCCAAATCCTGGTAATAATTGTATGCTGTATATAATCGAAAACACTTCCCTGGACCAGTTCGTCCTGATCGACCAGCTCGTTGGTTTGCAGATGCCTTGGAAATAGGCCTGACCAACAATGACTCCATTCCTGTTCGCGGATTATATGATTTCATCTATAAGAACCCAGTCATATATATTTGAATCCATTTGTTGCAACGACGCCTCAGCAATATTCGCCAAGACAACCTTCCGTGCCTCCCTTCAGAGCTGTCTAAAATATTTTCACTGAAGTTCTGTAGATTACAGATTGGACATATTATTAGTTCAGGCATTTCATTCTAATCCTCAGACGATGTTTTAGAGCCTCCTCGGTATCAATGTCCTCCTGTCCGGTCAAGAACACCAGGATATCACCATCTCCGGGAGGTTGGGTAGCATGGATCTGAAGTGCTGTGACTATTGCTGCATCCGGCACCAGCCTCTGTGCCTTGTATAATTACAGGATATCGCCTACCAGGTATTTTGAAAATTGGAGCAGAATCAAAGAAATCACTAAACTTCTCAGCATCCAAAGTAGCACTTGAAATAAGCAATCTGTAGAAACTTTCGTATTCATCCTCACACTCATAGTTTGCAAGATCAGGCCCTGGCTGAATTCCGCTGAGAGTACCTACCGTGTATCAGAACAGTCTCTCCGAGGCAAACTTCTAAAACGAATCCGAATATCCTACCTTCATGGGGCCTAGTTTCACACCCAATTCCTTTGAAACCCGAGTAGCAACACTCATTGCTGCTACTCTACGAGGCTGGGTACACCCGATCTTTCCACGTTTCGTGTACCCAGCCTCGTGCAGATACTGAGGTATCTGGGTCGTTTTTCCTGACCCCGTCTCTCCTACAATCACAAGGACCTGGTGATCACTAACAGCTTGGAGCAATGCATCTCTATATTGATAAATAGGCAGTGTTTTCCTGTCTTCTTGAAGCTGCTTTTCCAAATCCGATTTTGATTCTTGAATTCTTGTTTGGTCTTGTTCAAGATTCTCACCATCCATTATCATAGCCTTGACGAAATCAATTTGGTTCTCAAACACAAACTCATCACATTCATGTTTCATATCTTTTGACTCAAATTTTGGTCCATGTGAAAATATTTTCTCATGATTTAAGCCACGTTCATCATCATAACCATAAGGGACTTTATAATAATCATTATTATTATTATCATGTTCCTCTTCAAACATATTCTTGGAAATCTCATAAATTTGTTTCTTGGTTTTAAACTCATGTTGTTCTAGTTGAGTTAACTTCTTGACACCTTCAAACAAGAAGGGTTCATCTACAATTTCATCTTTCAATTCTTTCAATTTCTTTTGTACCCTCTTCTTTAGGTACTCATCTCTTGAATATTTTCTTGCTTTCATTATATTTTCTTTAGGTACACACCTTGTACTTGTATCCATCTTACGTTTGGGCCCCTTACGTTTAACTATTTCTTTATTTTTATTAGAGCCAAGAAAATTATATAAATTAATAATCACTAATCAGTGGAGGTATTTATAGAAAACCAACTTACCAACCTACTATTAATCCGTGGAATTAAGCCACGACTAATTTTTTTTATGAGCAAGCAACGACTATATTAATCCTAATCCAACTATGAAACTATAGCTCTCAATCTCAGTCCCCAAAACCAAATCCACCTCCAAAAAATCCTTCAAAAATGCTTCCACCATAATCCTCGGATTTGCTGTAAGAACACATCTTCTTCCACATGACGAAAATACCTCCATTGTCTCTGATAAAGATCATTGTATAATGAGGCAAAATCAAAGTTGCTTGACCAATACTTTTTCATCCAACAAATGTTGGTAAAAAATTATAACTGAATGATTCGGACACAAAATAGTAGAAGACCACACTTGAGAGATAAAAGCAAAAAAATGAGTCTAAACACACCCCCATTTTCAAAAGCTATTAATGCAAAATAGGGAAATGAGCTTGTCCTTAGCAAAGTCCATCCATGTTCAGAGTAACAGTTTCTTTCTGCTATTGATTCACAATCTTTAACTGGTGGAAAAGTGGAGATCGCTGCAGCCATTTTTTGCTCTTATCACAAAATTCAAGAATTATTATAGAATTTGTTGAAATTAGCCCATTTGAGAATTTGGTACATTTATATAGGAGAGCCTAGAGAGGGAGAGACAAACACGAAATAAATTATTTATTGAACATTACCTCCGATTGTGCCTTTTCTTGTTTGCACCGTTAGTTTCTTGTTGTTTTTTATTCTAGATGAAAGAAAAGAATCCTGTATGGAATTGTATTTAGGATGTAATGGAGAGTAAGATTTTATTTATGAGTTACAAAGCAAGATTTATATATTTACAGATAGGGGGCATAGCAAATTACTGGTAGTGAAATTTTTCAAATAAAATGCGCCATCAAATCAAGAGCATCGATTGCTCAAACTATGAATTCCTAAAAGGTCATTAATGATTTACAGTCTAACTCGTCGGGATTGAATTGATCAAGCTGACTGATTGAATTGAACACTCGAAATTGATTCGATTTGATTTAATCCCTGATTTGATAAGTTTCAGCACTCTGACATTATTATACTTGATTGACTTTGAGACTGTCTCCTGACTTGATATATCCCGAGCCGGGAGCCTTTATCAGATTGACTGATCTCCCGGTCTACTTTTTTGTACTGATGACTTACTACAAAGTCAGTTTTCCTGCCATGACATTGAGTGCTACCGCGACTTTGAATTTAGTACCTTGTGGTAGGACTCGTAGCTAGATAAGCTATTTGTCTTGATTTAGACTAAAGCTGAATTCGACACACTTGATTTCTGATATATCTTGCCTTCTGAAGTCAGATGGGAGTTGACAGTATGTTGAAGAATGCTGCTTTTTGCTTCGGCCAGAGATGATTTGTATGGAGGCGACCCATCATGACTTAAATGAGATTTGACCCTCAATTTTAATTTGTTAAATTCTACCACTTCAAAGACTTTATTTGTCAAAGAATATATTTCAATTTTCACTATATGTTTCACAGCCTTGTTGATGTAGTAGATGATTAAGTATTTAAGTGAACTTCCAACCTCGCTGATGATATCGATCAACTGTGACAAGTGGGAAGTTTTGGGGTGAATGGGCTAAGCTCTAGAATCTAACGAGAATCTACTACTATTCTATTCCGGGATTTGATGAATCAAACCCGAAATTTATCGATGTTCATCCAAGTTTTTGAATAATCGTGGGCTACGTAACTTGGGTCTTAATATCGTTGCTTCGAAACTTTCGTTGCATTCTCACGATTTTGTTCAACTTGAAGAATTATTATGCTTTGTGCAATAATTTTAATTTCAAAGCGCCATTTTGGGCTTACAATTGGAGGTGTTTTCCTGTACCACGTTAAGTTTATGAGAGAGTTCTCAAGCTTTTCATACTTTTCAGAGTTTTAAAGATTTCGGTGGAATGTTGTGTTTGAATGATTTTCGTCAAATTTCGTCAAAGAGGGGTAGGCTTATAGGTTTTGTGGGCTCTCAAACAGTTGGCTTCACAATTTTGTTGATTGCGCCGATCACGATTCGACTAAAGCTGAATTTCAAGAAAGATCCTAATCAAGCTCTGACACCCTGGTGAAGATTTTCCTCCAAGAATCATTTTGGGCTTATTTATATTGACGTTGGTGTCAATATTAACATATTGACCGGACCTTTTGTTTCGATTTGCACCATATATCCTTGCCTGAGCTGAATCAATAACTAGCCTTATTTCTAACCACACAGATAGATTTAGCACAGCCTTTCAATTTAAACTCAGAGTTTTTGGGATTGATTACGCGCCGGACGATAATGATGGAACCACAATAGAGTTCTGATGACTGACATTTATCGCAGAAGACGGCTCTAACCCTATTTCGGTAGCCCAAATTCACGGTTAATTGGATGCAGAAACCCTTATTTTTTATTTCCGATTAATTCTAGGAGCTGATTTTCTGGAACTTTGTTCTGATCTGATTTCATTCGACTAATTTAGCATTTAATCTAAACCCCAATCAATCGTTGACATCTTTTAGTAGCTCAATTTTTTAATTAATTTGATTTAATTATTTTAATCAATTTTAATTATTATTTTAATAAATTAGTGGGTACAGAAAACTTATATAATGGCTAATTGGCAAAGAAGTATTGATTGACAGATGTGCTAATAACTTGTTAAGATAAGATGCATTTAAGATATATAGTAATTCACTGTTGCATAAGAGTTCTATATAAATATGTTAGTTAATTATATTCATAACATATTCTAATGTAATTAAGAACAAATATGAATTTTTAGAGAATATTAGAATATTTATTCCAAAATTAAACTTGTATTTATATTAACTAATTATAATGGATGATATATTATTCATAAAGAATTTATACTAACAAACTTGTATTTATTTTAACAGAGCATTATTATTAGTCAATTTTTCTCTCATTTGTTACATTTTTTAGAGAGCATATGTGCGCCTTTTAACTAGTGAGTTGTTACCATGTGAGTTTAATCAATGTTTTTGTGGAGTAACAACTTGGTGCATTTATGGAGGAATGATTCTTTATTAGCACACCTGTAGCATGTATTTCCTGCATTATTTACCTTTAAAGGTTTGCGTTCATTCAATCTCGTCCAAAAGTTTTTCGGTGACTTAACTTTGGCATATGTATTCAAAAGAGGTAGCAAATATGTGAATAAGGAAGACTAGTTAGCCTCCTAAATCTGAAAATTAAAGTTGTAATATATTTTTATTTTTATTTTCGCCTTTGGCAGATATAATAATATATATATATATATGCATGTATGTAACCATTAAAAATGATTCATTGAGATGAGAATAAAATTGTTTTCAATAAATATTTAGATTTGATTTATATTAATGAAATTTCTCTCTCACACGAGCAATTTCTTCAAAAAGATCAAATGCCTGAAGAAAAGTTATTCATCATTCTATATATTCCCTTCGAATTTTTATAGTTGTCATTCTAGCATAATTTTTTCTTATTTCAAAATAGTTATCATTTTATCATAATAAATTATACTTTTAAATTTTCTAATGTACTTTTACTATATTTCTAGTTGAACTCATAACTAATCTACTATAGTTTTTAATTAATCGATATTCTTATATTTTCAATTCATATTTGACTATTTTTTTCTAATAATTACGCAAAGTTTTGGGAATTCCATTTAAAGAAAAATCTTAATATTAAACACGATCCATCAAAACATAACTCTCAAGAGATCTTAATCAAAGTTATCAAGATGACCTCGTAGTTCCATCTTCACAATAATTATGCTGGTAATAAGGATATTTAGTTGACATCAAGATTGAAATTGCCACCCAAAATTGCAATAATCAGCATATTAAACCTTATAATGTCTGGAAATATTCAAAGGATTAAACCTCTAAGATGGTGAAATATATTTATCATAGAATAATGGGACATACAGCAAGTAAAAGTTTGAATAATAACAATGTATATGATTGTAATTTATCAAATATCAATGGATTAAATGAATTAATCAAATTAATTAAAAGCTCAGCCACTAAAGATGTCACGCTGGCCGATTAGACTGACAAACCTCAAGTCTGAATCAACCGACGAGCAAGTGGTTCTCGGAAATCAAGCCTCGGAATTAATCAAGTAAAAAATAAAGGTTTTCAGTATATTCAACCTCAAATTTGAACCGGGGTCAGGGTTCAGAAAATGTTCTCTACAAATGTCACTAAAATTAAGGCCTCGAAAAACTCCCAATTTTATTAATTGAATCACATAAAGTATTCCGAAGCCACTTATTTAAATGAATCTAGAATTACGGGTTCAAAATGAATACTCACAAGTTATGTGGTTCAAAATCAAGATTCCTTGGGTTGCGTGGGCGAAAATCAAGGTCTAAAAGGTCCAGTCAATACAATATATTTGACCGTAAGTTAATCCGAACCTTTTTTCATAAAAGAGGCTCCTATTTTCATACTTGGACACCAACTTACCATCCATTCAAATTCAAAATTTAACCGTCAAGATCAAGCGATCCACTGAAATCAAACTACAAATTAATCAGGTTAAAGATTTCAGTTTCTGGGAGATTTATAATACCCCCCTCCCCAATTTGGCCGAAATTAACATCACAAAAAAATCCACAACACATCCCATTCACATTCAAAAGACCCCTAAAAATACGTAGAAAACTTATATTTTCAGTAAGAAATTTTTTGAAGCCAAGAAATACTCAAAGTGGTGGTTGGAAAACACCACTGTGTGGCTAAAATATCAAATCAAGAACTATTGCACACACATACTAGTAGCAAAAATCAATAGTACCCCTAATAAATTTTTTCTAAAACGCTCTAAGAGATCTTCAGTATTGGCCGAGTCTCTGATTATTCAAACTATTAGAAATTTCTGTGAGTACCATGAAATCCCAAATACAGAATACACCGAGCCGCTCGGCCCCTATAAATGGCTTCAGGGGCACCAAACACTGGCAGTTTCTCTCGTTTGTATTATATCAAGATTTATATGGGAAAGCTCCACCTGACATCGATCATCTCTACAACAACAAATGCTAAGGCCGCCTGAGACGGCCAGGCATTTGGGGCAGAGAACTAAGTCCATGAAAGCTAATCTCACTTGGGTCCATTATGGGGCGAGTATCCTATTCACTTTAAAGAACATGCCATGCTGTCAGAGGCCGCAGAAGAGTAACGTTTAACATTCTTGTTTTGACATCGCGCCTGGAAGTTTCGGAGTCCTGGCTTTTAACGTTAAGGTATTGCATTGCATTTGAGCCCCGCATCAAAGACAGCATTAAGCATAGTCCAACACCTAGTGTATGGAAATATATAGCTATCCATTGCAAACGCTATTAAGTCCATCCGGTGAATTGGATGTTCCAGACCAGATCATAACTAACACGGGAATATTGTCATGAAGGTTCCCTTACATCTAAGTTCAGATCACCAAGTCCATCAAGACCATGACACATATCCAAATTAGAAGCCTGAACCAAATCCAACCAACTAGTTAACCAAAGTCAAAAGCCAAAGTCTAAGTCAAGTTTATGCCTCAGTACTAAAACTGTCAGCACCTTTATCAACTGTCCAAATATAAAGTTCAAACTAAGCAGCCAGCAAGCTGCTATTCTATAACCAATTACCAAACGCGACCTAGAAGTTGGACAAACTTCATTTGACTAAACCAGATAATTTAAATTTTTCCTCATCGTGATTTGAAATCAAATAAACAATGAAAATCATTATTAATATTAAAAACAAACCCATCACACTATGAATCCTATAACTTTAGACCACCCATCATAATCAACCAATCAGAATTAGAATAGAAGATTTACATCTCAGCGTTGTTTCATCATTTCACTTTCACCAGGCTCTGGGTCTGGGATCAGATTCTGCCATCTCCGCTAAACCAGAACGCTTATTATTAATGACTTGATGATTCCATTAGGCTGAACGCACGCTTTGCAGGAACTACGTTAATTTAAAATATATTTGCATCCCAGGTGACCATTTAAACGCACACTGCAAGTAGAACAGCGACACTGAGCCATGTGGCCTCTTAACCAACCCGGCTGGAATTGTCCCAGCTGGGCCTAACCTTTGGGCCTCCTAATCAATTTCTGTTTATAAACGGATCGGGGCCTGGACCGCTACCGGGCCAAGCCTCGCGAATAGCCCGGTGGTCCTTGGCCTGTTTGCCACGCCCAGTCCATGGACACCAACTGTTACATTACTTGAATAAATACAATTATTTGAAGCCCCATAAATAAAAGAGATTTTGTACATTTATAAACATTAACAATTAAAAATTTAGATATATTAATTTTGACCTTAATTTAATATATTTATCATTTGAATTTAAAACTCTGATTATACTGTCAAAAACAATTTTTATTAACTAAATAATATTTTGTTTTTAGAACACTAAAGCATTTAGTACTTTGAATACAGTAAACAACTAATAAGTCATATGGAATCATCATAGACTAAACTTAATTAGATCATCAGGAGAGGATTTACATGGGAGGATCAAAGATAATTTGCTTAGAGATAACTGAGAATAGAATTATAAGAGTATTTGAATCATCCTGAGATATAATGATTATCTTATTTCATTTGAATTATTGAGTTTTCATTTTTATTTTTTGAGATTATAATTTAATAAAAATTAAATTTTGCTCACACAGATATTTTTTATTTTTCAAGATCTATTAATAGAGACTTGATTTGTTCTATTTGCCAATAAAATTTTAACACATTTTAATTAGAGAGGGTGATAGTGGTATTGGAGGAAAGATAAAAAATAATTTATTAAATTACTCTATATTTGTTGAAATATATGTATATTTGATGATGAATACAAAAATAATACTATGTAAGTATAGTTAATTATTAATTATCCCTGAGATAGTTTTATTCAACTAGATTTAAAACTGTATAGGTCTCTCATTATCACATGTAGAAGACCAATCTCATGGTTTATAAAAAGCTTCATACCTGAAGCTGAATGACTTAATTAAGAGAGAGAGTTATTATTATATATATATATATATATGTATATGAAGGCATATATATACAACACAAAAGAAAGGAAACTATTTCAAAGAAAGCAATATAGAACAAAACAGAATTAAGTTTGATTTTTGTATTTAAAGAAGAGAGGCAGGAGATACTACAAAGGTAAGAAAACTATTTGAAAGACAGCAACAGAATATAGAACCAAAGTTAATGAGGCTGTATATTCAATCAAGGGAAGGTATTTAGATCTATTGATTGTGTAAATATATTCTAAATAGAAGATCATTGAAACCTTTTTTAAAAAATTATTTCATATATAAATTATGGAACATTCTTTTCCTCAGAAGCACATCGTTAATGGTCACAATCATGTAAAGAATGAATTAATGCTCAACCCACAACTATATAAAAGCGAATCTTCACAATCAAGAATCCTATTAATCAAATTTCACATGATTTAGCCTTTAAACTTATCAGAATAGATTCTACTACTGTTAGATTCGAATCCATACACCAGATAAAAAACAGAAAGGATTAGATTGCCTTTAAAGACTCTCACCCTTTACCATTTAATTAATTTATTTAAATATATAAGAAATGACAAGGAAGAACAACAAACACCTGTCAGAGCACCAGTTAGTTAATATAGACACTTGGTTATTTTAGAGAGATTAAATATGTATAAAATATGTTAATAGTAAAAGTGTGTATACTACTGATCATCACTAGATGAGAGGTTCTTCTAGTTATCAACATAAACATCACTCAAATTCAAATAGTTATACTAAGATTTCATTTCTAAATGATAAAATGAGACATTATTATGTACTCCCAGTACTACATTATAATAATTTTTCTACACTTAAAATGGTTGTGGTTTTTGATTATTTTATAACTATTACTTGTAAATTCTATGTAATTCTTCTTTCTAAGAAAGAAAAGTCGTCCCGTCACAACAGGCGGGTTAGGTTCCCTAAAGGGACACTAATGGCTCTTTCAATCTATTCAAACTTTATCAATAAAAAATATTGATTCATTTTTTTAACTCCGCATCTAGAATTTTTATTAAATAGAAGTAACATTTGATGAACGTTACGCCATCATCAGCTTAATAAATCTGTAAATAACATTAAAAATTAATTAAGGCACGGTAATGATGAATATGATTAGGTGTGCATTGTCTATAACAAGACCATCTGTTATTCTCAAATCCTGATTAAATTAATAAATGATTTGAAGACAATTCACAATTTTCTTATTGTCATCAATTATATCTACAAACCCACACTAAATTAAGATCAAAAACTCTATCCTTATTCTAAATGTCTAATTTATTTCCTATGAAAATTTGTCCCATTTTTTATTCCAAAACATTACAATATTCACATTATATGAGTGCTAATTCTTGAGCACATAACTTCATTTGTCCCAAAAAGATTGTCCAGTTTCAGAAAAAAGGTAATTAAGAAGTAGAGGTGATTATAAACCATTGAAAAGACCATCATTAATATTGGAGCTGAAGGTAAGCTAGAAATAGTAAGTATAAGAAAATAATTTATGAAATATTAGATTTGATAACTTTTTGAGGAAAAGAACATTTGTATCAATGTCACACCTTGAGAAAAAGGAAGAATTTTTTTGTGAAGGAAAAAGAGAGATATCTGTGATGTCCAGTTTATAAAATGAAAGCAAGTGTTGTGAAATAGTGGTGATTGCATAAACCCTTTTGGGGAAATACTCAATTTTTTGCAAAAATATTGTCAAGATTAAGATTAAGGAATCTCTAGTGTTGTGAAGAAGATGATGAGAACTATATTTGGGGAAGATCTAGATTTGTCCCATTGTTTAAGTTTAAGGGGAAAAAAGGAAGTTTTTTTGGGTGAAATATTGATGATTCCATAAACCCTTTTGGAAGATCATTGAATTACATTTAAAAGAAAGTTTGTAAGAGATAAGAGAACCCATTTGGGAAAAGGGTCTACTCCATTATTCCCAAAAAGATTGTCAAGTTTAAGGAAGATAGTGTTGTGAAATAGTGCTGATTTGATAATCCCAATAGGGAGAAAGACCTACACTTTGTCCCAAAAAGAATGTCCAGTTTAAGAAAAAGGAAGAATTTTGTGAAATAGTGCTGATTGCATAAACCCATATGGGGAAAAATAACTAAAATTCAAGAAATTTGAAGAAAGTGGTGTGAATCAGCTGAAGCTGATCAGGGCATAGTGTAGAAATGATGAAGAAAGGTAGGTTTGACTCACTGGTCTCATTGAGTCGACGCAGATCGATTCAGCTTTTGATGTTAGTATTAGATTATTGTGTTAATACCTTCAGATTCCCTCTAGTTCTCCCTCCCAGACTGTGATACATAGGTGATGGAACAAAATCTCGAGTTTGAGAGTTTGCGGCTATTCATTATTATAGCGATAAAGTAAGAATTTGAAAGTGTTGTTAAAGAGAAGGAAGAAATGTTAGTTCTAGAGTTTATCGAAAAATGGGTCAGTTGAGGGAGGTTTCAAGTTGATTTTCTACTAAAAATGCATTTAATAGTATTGATAAGGATGATTTTAGTGAGTTGCATAGAGCTGCTAGGGATGCATTTGTGCTTGGGAAGAAAGTGTTCGATGAAATTAAGAAGGGAGTTAGAATATTAGTTAGAGAGATAAAGAAAACATGAGTTATCAGCGCTCCATGTTCAGTATTTTTATCTGGTGAGGAGTTCAGTAAGAAGGGGGGTTTGATGGAGATTCCTTGTGGGTTGATGTTGGGGTCCCATGTAACTGTGGATAGTTTTATGAAGGTTCTAGAAAATGATCCTAAGATAACGATAAAGAAGGAGAATGATGATTTTGTTTTGATTTCACAGTTTATGATGGAGTTGCAGGCTGAGGATGGTATGTATGATCCACGGATATTGCATTTTAATTCAAGGCTGAAGGGGATTGGAGTGGAAGCCTGCATTGAGTGACAGAGGCGAGAATTAATGGGGAACATCATTACGGTGTGAGGGTTGGAGGTCGAAGGATGATGAGGAAACTGGTAAGATATTATTGCTTTTGAATTCCATTTTGTTACCTAATGAGCTTGATGCTTAGTTGTTGTTGTTGTTGTTGTTGTGATGCTTCATAGATGTTGTACTGGAAATAAAGTACCGATTTGATCCGAGATCGCATTAGTTATTAGTATATAAATGCATGGTTGGGAACTTATATAGAGGCAATAAATGGTAATTTTATTCTAGAGTATTGGAGAAGGGAGTTCTATGGTAGAATTGATCGAAGTAGATAATGACAGTAGAATTTGAATTTCAGAAAGAGAATGTAGGCCATTTATTCCAATCTAATTTATAGTCTTAAGTCAGGCTTGATGTTCATAGTTTTATGTTCACCTGTTGTTATTCATAATTGGTAAAATTAGTCAGCCATAAGTGTGTTACTATGACTGAGGACTAAGCTAATTTTTTATTTCATACCTTTTGCATGCACTCAGTCAAGATATTAAATGAGAAATGAGATTTTCTAAAGAAATCAAGATTCAAGAAATGCTGATTAGTATAATTTAAGCAGCGTGATTGCCAACTGGCCTTTCACTTTTGCAGAAGAGCAAATTGTTTGTCCTCACCTTAGCTCAGTTTGAAGGTTAATGAGTGTATATATATGTGATTTCTTTCTGCTACCCACAGTGCGAGCAATTTTATCTGAAGAATCAATTGCTGGACATTAAATATTAGCAGGCTTCTGAAGCTGCTCAAATTTGACAGGGTTTCACCCTTGAAGATGCCACTGATGGTCTTTAGTGGGAATTATCAGAATATTTAGATCTCAGTTATGTAGTGGGGAAGGAGATGAAGTCTATAGCAAGCCCTTTCCTTGTTGGTTCTAAAGATGCCTGAATGGGATTCTTTCTGCTGGCAACCACTTTGCAGAGCCATCATGTATGAAGTCGTGGCTGGCAGCATACGTTGATTAAGTCCTCAAAAATCAAGTATGGAATAATAGATTTGTCTAGCATAGAAATCATTATTACATCTTTGGAATTTAAAAAGTATCTTCTATCTTGAAGCATGGAAGAAAGGAGGTCAATGTGGAGCCAAAGAAAGAAGCAGAGTTCTTTGGGTGATATAGTCTTTTAGGTGAGAATAGACTTAAGAAGGTTTAAAAGAATATGGGAGGGCACCATTTGGATTTTGTTTGTCAATAGTCATTGGTCTTCCTGTTCCTCATCTTTTAAGTCTTTCATCATGCTTCAGGTCCGCATTACTGGCTGCAAATTATGTTATGCAAGTGTGATGGACGAAGACATTGTAAGAAGTAGGAAATTCCAGATGGAACGGCTTCTATTCTGGGGAACACACACAAGCCCTTGAGAATGGAAATATTGTAATCGAGGAGAAGGCGTATTCTTTCACGAACTTGATCTTAAGATGGAAGAGTTTTGTATTTCTTCTGCTTCACTTTTAGTCCATCAACTACCATTTTCAACCTTACTTGGATACAATTAGTCTTGACATGTGGGCATGATAGGGAAACTATCCATATTGAGTAGTATTTGACTTGAGCATTTTATATTGCAATGTGCAGGAATGGCCAGAAGAAAATTATCCACTTTGTAAGATCAAGTTACAAGTATTTCATCTGAGGAGCAAAATAACAGAATCCAGTTTAAAATAGAAGAGAGTAGTAACAATTCCAAGGTCATTTTCCTGTCATTTGTCTGTCCAATACATTCTTTAATGTGAATTATCATTTGCAGTTATTCAAAATGGAAGACGTGAGTGTTGGAATGTGGGTAGAAAAATTTAACAGCTCCAAGCCAGTTGAATATGTGCATAGCTTGAAGTTTTGTCAGTTTGGATGCATCCCAGATTATTATACTGCACATTATCAATCACCGAGACAGATGATTTGCCTTTGGAGGAAACTGCAAAAACAAGGAAACGCCCACTGCTGCAACATGAGATGACAATTGTTAGTAGATAGAACTTTGGAAAGATGGAGTCAACAGAGTTTTTGGAACTATATCCTGTACATAACTCAAGCTGATTGGCACGTTGGGGCACACCGATTGGTACCTTTCCATTCACTTCTAATTAATTTCCCCATCTTGTTTTACCTAGGATGATGAATATCAGGAGAACATATTATCACTTGAAGAAAACATTGTAACTGCAGTTACAATTGTATCCTGAAATGTATACTAAACTATCATAGAAGCGGGATGAATTGTTATTTTTGCTTGATGTTAGTGTCAACGTTCCTTCATCGAATTTCATGACTTGGAAATCACTTGTTAGGAAATTCGCCTATATATGACGAGCTGATTTTGTTTATCAACGTTATACATTGTCGGTTCCCTTTGCACTTTTTTCATAATAATGTTAGTCATGATCGTGTTTCTATGTCTATAACACAGTAATTGTTTGTGAATTCGATTTGCATATTTACCTCTTCAAGCATTCTAGTTTGGAACTTTCCTATTTTGTAGCATGATGTCTAAAGTGAAAGTAAAATACCAATCCGAATAATACTCAACAATAACATTTGGTCCTATTTCCAGTTTTCCTCAAAAAGTCAAGATAAGATGAACTTTCTTGAAATTTCTGGAAAACCAATTCAATGTGGATGGAAATGATTATAGAATATGTGCAAGAATATGTAGCTTTAGATGTTGTTGCATACTTTATTTAGCTGTTATGTGTAACAGATGAAGAACAAATGCTCAAAGTTATTATTCCCTCTTTAAGGAGTGGCTTAAAAGAAGGAACATATTCCATTTGTAGTTGGAATTTTAGATTTGTTTATGTGATCTTGCCTCTCTTTATATCCCCCAATTGCTGCTGATAAGAACTCAACTGACCCCCTATAGTTTTGAAGCTTAATGATAATCTATGAATTACCTCTTAATATATTAGCAATAATCATGATTAACTTTTTTCATAAAAAGTTTTGTCAATTAAATAGATGAATTGTATGTAATATATGCAATTTTAACTCATGTGTATGCATGTAACAATTTGAGTATGAGTACTTTTCTCTAATTTTAATTACTTTTCTCTAACTTTTGTATGTTTAGACTGATGCTTAAGCGTAATTTAAACATGTAAAATTTAATCACAGACCATTATTACATCTTGTCTGCTCCTGCCTCACTAGCATCTATATCTCTAATCCCATAAATAATTGTATGTTTTAACTTAGTTACTTTGTAATAGTGCCTATTGATTATTAAAATTATGTCATAAAAAAACATTCATCAATGTTGAATGGTAAGTAAAAATTGTGTAGACTAGAGTAAGAAACTTTTCTTTGCATGTCAATGAACATAATTGAAAAGATTAACAAACATTGGTCTGTTGAAGATTGGAAAACTATTGGAGAAATCCCAATATATTCACAATCTCAGTCAATAAAATAGAAGAAAAATTAAATTCCCACTCTCCAAGTACATCAAGAAAAAGTTCCATTTGATCTGTGAACTTGGTCCTCTTTGCCAATATGTATCCTTTGATTCTCACATCAATGCAACAATGAAGAACCATGCCATGAAAAAGATGAAGAATGGTCCTGATACAAAAAGATTATTCCAATTATAAAATAAAATACAAATCTTTATAAAACTGAGTTAAGAAAATATAATAATTATTGTAGTTGAACTGATAAAGTTTTCTTACTGATTTTCCCTGAAATAATTTGGATACTGTTATTCCAAACTGGCCCTAAGTAGCAATCTGTTGTTGTGTTCACTCCAGTAGGACAATTACAAGAAAATGCATTATATGGTCCATTATAGCCACAAACTCCATGACTCTTCTCACAATTATCACAAACTATAGGATAATCATTATTGAAGTTGAACTTGTACTTCAAAGAAATGCCATAGTTCCATCCCTGTGGATTTGGAAACTGCCCATTGAAGCCATGTATGCTAGAATATGATGTGCATTTCAGTTTCTGCAAATCCATGTCAAACGACGGTCCAAGATCAACCGGGGCATAGACACAGCAGGTTGATACAGGGAGGTCTATCCTGCTCACAGCTTGGCAAGAATACAGAAGGCTGCAAATCTCCGCGCCTTGATTATCACACATAGGGAAGCTCGAGTTGTTTTCGCCTCCACTGGATTTATATATAGGTGAAGAATCAACAGAACAGTCGAGTAGAGCGAAGATGGTATCGTCCTGGAAACTGAAGGGTGCATTCCAGTCCAGGCTGAAGCCTTTGCTAGGCTGCCAACAGGCGCACGTTGACATGGAGGTATCAGAAATGTACATAACATTCTTGTTGTAATCAATGGATGTGACTTGATAACATCCTGTGTGTGTCTTGAAGTTTAGCTGTCCATTTTCGCAGTAAACGTAGGGCTGGAAACGAGGATCGCCGCAGCCAGAGCCAGTGCCAAATGGATACTTGATTGGTATTGTTCCGCAAGTGTTCTTACAAGTCTGGGAGGAGATTAAGGAGGGGAGATAAAAGAAGAAAATGATTGTTTGAAGAAGATGAGTTGTTTTCATGGTGAGTTAGTATTCAACAAGGAATGTTCTACAAGTACTTAAAGAGAAGAGAGACAAGGAGAGGAGAGTGAATGGTGAGGCTTCAATTGAGTATCTTATTTATTGGTGTGTGATGTTAAGTAGAGAACCTTGAGTGTAGCTTTTTGAGAATGGGGTAGGAAAGGAGGAATATTTTTCTTTAATTTGGTGGTGAGGAGATACTTTTTTTTTTTTTTGTTAACGAAATTCTGTGGAAAGAGGATTGGCCCCAATTCAAAGATAAAAAAAGCACTTACAAAGATTCTTACATATAACCTCCCTTTAAATTTATCTATATCTATATATACTAAACATTATAAAGAATTTTACATAAAAAGCAATCAAGACTAGCTACCTTAAAGCTTTCTTCCTTTTTAAAACGCCTAAAATACCCTTACTCAAATAATTTGATTTAACAATTAATGAAAGATATAATTGTATTTTGATATATTTGTAATTTAACTAAAAGATTACAAATACATATCCAATAATATAGGATTTCACATGCAAAAATTATATCCGAAAAGGACTCTACTAACCGTAAGTGAAATATATTAAGAAAACCATGATTGCTTATCATATTTTGCTAATATGACTGCTTATCCTAGCGTAGAGTATTATACAACACAAATAAATATATTTTTTATTTATCAAGAAAACCATGATTGCTAATACTTCATGAAAACTATATCAATGAAAAATACATTTCAAACTCTTTTCATTGATATATTTTTTATAAAATATTATACAACACAAATAAATATATTTAAGTTCAAAGTTTGAAAGTTACAATTATAAAAAAAAATAGACAATATTTATGGGATGGAGGGAGTATATAAATTTTTATAAACTCTAAAAAGTATCATTTTCTTAAAACTATAAAATCATCAAAACTAAAAATTTCATCAACCTATAAACTTCATGACGGCAGCGGGATTATTGCTATCTTTTTTATCGGACTGCATCGCAATGATTCGATGTTTTGAAGCTCGAGGACTTTAAAGTAAATGGAGGTAAAATTTGTCAACGCTTTCAAATAATCAAACTTCTCCTTCTTTATTTTTTATGCTTTTGTTGGAAATTGTTATCTTCAACACGGTCATCCCTTATCATGACTAATTTGGTCTTATCTTAGGTTCCTTTGTTTATTTCTTCTCCTTTTTGTATTTGTTGGTTGATCATATTTTTTATGAAGATATGATCATATAATTTTTATAATGTTTAGTATATAATATTTTTATGAAAAATATGATCATATTTTTATGAAAATTATAAAAATTCATATGCATTCTTGTGCATTTGTAGTCTTATCATTTCTTGTTATTTTCCTTTTTGTGCATTTGTTAGATTAATCTATTCCCTATAAAATTATAATGTTTAGTATATAGATTAATCTATATGAATTTTTATAGATTAATTCATATTGTCCTTTTTATAATTTGTTGGTTGCAGTATAATATTATGTACATCATGTGTTGCTTATTCTATAGATTTGTGAAATTGCTATTTCTTCTCTTTTTTCGTGATTGAACGAACTAAAATATCCTTAATAAAGGATATCATTGTATTTTGATAAATTTTAATTAAAATAAAAGATTACAAATACAAATCTTATAATATAAGGTTTACATGCAAATAGAATAAGCACGAGTTGTCTTAAAAGTTTCTTCCTTTTTTCGTGATTGAACGGACTAAAATACCCTTAATGAAGGGTATAATTGTATTTTGATAAATTTTAATTAAAATAAAAGACTACAAATACAAATCCTATAATATAGGATTCTACATGCAAATAGAATTATTTTATTGTAGGGACTCTATTACAAGTTATATATGGTATGAAATTATAGTACTCTACTTAATAAAATTATTAAGTTTGATACAAAATTGACACATTATTTTTACTTGAATAATCAAAAGTATTATGTTAAGAATAATTCTAGGTTAAAAATACGATGAAAAATACTATTAATATACGATGAAAAATATTTAAAGTATTAACATATTTAATGTAATTTACTAAAAATATCATAATTTATTATAAATAAATGTTATGAAAATTGGTACCGTATAAAATGTATGAAAATTGATTTATTACAGACTTTTGTTTCTATATTACTACATTCATCTCAATTTGTAAGTTACTTTTATTTTTACATAGAGTTTTAGTATGATTCAAATTCATCTCAAGTTACTCCATTTTATTTAACTCCACAAATTTGAACCGAAAGGAAACAAAATTTGAGATTTTTATTTTAGGAAAAGTGGCCTTAGAGAATTCAATTTTTTAATTACTTTTGATCATTATAACAAAAAAATTACGTACAATAAAATTAGTACGTGTAACGTACGGCCCTTTTTACTAGTGTTATTATATTCAGAATGTGTTCATATTGTTAAGTAAATGATGGCCATCTATAATTCTATATATCTACATCAATAGTTTGGGTTTTCTAATTGAGTGCAAGTATTTTTTATTTTATTTTTTGCATTTTCCTCATTTATTGAAATATTTTCTTTCTTTCTTCCCGTCCTCTTCAAATTAAACATGAATTAATTAATGTCTTGTGTCTCAATGCATATAATGTCCCTGATCACTTTCAAAAGAATAAATTCGTTTTAGGTTTTTGCACTTGGAGCAATGATGAGATGATCTAAGTTGAAGTGATCATGCAGGCTTAAAATAATTGAAGTGGTGAGTGCTCAATAATAAGGCATAATCATTACCCTTATTAAAAGGTGTCTTTTGGTTTCATTATACAACTTTCATGAATTTTTCAGTATTAAAGTGACAAGAAAGTCACAATTTAGCTTATTTTCTTAACAAATACAGTCCCTTTAACCACATTGCATTGAGGTTATAATATATAGTCAAATACAATACTTTTAAAATAAAATTCTCCATATTTTTCAGAACTTTCTTAGAACAAAACACAAAAGTAATGAACAACAAGAGCTTTGGCAAAATTTAATAGATATGGATGAAAGGGTATTTTGTTAATCTAGTGGGATATGTTTTTATATGTTACATGGGAAAGGATATGTTATTTAGACATGTAACAACTTTTTGGTGAAAAATGAGAAATTTTGTGATATTCAAATCATTTTTTGTCCTCTAATTTATAAGTTGAACCAAGAAAACCAAAAAAAAAAAATCTACCAAAGTAGCAATACCACAACTTCTTATGATCAAGACAATGAGGAAACTTATTATAGCATGCATGAATAAACTCATTAGTCAAACTTCAAATGCATTACAGTACTTGTTTATTATTGGTAATTCGAGTAATTACTTTATTTACTTAAGCTCTTATATATGCCCCTGTATGTGTGAAATTATTTCAGGTGAATGTTTCTTCATGTTGATAAAACAACTGTTGTTTCTTGATGTTGGATCAATACTTGATCCAGTGTTGTATTAAATTATAGTTTAGCCAGTAAGATATAAAAATGATTTGCCTAAAAACAGTTGAGTAACAAAATAATTAACTCAAGAAAATACTGTTGATGTTCACTTACAATGGCCTGGAAAATATGATTCAAAGCACTATGTGAAATATGGCACCTCTAACAAGAGCAACAATAAAGAAAGAAAAAGTGCAGGCACCAAATGAGGGCGTATATGTTGACTGTGTGATGGAGCTGGGGGGGTAGGCTTTGCATTGGTGGTTGCTGTTTCCTTTGAGCAAGAGTAATTACAACGACTAGGCCTGACTATTCGATAAACGCCACTGCTTGTTAGGATGAACACATCTTTGTTGTTATCTTGTCCTGATGAGAATACATAGCCTAATGCAGGAAGGGGTCCTTTGGCAGCCGAGGCACAGCTCATGGGAGTATCTTGAGCACAACCAAAAGTAATGTTTTGTGCTGAAAACTTCCCACTGTCTATGGGATTTTCCAAAGCTGCCCAAATGTTTTCGCCGTAGAGATCCCCATAGAGGTAACTGTGCACCAATTTAAAGAATTTTTGTTTAATCAAATTTAAAGATAATGGACAATGCCCTTGATCAGAAGATAGACATGGCCTAATTTACCAATACAAAAATTAGAGATTACTTAACAATAGTTGAAAAACTGTAGTTTCATTTTCAGTTTTCACCTCAAAGATGTAATAGCATCCTAGACTATGATTGTTGTTTCCCAATCATCCCAGAAATACAGAGGTAATTTAGTCTTTTGATGAAAATATATTAGTACTTTAGATATGAATATATGCAATTTTCAAACTATATAGGGCTAATCCAAACCTAGTACCCACCATAATGTCATAATTTTTCCAATTAATTATGTTGACACATTTGATGAAGTATCTGAAAGTTGTTTGATATATTACCTTCCATACATGCAGGGGTCAGTCTTAGATCGATAGACATAACCACCTGATATCGAGGCTGACCCCGTTTTCTTATTGACTTCTGAATGGGTGTATCCTGCGATAGGGAGTATAGGTTCGATGGAATCAGCAGAAGTATTGCTGCCTGATGCTGGCTGAGATGTGAAGACAAGAGGGCCTTCATATACTCGCCATCCGTAGTTTCCTCCCTTGGTAATGATATCCACCTCTTCATAGGTATCCTGCATAGTTGTGGTGATTTACTTGTATCAAAACACTGAGAACATTTGAGTTGAAAGCTCAATTTGGTGCTTTGAAATTAAATCATAGCATGCAATAATATTGTTGCACATGAACTTGATGGAAGCCTTGATACCAAGGTAAAATATATTGTTGAACAATCCTTAGTCATGGATCCAAACTCAAAACTGATCTTAGCCTTTCCTAGACCAATGAACTCGTACCTGACCAACATCACCACAGATGAAATATGAAGGCCTTTCTGAATCGAAGCTACAACGCCAGGGGTTCCTCAACCCCAACGCCCATATCTCAGGGGCCAACTCCTTGTCATCAGCGTAAGGGTTATCTCTGGGGGTTGAGTAATTTCCCCATGAATGCAGATCAGCAATTTCTTGTTTACCTATAATGATACCAATATTGGTGAACATAGTTATTTATAACATGCAAGAATGGCAAGGATGAGAAAGAGAATACAGACTTGGTATATTATCGACGTCTAGCCTCATAATTTTCCCAAGCAATGACTTCTTATTCTGTGAAAAATTGAGAGGATCCCCTTTTGGTCCACCGTCTCCCATCATCAGGTAGAGATACCCATCTTGAGGTCCAAAAAGAAGTTGGCCTCCAGCTGTTGATTTGTATGGAAGCCCCATTGAAAATATTCTTCTCACTTCTGTTGGTTTAGCATGCTGAGCCTGTTTTACAAGAAAATATGATTAGGATACTAACACTGGCTGAATTCCATGTTAATTAGTTTAGAATTCCATGTTCTGTTTTTTTGGATACTCTACTGGCTTGAGTGTATTTTTTTTTTCTATTGGCTTGAGTGTAAGATATGACAATGTTCCGTTTTTTTGTGTATAAATAATCTTAGGATTTCAAGAAAGAGCTCTCTTATTTGTTATCAAATCGTCGTTTGTATTACACGGCTTGATATGCATACTTGAAATGATATTCATGTATATATCAATAAGGTTTTGGAGTAGGGCAATTACCATTGATGGAGCCGCTTCTGTTCCATTGGCTGTGTATTCTGACACTATAGTGTGGAATTGGCAAGGTTGAGATGAAGCTGGAGCACCCAACTTTGAAGGGTCACAACCAACATCTGAGTTGCAGGCACACCTTCCAAAACATCCTGGGTTTGTCACTTTATCGCAGTTGAATGATGCAAAGAAACGGCCATTCTGGGAGAAATTTGGATGAAATGCTAACCCAAACAGGCCAAAGTTGGTGTCTAGGTGAACTTGATCTGATAAATCTACGAAAGGGCTAGATTCATCTAGTCCTAATGCTTGTCCTGAATCCTGATCTGGGATAGTAGCCAAGAAAACCTTTCCAGCCTGAGTTGCAAAGAAAGCTCGGTTAGAACCATCCGGATGAGCAACCATATTGAGGTAAGTTCCATCACCAATCTTCTCCAGGCACATTCCTGATGGAGGAATTGTCTCGGTTTTGTTGAGTTCGATTGGTTTTCCGCTATAACAGAGGGAATCGTCTGCCAAGGGAGCGCCAAATGCCCTGCAGAAGTCATCCTTTGATTGCCAGAGGTCTGTCAACTTGGAAGCAGACGAATTTTGTGAAACTCCAGCCGTATTTTGCAAAGATGGCGCAAATGGAGAATTAGCTATTAATGAATTCTGACAAGCATCCCATACAGATGAACAGAATTTTCTATTTCCAGGGGTTGCCAAGGAAGAGAGCTTAACCGCGGAAGCACTGGATTCGCAAAGAACTGGCACTGAACGAGGACTTGGCGATGATATTTTATACAGCTCTGCTGAGAACTTATCGCATGTCTGCAAATTGATAATTGTATAAAGATCATATGACTGATTTATGTTAAAAAGATCATGAACTTAATGAGAAACTAACAATATGGAATATTATGAAAAAAACAGGTTTGTGTATTAAGTCTAAATATTTGATAAAACTCACTGCACATATGACTGATTTCACAATAGAACTACATGTAGGATCAGAAATGTTCATGTTCTGAAAATTCTTCTCAATTTGTGAATCCTCTGATGAAGTACAACACACTGTTCCATTATATGGACAAAAGTCCAAAGGGTTCTTGGATGCCATAGGTGCTCCTATAAGAGCAAGAACAGTATCAGACAAACAAAATGGGACATAAGATCATCTAGAGCAATAAAAAACATGAGAGAAAAAATAGAGCTTACTCAAGTTAGTACATAAAGGGAGTGAAGTTGATTGATAAGGGAACAACAATAGTAGACAAAATAACACGTTCTTGAAAAAAACATCATCCATTTTAGCAATGGACATAAACTTGAAACAGCTTTTAATGATGGTACTATTATCTTCTTGTTCTAATTTATCAAGGAAGTTGACATGCACTTGAAACACATAGGATATTTATACATGTGCTGCTGGAGCTGGTATAGCACTACTGATAATATATCATTATTCAATACTTTTTGGCTTCCAGAAAGAGTTGAATTATATGGTGCATTTGAAAGTGTTAGTAAGAATGTGCCATTGACAGAAGGGAATGGTAAGTCTTTGTAAATTTGTGGATGGACTTTTGCTCTATATTTGGTATGAAAATTGAGGGGAGTGGGAGGGAAAGAGGATATATTTTTTATGGGGGCAAGAAAACCATACCAGCCTCATTACTTTATGTGCTATAATGATAATTTTGTCATTGCGCTAGACTATAATCACTTCATTTTCATTTCTAACGTAGTTTGGCCAAAGCCACTGCTTGGATTTGACATATTCAATGTAACATATGTCGTCTGTAATATTGCAGTATTGCACCCCTATTAACATTTCTCGTGGTGTTTCCATTAGTGTGCACCAAACAATGTCTAAATGTTAACACTAGTTGAGCAATAGTTTGAGTCAGTCTATGTAAGGATTCTATTTTGTAGAAAATCTCAGTGGATGAGGGTAGTTAAAAAGGCAATAGTTAAGAGTTGGACAAAATTGTTGAAACCTGATGAAAAAGATTACAGTATAGTGTGTGAAGGACCTTTTTTGTTCTTTTCATCCAACTCTTTCTTCACTACCTATCTTGTTTCATGCCTACTAAAACATGGCTACATGAACAAGTGGAAAATGAGATCAGCCCTTACCTCATAAACTTAGTCTATGGATTTTTTGCTTGGTCATATAAAAGTGTGTTATCTCAAAGGTAGCTCAATTGCTTTTTTGGCATGCACAATTGTGCTAATAGTGGAGGTATTCTCTTAAAAGACATATATCGATATTGATTTGCATTTGTTTACTAGCTTATATATGTCTTTACGATAAGATTTGAATTCTCGACTTGACAAGTTATACTATTATGAACCATCATTAGTACATTATCGAAGTTTCTCCTTGATTTAACTATTATTTGTATTACTACTAGGGGCTAACAAAATACAAACCGACGGAATCACCGAACCGGAACTCGAAATAACTGGAATTCTTTTGAATCGATCGAACCGAATCCGATATAGGTTCAAGGCCGAGGTAACCGACCAACTTGTGTCGGGCCTTTGAAATAACCTAACCGAACCGATTTCTAAATTTTGTGTAGATTTTTCAATTTTTGTTTATTATCATTTTCAAAGATCTCAGAAGATTTTGCACGCCAGTATTATTTTAAAGCAATGGCACTTAGATTTAACTTGTTCATTATTGGTATAATGAAACAAAAAATATATATAAATATTTCTAAACTAATAATATAGGGAATATAAAAAGCATGTGAAAAGAGCAGATTACAGACAATACGTATGTAGATTGTATAACGAATTTTAAAAGGAGTTCAATTGAAATTATATAGATTAAATCTAGTTTAAGGACTTAATTTTGAGTTCAAGACGACATTAAAAAAACCGAAATTTAACCGAAATCGAACTGTAACCGATTTAATCGATAGGACGGGAATCCCGAACCCATTTAGGTTCGACTCGAGAGAACCGACAGTCAAAGCTTCGCCTAATTTCGGGCCAAAACCGAACTCTAATCGAATCCCAACCGCTGGAAGTTTCAAGTCTACTACAATACCATCTAAAACTAAAACGGCCAAGTTAACCGAAACTAAAGGGTACGGTTCGAGAAATTTGGCCTTGGGATTTATATATAATGTACCCTTTTCCCTTTCATTTTTACTGATCCCATGTAAATTCAACGCAACTTATCTCGTTTTTTCCACTTTTTATCCCTTAATAAAATACTTTGCTTTTGGATTTAATTAATTAAAGTTTTTGATAAAGTGTCTTTTAAAAGTATATTAATAATATTAATCAAACTCTTAATAAAATACTTGACCCTCTTGCTTCCTTAACTTTTTAATTTTTTTTCGGTGAACAACTAATATTGTATTCATTTTTTGTTCCCTCATAAAAAAAAACAAATTCGGAGTATACCATTTGGGCTTTGACTAACATTATAACTTATAAGGAAGTTTCCATATGTTGGGTGTAACATGAATCTACTGTACAAGTTCCATACGGGATCTAGCTCACATAACATATAGATCCATATATGAATCTACCATAGTGGAGGATCGGGGAGAACATGCACGTAAGTAGGAGCGTGCACAAAATACTTAAACCGATCCAACCTACGTAAACCAAATCTAAAAATAACCGAAATTATCGAACCGACCATTTGGGCCTCTGAGAATCGAACTAATTGTGCTCGACCTTTCAAATAACCGAACCGAATCTAATTCGATTCTAAATATTATGTAATACTTAGATATATAAATTTGTCTAAAACTAATAATATATGTAGATACATTTGAAATATCTTTGGTGAAGATTTGCACGCAGACATTTAAGGAGAGAAATTTATATTTACATTTTTCATTATAGTTATAATGTAATACGAGATGAGATAAATTCCTATTCTTAAACTACTAATTATATGAGATACAAAGATATTTTTGGGTGGTATCAATATGTATGCGTATTTATATAATTAATTTTAGAAGGAGATAATTGAAATACACGGTTGGGGATCTGGGCTTGTGACTTTATTTTTAAGCCTGAAGACGACACTAAAAAATGGGCTCAAAACCAAATCGAACCGGAACCAAACTCGAATCGATGGGGACCGATGATTGGAACCCATCGGAATCGAACCGGATGAAAGCTCATCATTTGAGAGAACCGATGAATAGTTCTGCTTCTAATTTTGACTCAAAACCGAACCGATCTGCATATTAATACCCCTAATATGGGAGCATTTCAAATTTTGAAAACTAACTATTAAAAAGTAGAATTTTATCATCCATTTGAAAAATTAAGTCACTCATAACCTAATTTTGTATATTTTTCTTCATTTGTATAATAATAATGTTTCAGCACCCTATATAAAATTAGCGATTCCACCACTAATTCTACATACACTCGTGCACATTATTCTTTTAAGGAATATGTTATATAGTTCAAGAAACTTATGAATAATGTTCAATATGATATTCCGACTATTTCTAAAAGATCGTCCAATTTATTTGTTCAATTATTAAAATTAACAAACTTTGATATCTTATTTAACCCACATAACTTTGATTTAAATCAAAACTATGATATTAGCAATATCTATATTTTGATATATTTGCTCACAAAATATTATACATGCCCCCCACTCTTGGTTAGGTAGAAATAATCATTCTACTTTTGAATCATTAATTCCTTCATTTAATTTTGACTTTATACCAAATAGATAAACATCACTGAATATTTTTTTCCACACTTATATGTAAACATTTGAAACATAAAAATATTTAAATAAAATTAATTATATGTGCACATTAAAACTCTTTCAATTGACTAATTCAATAGTACTTGGTTAGGTAGAAATTAATTTTGTAATTCTCATCAACTATCACCCAACCACATAATTCTAGTACTCATTTATCACAATATCATGTTCCTACCAACACAATGCCCCCAATCGCCTATATATGCTGCCATATCTAAGCACCAATAAATCATTTTTATATTGATCCCATACTTAGATAAAAACTTTGATTTTAAAAAAATGGGATCCACTGAAAATGTTAAACTTTTGGGATTTTGGCCTAGTCCCTTTGTTATGAGGGTCAAAATTGCACTAAGTCTTAAGTCTATCAACTATGAGTTCATTGAGGAACCATTTGGTCCCAAAAGTGAACTACTACTCAAATCCAACCCTGTTCACAAGAAAATCCCTGTCTTCTTCCATGGTGATGACAAGATAATTGCTGAATCTCTAGTCATTGTCAACTACATTGACGAGACTTGGGCCTTTGGTGCTCAAATCCTTCCTTCAGACACTTATGATCGAGCCATTGCTCGATTTTGGGCTGCTTACCTTGACGACAAGGTAAGACTACGTAGATTCCTACGTGGATGACCTAATTATAAAAATAAAATATGTCATTAAACAAAACCTAACTAAAAATATTAGAATATGTAGGTGGAGCTAGAGAGACAAGGTGGGACCTTGTCCTTCGATTTTGAAAATTTTCAATACCGTCCTTATATTTTACATAAAAAAATTATCACAATAACTATTAGTTAATATTTCGATTTTCTGCTAAGCGATCTTTCAAATCATGTCTTTCTAAATTCTAAACATGTTTCGTCCCGTGAGAGTAATTGAAGTATTGTATACTCACTTCATCTCATGAAGTTTAATTTCTCTACTTTCACTTGTTTTTCATTTATTGTAAATTATTGTATTTGACCAATTTTTAACTTGTTTCGCTTGACCGACTTTTGTATACATCTTTAAAAGTAGATCCATTTAAACTAGTTATCTCTTAAATTTTTGAAAAAATCGAATTGGACAATCTTCATGTCATACATTTTAATTTGCTTATTAAATAAACACTAAATAATTTGAGAGACTAATGATCTCATTTTTGTTGTAGTGGTACCCATCATTGCAAGGAGTAGTGTTTGGCCCTGAGGAGGGCAAGAAGGCTGGACTTGAGGCAGTTTCTGAAGGGTTATCTTTGCTAGAAGATGCATTCAAGAAAATCAGCAAAGGGAACAAGTTTTTTGGAGGGGAAAAGATTGGCTACTTGGACATTGCACTAGGAAGCTACTTGGGATGGCTTAAGGTGACTGAAAAGCTTGCAAATGCAAAATTGCTGGATGAGGAGAAAACACCTGGTTTGTTTAAATGGACTGGAGATTTTGTTGCTGAGGATGATGTTAAGGAGTTCATGCCTGAAACTGAAAAGCTTGTTGGATTTGCTCAGATGATCATTGAGCTATTCAAAAACTAGAAGTGAATTGTGATGTTATGCTTGGTGAAATGGACCTTGAAAGATTTGTGGTCTCATCAACAAAGTTGAAACCAAATTATCAATAATAAAAATCAATGTCTAGCTTAAAATATGAAGGAAGTTCAAATTTCCATATCTACTGCATGCTTTTTTTATTATCGGATTTTTCAAATAACAATAAAAATTACAAGTTACATATGCTAACAAATTTTAATCTAATTATAAAGACATTAAGCCTACGTTTCTTAAACCCACTTTAAAGCGTAATGATTTCTTGGAAAATCCTGTTGAACAACTACTACTCCATACTTATGTATCTCACTTATATTAGATTCTTGGGCCTCAATGATACTAGAGGACGGTTGTTAGGATTTCCAAAATTCTCACAATTATTTACGAAAATATAGATACGATAATACATGGGATGATAGGAGTCATTTCTTTTCAAAAGTGTCAACATCTTATCACTCGCGTTTAATTTTCTTTTTTCCACCAAGTGACTAACTAAAAAACAACTTTCTCCATCTCTAAAATATGATCAAATTTTAAATATTTATGAGTTAACTTTTTAATCTTTTCTCTTATGATTTTTAAATTGACATGAAAATTATGATAAAAAAATATGTTCCACCATTTATTTCAATCAAAATTCAAAATTACTATAAAGCGGGAAAATATTTTAATATTGGGTACATTTTTGCATTTTAATCAAACTGGTGGGTACTAAAAAGAACAGTCCAATGCCTTTGTAATTATCAATTGATGTTATTGTCTGAGTCTTGAAAGAGACTAAAAACAACAAGAAACGGGACAACTTGGAGTCATTATTATTATTATTATTTTTAGAAGGAAGATGTTTTAATCTACGTTTGACGAAGCAAGCATTGCTCAATAAATCACTACTAACTCAAGCTAATACTTTCAAGTATCTAACCTACAAGCTTTTCATAAGAGATTCAATTTTACCTCATTAAAAAACATATAATACCACACCCGAACTCTTCATGACTAATTTTTTTTTTAAAATTTGTTGTTAACCAAAAATGAAGTGAAACTAGAAAAACTCTATACTAATTTTTAATTTTTAAAGTAGATTCCTTTCGATTTAAATCAATGTCATTATAGTATTGATAAATAATATTTTTAGCATATATACATCCTAATAATTATGTCATGAAAAATTAAGAGAAACTATTATTAACATATATTTCTAAAAACAAAATATAGAAATAAATTAATTTGATAAATAATTCAAGGTTTGATTAAACTACATCTTAACTATAGTATAATATTGTATAGTTGAATAATATAATTTAGATGAGTGACGTAATTTACAACTTATTAAGTCTAAAATAAAATATATACAGTGTATAATAAATAGCTGAGGTGTTATATACACCAAACAGTAAGAAATTGAGGGTGAAACGTTTATATTGTTTCCCGGATTCCATTACAAAAAAGTACAATGACAAGATCACAAGTACTATACTACGAGTCTTGTACTTGTTCACTTGATCTTCTTTATTACACACAAAAGTCAAACTGAGTCGTCAAAGAACCAAAAATGAAATTAGACAAATGGGGTTATGCAGTCAACACTTCATCAGAAGCTTGCATTAATGCTATCAATTCTTACTATCTCCAGGTTAACTAATAACATAATCTTTTTATTTTCCTATTTTAGTTTCATTGCTTTTTTGTCCAATGTTTGTATATCATTTTTTGTTGGTTTGATTAATTTGGAACTACATAGTTGTTAGTCATGAAGAATTCCTTGATTGGATTTTTATTTTTAATTCAAATTTTCTATCTTTATAGTGTATTTTGTGTGTTATGGACATGTGGTTTGTTATGGAACATGGTTGTTGTTGATGAATTTCTTGATTTTATATTCAATTCAGAGTTTCATTTCTTTGTTGTTTATTGTGTGTGGTCTTTTTCCATGTCCTACCGAGTCAAAGATTTTATATTCTATGGCTATTTGATATAATGAAATAAATCAAATTATCAAAATGACTGATTACACTACCGACACTTCTTCTTATCTATTTAGAAGTAGTAAATAGTGTTTGCACTTCACTCGTGGATCAATTCGGTAACAGCATCTATGTTATAATAAGGTTAAGGTTGTATACTATTCCACCCCCTTATCCCGCTTAAGTAGGAGCCTTTTAGAGGCATTGGGGATTGGGGCATGTTTGATGTTGAGGATTGATGTGTGTGTGTGTGGTCAGGGCAGATGGTTGGTTATGGAACATATTTGTTATTGATGAATTTCTTGATTTGAATTTTATTTTCAGTTGAAAGATTTGATCTTTAGGCTATTTTGTGTGTTTGGTAATGGGCAGGTGCTTACTTATGGAAGGCAGAGGAAGGTAATATTGGATGCACCTAAACATGATCCTCACTGCGTTTTAGGGAACATTTTAGCAGCCCATTATCTAAGCTCTATTGATAGTTCCCATGCTTCGCCATTAATTGAAGCTGCTAAGGCTTGTCTAGTATGAATTCTTGATCTTTGTTTGTTATATTTCTTCTGATGTCGTGTGCTTAATCCTCTTTAACTAGACTATATAATTGCTAATAGGCAGATGCTAGCTTATATGAGAAGGCAGTTTTTGATACCGTGAATTATTTGATATCTCCGGATAGAGATGATGACATTGCGGTTGAGTTTCATTTCAAGGTAATTATCTCCCTTTCGCGGTTTGCTTTTCGGTTTGAATGGACTTAGTAATGTCCTCATCTGTTTTATCATGTGCTCTGAGATTTTCATATTGTTTGCTCGGATTAGAACATTAGGTTTAGATGTATTCATTTTGACATAATTAATTTTATGTGAAGTGATGAATTTATCTTAGAAACTCCAGTAATTCTTTGGTTAACCAAAATGTTATCTTTTTTGAGGCATGACTAATAACTAATCCATTGAAATGTATATACGATTGGCATGGATAGTTTAAAGGAGTTAGAAATATATTTGATTATATATCTCCATTTGCCTCGTATTGTTGTATGCCACCTACTTGTAATAGAATGATTACACATTTTACTATGCCTAAATCCCAATATGTAGTACAATTCTCACAATCACCCTTAATTTTATTTGGCAGCTGTTGAAAGATTTTCCAAAAGATTTGGTATCTCTTAAAAGGGTTCAAATTCTATGCTTCTACATGGGCCGAGCTGACTTATCGCTAAATCTTGTTCAACAGGTTCTTAAATACAAGCTCTAATGTACATGCATTATTTTGCAATGTCACCCGTACTCTTGTAGTCCAACCAGAATATATAATTGAAAGAAACAAGAACAGCAATAAAACTTGCTTTTTATGTTAATGGAATCTAATTCATAATCAACAGGTCTTACCAATTAATGAACACGAAAAATATGTATACGGTATGCTTGCATTTCCTTTATTAGAACTTGGTCGGTTTGAAGATGCCGAAAAAGCCGCAAAGAAGGGATTTGAGATTGATAACGAAGATCCCTGGGTTCAACATGCTGTAAGTTGATTTTGATACTGATTCGTTAATCTTCATCACTAATTATTGTTACTGATGGCGTAGGGTCTTTGTCGATATTCTCCTTTATAACTCTTATATTACTTGGATTTTGGACAGATATGCCATGTATACCAGTTCCAATGTCGTTTCGAGGAAGCAATGAAGTTCATGGTAGACTGCTCAAACTCATGGAAATCACTGTCATCTTTCATGTATGTGAAGACTCAACACATGGACGTTTTATCATTGCTAATTACTATAGTGTTTGTTTCTGCATTCTATAAACTTAATAACCGTAATTTCCAGGAACACGCACAACTGGTGGCATGTTGCCCTTTGTTTATTGGAAGGTAGTTCTCCCATTCAAAGAGTTAGAGATATATATGATCAAAAAATCTGGAAAGAATTGGAAAAGAAAGATGCCACACCAGCAGAGGTAAAAGTATCCGAAAGTTCTCGCTGAGTACTTTGATTATGTATCAATGCACAGATACCAATGAGCTCATCTGTCACAGGTATACCTGAATGCTATCGGTTTGTTACTAAGGATATATGTTCGAGGTGAAATAGAATCCTTCGAGGACCAATTCAAGGTGTTAGCTAAATGTCTGACAGATGAGGTGGGTAAAGAGGAAGCCTTGTTATCTATGTTTGTTGGTATATTGCAGCTAAATTTTTTATAGAACAACGGATTCGCTTAGTGCTTGGAATTATCTTAAACGTTTTTTATCTTGCTATTCTAACACACTGCTTCTCTTGTGCTAATTATCTTTTTATTTATCTATGGAAGATGAGCACTCACCAGCTACTTAAATTTTCAGATATATTGGTTTTTGGAGTGGCATCTTGATTTGTTGATATTATGGGCTCTGTCTTGTTCTGGAGAGGTTGCTAAAGCAGAAAAGTTGCTTCAGGGCTTAGAAACAAGGTCGAGAAGATTTTCTTAAATCTTGCTTATTCTCCATTGCCTGGCAACAAACTCATTAGAGGGTGTAATTTTTTTTGTGTAGACTCTCTAGGTTGAGCCAGAAGAAGCAAGATCTTATGAAGAGAGCACTTACGCTTTGTACTTATTGCCCTCTTTTTCATGCAATTTAAAGTCATTTTTTTCCTAGTACCCCTTAGACTTGCTTGGATAATCCAGTAATTCAGAGATTCTTAAAGTTCATTTAGTTTCGTCGTCATTAGGAATCTCAGGCTTCTACCTGATTCATATGGTCACATTTGTCAAGAATTTCTAGATAATTCTGCATCAAGAGTTTGAGACATGTCAAGCTCCTTACATCTACTATGTAGTTTTACACTTTAGATGATGACTTTTTATTGACTTTCTGAAATTAACCATCTCTGCATTATTGTTTTAGCTTGCAAAAGCCATGTACAACTACGGGAAGGGAGACAATGAACAGGCACTGAATTTATTTGGACATGAGTTTGATGTCATTAACTGCAAGGTATTAAGGGCAGAACAAATTTTATGATAGCTTATTGAAGTATTCTAGTCAATGAAACGAATATGAAAGTCAGTCATCCTATGTTTGTATTTAGATAATTGGGGCATCAGATGAACAGCTCGATGTCTTCAACGATATATACATCAGTCTCTTGCTAAACACCGGAAGAGCTGAACAAGGTAGGAGGACCGTTTCAATCCCTATCAAGCAGCATGTGTTTAGTTAAATAATTTGATGATATTTCTTGTAGCAATCCAATTCATTCAAAAGCTATTACAGAAGAGAGAAGGAAGCCCATTCTTATGGCGCCTCCTGGTTAGTATTATTTCCTTTTCGTTTGCTCATTTCTTGTTGAATCTTAAGTAATGCAATGCTCAAATATATATGTTATACATTCTGTTGGATTCAATTATTCAGGAAAGAGCTTATTCGACGCTAGGGATGAATGAAGCTGTGAATGCAGGTGCGAAGGCGAAGGAATTAGAGGGTGCTTACTTCACTTAATATGCAACTAATGCAAGAACAAATATGTAACACTGTAACAAGAAATAAATCTGTGACAATAAAATGTACAACATGGGAAAGCAAAGTCAGTGGATCTATTAACCTGTCTTCACTACAATATCCTAATAAAAAATTGTCAGATATCAATTAAAAACTTGGCATGCACATACACCTTGATAGGCTACCATAAAGGGTTTCTTTCACTCGGACAATAATTTAACTCCATCTGGAACAAAAACCACTCTGCTAAAATTGGTCACCCTTAACATGGCGCCATCACCACCTACTCCTCCAACATCATTGATTACCGGCATAAGATTACATGTATCGGATCATGACGTGTCAGCTGGCTTTTGAACAATTTTTCAATTTGTCCGAAGAAGAGTTGGACAAAAATTATATCAAAGGATTTAGAATTCATGAATTTAACAGATTGGATGATCCAACATAGAGATGATTAGAGACGGAATGTTCATCCTAATCTTTTTAGAATACTTCAATTTTTTTATTGAGATGTAATGAAGGGACAATCCAAATTTAAGATTAGAAGTTAGAACCTAAACAAATTTTGGGTTATTCCACTGATAGGTTAAGTATATATGTAGTCAAATTTTAGGTAGAGTTTTACCCCTTCTGGAAGTTTTCTATATGTATATTTCTACAACATTTTGTCAATTTGTCATGGTCTCATACCCTCATGGATATAAACTTCCAACCCCCTATTACGCGTTAATGTTAATTTTGTCTTAAATCCCAAATTCTTAAGAAATTTCCTAGTCAACCTTGTTTTCCTCAAGTCCCCAAAGACAATTCTTTCTCCTCCCTATTAAGTTTACATTCATTAAACATGACTGAGACAAGACAAACTAGGCTAAAAGAAATAAATTAAATATTCAACATAAGAAAATATCGAAAATTATCTTCTACTTCATGTTTGCGTATTTTTATGATATTTAATTTGATTCGATTCATTATACATGTATTATGAAAATTGTTAATATTTATTAAGTAACTATTTAATGCATTATGCATTCTATATCAATTTTGTAAAGCATGATGCATAAATAAAATGGAGTCTAAAATGATATTTATCGAATCATGTCTCCAAATACAATAGACGAACTAGGAGAAGCATGGACGGCAATTGTTCCTTTAATTTTTCAAAAACTATTTGATTTGTTTACCTTAATTTTTTTAATTTTTATTATATCAATTCATTCATCATTAACATAAAAATAATTCTGATTACGACATTACCCAAACACATTCAACTTCTTCAAGTACCCAAGAATAAAAAATCATCGTCTTGATTAATTTAAAGGGAAACTTCCTCTCTTTCGTCAATATTAATCACCCTATGATAATAATACAAATACCACTAGCCAAATCCCCCCTTTGCCAAATTTAATATTCATCATCAAGACTACTTCACCAAGAAAAGCTAATGGAAATTTTCACCAAAACAAAAGTAGTGAAGCTCAAAAGCCATATTGATAAATACTTAGTTGCTCATGATGATCAAGAACATACGAGACAAAGCAAGAATGGTTCATCAAGAAAATCCCATTGGATAGTTGAATTAGTTGAAGGAAATGAACAAATGATACGTCTCAAAAGTTGCCATGGAAAGTATTTAACAGCTTCAAATGAAGCTTTTCTTCTAGGCATGACAGGTATTGAGTTATCATCATATCAACCATATATATTAGAACTATTGTGTATATGACATGTCTTTGAGGCTAAGTTGATTTATATATTATCTATTGTGTAATGATTTACTATCGAATTAATTGCTCATACAGTTCCAGATAGTGTGATTCTGATAGAGTTTAGTTTCAGATAATTACGTTATTGCAGAGTAATTTATATTGCAGTATGATCCTCAGTGATAAATGTTATACAAACGTTTATTAAGCTGAAAATATGGACAAATATGTAACATTTATGCTTTTGGACTATATTAACAATTAACTCATTTACTAACCGTTATTGTTAGGTTCATACTCTATATGTACAATTCATGTATTACATCTCTATACATAGAGAATTACAAATATTAATATAGGATTTATTATATTTTACAACAGGCAAAAAAGTGGTGCAAACAATCCCAGAAAACATGGAGGATTTGAGGGTTCTTTGGAAGCCAATAAAAGATGGGTTTTTAGTGAAGTTAATGGCATTTGGAGGTACTTATTTACGTGCAAATGGAGGGACACCACCATGGAGAAACTCAGTTACACATGATGGTTCTTACACTGGCTCAAGACATAATTGGATATTATGGGATGTGGAGGGAGTGATGATTGGTGAAGATGAGGTGGTGAGGGATTATTGGTCGATGGTTTCGAGCTTTTCGTCGGTTTCCGGTGAACTTTCCGGCTTGGATATTGGCTCTCCGGTGGTGGCAGAGTACTCTGTTCAATCACCTAAGGTGTTGCTAAAGAAGGTGAGTTTTTCTAGTTCTTGTTATTGTTTTGCTATTTAGACATTTTTCTTGTTATTGTTTTGTTATTTAGACATTTCAGGACGTTTTAGCTTAAGATGAAGATAGTGTTTTATTGATAAGACTAATCATATTATACATATTCAACATTCATATCAATACGCCTCTAATGCCTCCGAATATGTGCTCCAAAGAAGTAGCGGTGGCGATCCGCCGCCAGCCGTCCGAAAAGCGATCATGTTGTTATACAATCTTGTCACTATAATAACGATCCAAAAAATAAAAAAAAGTTTCAAACACTAGTATCAACCATTTGCTTTACTCCAATATTTTAAGAACCAAAGAAAAAAAATTCTTTTAGGACATGGAAACACTCATGGGCACATTCATGTACTAAAATAAGTATATTTTGTAGTCTTGATGAGGACCCTGGAAAGTTTTTTTTCTTAATATCCCGAAACTTTATTACTACGGAAGAATATCTCACATTTGACTAATTTTTAAAGTTATTTCTCCAAGCTATATCTAATATTCAAACCAATGTACATATAAAATAAATTAAATTATAAGAATATTACATGTGTACTTTCAAGGAAACAAAAGAACAAATATATTTTAGTGTTCTAACCAGTCCTTCTTGTGTCAATGTGATGATCTCTTAATCTTGATTATGTTAGCATTGAGCAACAACTATCTATTATTATGATTTATTATTTCATGTATATATAAATGTGTGGAGAAGATATTATCATTTATAATAGTGATAGTATTGAGATCCTTAAAAGAACGTTATGTATAATTTTAATGATAAGATAGATAAATCTATCAATATTCAAATATATCGATCTCATTAATATATATAACTCTAATTTGAATTTAAAAGATAATGTTAATAAACTTTTTTTTGCCAAACATGGTCTGATCCACGTATAATACGCGCAATATCATCTAACCGTGTCTTATTAATCATCATATAGTATAGTTTGTTCCAGTGTTTAATTACTTACTTTTTTTGATAAATTGTTTAATTACTTACTAAATTTTCCAAAACCAATCCTAATTAATTTTGTTTTAACCACTCAACTGGCCTGCCTATATATTAACATGACATTGGTGGAACGAAACAAACATCAACAGCCATGCAATTTTTTTGTCCCAAAACATTGTCCATTTTGAATATAATAACATAACTCATTCTCCTAATTCATTTCAACTTCAACAGAATTCAGCAATGGATGTTTTCACAAATGCAAAAGCGGTCCGTTTGAAGAACGTTCACAACAAGTACTTAACCGCAGATGAAGATGAAGAATCAGTCACACAAGACCGCGATGGATCCTCCAAGAATGCAAAATGGACAGTTGAATTTGTGGAACATGCAGAGAACATCATCCATTTGAAAAGCTGTTACAACAACTACTTAACTGCTTCAGACCATCCTTTTCTTTTGGGTATGACAGGGAGGAAGGTCACACAAACATTGCCTATGAAGCTCGATTCATCGGTGCAATGGGAACCAATTAAAGATGGGGGACAAGTCAAGCTCAGGACTAGGTATGCAGTGGAGGAACTAAATGAGGCAAGAAGGGACAGTCATCCCTCCTAATTTAAAAAAAGAAAAAAATTACTCCGTATTATTAAAGTAAAATTTTACCATTTATTTATTTCAAATTCAAGTTGTTGTACCCTAAGTTTATATATTTTTTGTTAATTTATTTGATATTAGTTTCTTCACTATTCTGTATAAAATTCTTAATTCCGTCGCTGTAGGTATGGACAGTTCTTGAGAGCAAATGGAGGACTACCACCTTGGAGAAACTCTGTTACTCATGATATACCACATAGGACAACTACTCAAGATTGGATCTTATGGGATGTTGATGTTGTCGATATTGTTGTCCAGTCCTCTGGCTCTCTTAAGCCCCCTCAATCTTTGGTTGTTGATCATTATGATTCTTTTGCTTCTGATTCAAGCCCTGTTTCACCATATTCATCAAGATCTCCTAGCTTCTCTAGACAAGAGGTATTATTCACATCCCTTTTTTTCCTTTCAATAATGCTATTTTCCAAATGGAAAGAACTATGAAGTAATACATTTTTCTAGACAAGAGGTATTATTATTCACATCCCTTTAATCTTCCCTTTCAAGAATGGTATTCACCAATTAGACGAAATTATAACATCAACATTAACATGTCCAATGTCTTTGACGAGGCTCCCGTCTAAACGGAATAAGGGGGTCGTACAGTACACAACCTATACTTGTAATAACATGAAGGTTGTTTCCGAATTGACCCGAGTGAAGCATAGGTGGTATATACTAATTAGAAGAAACTTAAAATGTTTTAACTATGGAATGTTTGATTTTTTATTAAATTTTGTTTTTTATTTGGTGTAGTCAAATGATTCAACAGGAGCTTTTGGTTCACCACCAAGAGGGGGAGAAGGGAGAGTGATATATTTTCATATTGCTAATGAATGTGGGGAATATGATGAGGGAGAAGAGGAGCTTGGTATTCAATTCAAGGGAAATGATGTTTCAGAATTGACAAAAAAATTGGAGGAAGTTTGTGGGATTGAAAATGTTGTGGTGTGCACTAAAAGTCCACTAAATGGGAAGTTAAATCCTCTTCGTTTGCAGCTTCCTCCTAATAATTCAACTATGCATGTTGTTGTGGTTCCATCCTCATCAAATGGCGAGCAATAGTTTTCAATGGTGATTCCGAATCATTCTTGAATTTGAAGTAGAAAACGTGCCGCGGTGGGAATCAGTCGCCTTTAAAATTTTGAAAAAAAAATTACTATTAAAAAGTTTAATTTTAACATTTATTTATTCAAAAATTAAATTGTTCGGTCCCTCCTACATTTTTATATTTTTCATGTGTATAATAGTAGTCTTTCACCCCCTATATAAAATTTTACATAGAAATATAAATTTTAATGTTTTCTTGTATACTACCCATGTAAAAGTTCGATTTTATTTAGAATTTAAATATTGGATTATGTTTTTGATAAAATTTCTTTGATCTTTTATATATCATGAAATTTTTCTCATTTCTATTTGCTTATGTCATAAAAATATAGGCGTTTAATATCACTCTAATTAAAAATATATTACCGTATATTTTAGTATCACATTGTATACGTCATGAAAATGCAGGCCAGGCATTGAATATCATATTAATTAAAGAATGTATCTTTTAGTATAAAATAAAAATAGTTGGTACTACTTCATAAATGTAACGTTGTAACGCAATTCATAAATATTATTAAATTTTCATAGCACTAGTATTTTCACTGTTCATGTTATAGTATATAAAGGAGGACATTGTTAAGAGGGTCATTCATCTCCTTTAGTTTGTGAAAATCTAATCAAATCACCATGAAATCCATTCATAGTATCTTGTTTAGTTCTCTTGTTGTCCTTGTAGTATTTGTTATTCCCTCCACAATAGCAATAAATGAAAAAAGCCTAGAGAAAATATGCTCAAAGACAAATGCAAAACAAAATTGCTTGAACCTATTGACGTCTGATTATCGTACTTCATATGTTAGTCTTAAGGATCTAACAGAAGTGGCTATAGATGTGACATTAAAAAAGTTGAATGAGGCTAGAGAGAAGTTTGATGTTCTTGGAGATGGAATATCAGATAATAATTATGATGAATATTCATCGTGTTCCCGAAAATACAAAGATGCCATCAATAAGCTTGAATCGACCAAGGAAAGTTGGAAGTCTCTAAACTATAACAATATAGGTGAAAATGTGAAGGATGCATTGCATAATATTGAACATTGCAAAAAGGGATCACTAGACTATTCAAGTGATGTTGAGAGGATAATTGATGATGCCAAACTAGCTTGTAACATCATTAAGGTTACATTTCATCAGTTTATTCACTCAAAGAAGCATAAGAACAAGAAACAAAAACATGAGGATGAGGATGACTCAAATGATGATTAGTTTTAATATCTTCGTTCATGGAATGATATATAACACATTACTTACTTGCTCATGTCCAATTTTGTTTAAGAACACATGATTATTCTTATAAGTTTCACTTTTTTTTTTAATACTCATTTACATTCCTCTTCCTATAAATAACACTTTTTTTTTTTTGAGAAATTACAAAATTAATTCCCAATTTAACCAATTTGAATTTTCTCATGAAGCTTGAACAGACATATGCTGTTTTTCCTATTGAAGAATAAACTAAATTAGTGATTCACTTTTATTTAATTGAAGAATCAACTTTTTATATCAGTAGATGAAGTCTCATGAAGAAGGTTTAGTTTCTCAAAGTAGAAAGTGAATGCTTCAAAGAATTACATAAGCAATCCAGTAGATTGAGCTATATTAGTATTAACTTACAATTTTTTTGAATTAAGTAGACAAATTGAGAGTGCTATAGATTAAGAGTTGTTACGTTAATGAAGAATGACAAATCCAATTAGCTAATCAGAAGCTACTAACTTATTCAAATTCCCAACTTCACCATTTATGTGTTTCTTGTCTTAAAATGGAATATTACTACCGATATAGCATTGTACATCCAGAATAGTCGTAAGAAGACATGATCTCAAGCCAATACTTGGCAAAAATCGAAAACTTTCTTGAATGCATCTTGAAAACACGTATTTGATCAGGCTATGTGTTTCTCAATCTTGATTTGAAGGTCTTCCTTTTTAGTTCCCACAATCTTGTCAACTGCAACACCCTTCTTTAACAGTAAAAATGTTGGCATTGTTCGCACGCCAAACTCCTCAGCCACATTCTGTTTGCATCAAACACACAGTTATCATATCGCGATAAGGTCAAAACAAGAAACAGAGAAATTAAGTCTGTAATTCTGTATTACAATCAAATGTAAGACTTGGCCTACTAAACATTAGCTAAGATTCGTCATACTATAAAAATCTGTAAATATATAGACAATTTTCAAAATCTAGGCGTAACTGCCCTATCAGTTCCGCCCTAGACTATGTATAAATACCAAGGAAGACTCTGCATAGAATCCACTGGTGGTTCAACTCTTAACCGAACCCTCAACCCCGAGTCCCCGAAGCATGAACATAATTTTGTGCATTGCTAAATTCTTGAATATGATGAAGAGTTTATACCATCAACTCATCCACATCAATTTGGATGAATTCCACATCTGGGAAATGATCAGCAAGGTCATGAACTGCAGGCTCCATGAATTTACACGGTCCACACCATATTGCTGTGAAGTAGATAACCATCTTCAACACAATAAAGGAGATCATGTAAGCTAACATTATAATTGCAAAACAGTCATCATAATATAAAGGATAACAGCAACAAGTTTTATATGCTAACCAGTTTGCTAGTCGCTTTTGAGGCTTCGAAATGGATTCTCCACTTAGATGGAGAATGGAAAACAATAACCTCAGACCTTTCGGGAGATGCATAATCATTGCGCGTAGTTGAGTTATCATACCCCATCTTCAATGTATGCATTGGCCAACTGATGACTGATGGTTGTGGTTTTCGATACATATTTCTTGCTTCGTTTTGCAATGAAGAGTTTAAGGGGAGGCCTGCCTTTTATAATGATTGCTGATGGAGTTCTTGCTTCTTAGTGCTGAGTAAATGGAGGCAGAATATGTATTTATGGTGAACTTTCATGGACCACCACTCATATTTTAATGAATAGTTAGATGCTTCAGGTCTCTTCCACTTTCTCATTCCATCAAGAATTTAGTGCAATTGTTATCTTGCTTATTATTTTCTGATCTCCTAAATCTCTTAATCACTAAGCTGCTCAACTGTTCCTGATATAGAAAATGAATAACATTACATTTCATTACTAGTGGAGATGAAAATATAACCATTCTCTTGGGCATATCAGGTAGGTTTCCATGTGCATACACCTTAAGGAGAATCAATACAGATACGAGTCTTTTACCTCTCAGACAATCTCATACGTAAAAACCTGTCATGCGATACTAAGACACGCCATTATCTAAGGAATGTCCTTCTCACATGAAATATGTCAAAACATATGAGACGGTTGATATGGTTATTGGTTATTCTCCTTTTTCCCAATTGGTTTTTGGTACAACCTCATGGATTTTTATAAGCCGTCAAATTTTGAGCCTTCTACACACCAATGAGAGCTACCCCTGATTTGATGAAGAAACGACAATGATTCTATCTATCCTGCATATATTGATGGAACAAGCACTAGCCATAATAGTTAACAAATTGTTTTTGATATTAGAGTGGAATGTGAGCAAAACAAGGTATCCTCTGGTGTGATAAGATGCATTTCTAGAACAACTATAATGATTGGTCTTAAAAGAACATCAAAACATCAAAATCTTTCTGTTCATACAATATTTCCCAAAGTAAATTCATCACAAAATCATTCAGAATTTATGCATCTTAAAGTCTGTTCATATATAGTGGTCCTAAAGTATGATCCAAACTAAGCTGTCTGCAACTAGTATGATTCTCATTACACTACAACCGTGTGATATCTTTTGGCTGCTAATCAACTTAAACACAACAACTTCTTTGATTCTGACCCCTCCTTGAATTTGCTGTTTTTGCCGAAAAACGAGAAAAGAAACAAAAAAGAAAAACTCAGATACCTTTGATACATCAAGAATGGAAGGTCAGCCAATGAAAATTAGGACCACCCCTCCTTTTTCTTATAAAGAAGAAACATGAGTAGTTTTGGTATGACAAGTAGTTCAAAGTAGCAGCGACTTCATTCTTAGATCATGATATTCTGATAACTCAGTTCACAGTTCTCAGATAGTGATAGTAATGTGTATGAGTCCCAGCTGGAGAATCGGAATGTTTTTCCCTTTTTTTATTAGCTGGAATGGAACATCACCCACAGAATGAAATAAAAATGGTGTAAAAATTAACTAAATTATGCACTACATAACTGAATTTAACTTAAGTGCTGTAGATTATAACAAGTTTCCCATAAAAGATATACAGTGTTAGTAAAACTTCAACATGTCCTGGAGGTATAATATAACGAACCTTATGAGCCATGCTGGTTGATGCAAGCAAAAGAAAGCATATTCTACTTGGCAATAATACTGCTAGACCCATATAAGCCTAAAAGAAGTCACAGGTCATTCACTGGCAGCCATCTTAGGCCTGGTTATAGTACCCACCAGTTCCACCACGTCCACCCCTGCCCCTGTAGTTATAATTGTTTCTCGAGTTATAGTTGCCAGCTTGCCCGTAACCATTCTCGTAGCCACCTCTGCCATTCCCTCTACCACTGCCTCTTCCACCATAGCCATTAGAGTTTCTCCTGCGACCACCACCACCACGGCCAGATCTGTAATTATTGTACCTTTGAGTACCATTCTGCTGTTCTTTCGACTCAACATAGGCCTGGCTTTGTTCGTCTGTATGTGGCCCATCTGAATTATTTTCAACCGAGAATTCAGTTGAGTTTTCTACCACGGAAGCATCCTGTAGAACAGACAGATCATTATATACAGTTGGTGTATGTATATACTACAGTCTACAAGAAAGATGTTACTAAGCTGGATACCTGGTGAACTTGGTCCTCAAAACTTGATTGATCGACATAAACTTGATGCTCATGGAGATTTTCAAACCCTTGTTCCTGAAGGCAATGAATAAGGTCATGGTGTGGATATGGAAGTGACCATGCAAACGCATAGGAAGTACCAATCAGCCAGTACAATTAAAACTTCAGAAGAAAGAAATGACACTATAATGGTTTTCTGAAAATACTATAGATTTGTTCATAACTGCTTTTGGAAATAGTAAAATTCAATGAACACTATTTTAGTAAATTATATGGAATCGTTATATAAGCGTCGACCCTTATAATTAGTGAACACTGTTTCCAGTGTCCGTTTCTGTTGCTAGCAGAGGACTTGACTGTCAGAGATAGGCTTATTACCCCAATACGGAACTTTCAAACAGCAGTAATATCACTTATAGACTACCTCAGTGAAACTCCTCCTCATAGAGAGGCAACATTGTAATGTTTTTAACCAACCAAGTTAAGATTCAAATATTTCTAATAGAGCCGACATTTTTTCCTTGGCAGTTATAAATACAAATACAAAGCATATCCATAATTTTCAGAGGAATCACCTGGATCAACTCTATGACTTATGTGACCATAAGTCTGAAAGTATTACTGAGAGAAACTACTCAAAAATTTAAGACAAAGATAGATTCCTGAATCACAGATTAAATATTCAGGGCATATATGTCAACAAACAGCCAAAAGAAAAAAAAAAACATTACATGAGTAAATGTGATATATATTCCTAGATTAGTAGATATATAAATACTTATGCAATCTATGAGACTAAATAGTCAATCAACATAACTAAACTATCCGAGGGCAAGGTGGTTCTGCCTTGTGATGGAGTGTTGCACAGTTGGTTCTTCAACTTCTACAGAGACATTGCCAGCCACAGGCCCATTGACAGGAACATGAAATGATTGGTAATTCTCTGCAGCGGCTACCATTTCAACTGTTTTCAATTCTGAATTGTTGTTATACCAAAATGTCCGAAGCCATTATTTTGTTCAGCTTTCCTCTCAAATAGGCATCTCTACCTGAACATTTAACTTGTACAGAAGCCAATGAGTCATAAACGATTGATCACACATCACTACTCCATACCAAATTTGAGCTCAAACTATTCAAACTGCAATTGTAATTGTCATAATACCATTATCTGCCCAGGAACCAAAGAAAACATCTGACACTAAGTAGAAAACCTTTGCAGGAATATGTGAAGATTAATTCATTTTGACAAAACCGACAGGAATTAATGCATACTTAGACATACTTTCTGCATCTGATATAAGAATTAACAGCTTTTCATTGTTTGAAAACTAATAGCTACATATTATTTAAGTACAATACCAACAATAAAGAGAACCCATAAGCATTAACAAATGCATAGCGAAAATGGAAAACTAACAAATGAACTTTATAAAACATTAGCACATTGATCTACCAAATGGATACCCAACAAATATTATGCACATACAAGTGATGTTTGGACTCTTGGAGTGCAAAGAGGCTGGTCAGGAGTTAACCCAATCAACTTAGCATGCTCTATACCTCTGCGCTGCACATCCTTAGCGAACAAAGCTCAGTGATCGCGGGCCTCGAAATCACCAACTCCCCGAGCATCGAAATCAAGTCCAAATCCTTCTCCCCAAGCAAATCACCAGAAGCATCATCATCAGTCACATAGTCATAAGTCAAACAACACCCTCTCTCATGAATCTTCCTATACATAGTAGCAACAAAATCATTCTGAGACTTCACACTCACATCAAACATACTCCCAAAATACAACAACTTCAACAGCAAATCCTCAGGGAGGCAGCCTCTGCATAAACAAGCCCCATTTCCTACATACTCACTAACCCCTCATCTGACTGATTCCACTCATATGGGTACATCAAAATTCAATTTTTCACCATCTCCTTCATACTTTTCAATTTCCCTCATCTGGGTATCATCAAGATTCAATTTTTCAACATCCCCATCAATTTTTTCCATTTTTTTCATCTGGGTATCATCAAGATTCAATTTTTTTGCATCCCCCAAATCTTTTTCAATTTCCCTCATCTGGGCATCACCAAAATCCAAATTTTTACCATCATTTTCATCCTTGTTTTTCATCACGAGCATCATCAGATTGGTTTTTGCTCGAAGTTCTTCAGAAATGGCTAAAAGAAAGGAAACAGCAGTTTTCTTGAGCTCTTCAATAGCACCAAGAACAGATTGTTTGGTTCTTAGGGTTTCTTCTTGCTCTTTGTTTAGGGTTTTGCCTTTGGAAACTGAGTCCTCCATTTGAAGGATCCTATTGAGCTTTTTTTGTAGGGCTCTGAGACGTTTGCTGATTAAGCTCAAAACTGGACCCTCAAAAGCTTCTGATGCTGAAACGGTAGACATTTTTGGGTGAAGAAGGGGGGGTGGTGGTGGGGGGGTAAGTGGGGAGTTGAAAGGTTTTGGTGGAGGTATAGGTGGGGGGTTGGAGTGTGAGATGATGAGTTCAGGATAGCTGCGTAATAATAGTAGTGCTGTTGACAGGCGTTAGGTTACGAGGTTCAGTGCGCTATATAAATTTTTTCTTATTGAACCTGTAACATAGGGTTGTTTTAGTGTTTCACTTGTCACCAGTTTTGCAACTTCTCAACGTTAATATCAGAATTTCTTTATAGAATGCATCTTATTGAATAATTAAAGTTTAAGCATTTGAAAAAAAGAAATGATTTTTACATAGAAATTATATATTTTTATTAAAGAGATTGTTTCATTTAATATTTTGCTTTATTCTTCCAATTCTTTAATGAGGATGCCAGTTTGAGGCGAGAAAATGGCGGATGCAAAAATCCGATCGGTTATCAAAAATCGATTCGGACAGTTTAATTTTATTTATTGGGCGATTTTAGGCGAATTTTTTTTTTATATTTTAGAACTTTCTTGTTTGTTTTTTGGAGTTAGCCTCGATATTCCAATAATAATAATAATAAACTCCAAAGTTCAAAATAATGTGGCAAAGTTCAAAACAAATGTCTAAAAGCATGAATAATAATAAGTTCAAATGTAGAAATACTAATGTAGGGAATTGGGAATTAGGGTTGGACTTTAGCTTTTAGAATTAAAAATTTAAAAAAATTGTTTTTATTAATAGCAGGAATTATATGGGTAATTTTTAGTCTATCAGGATAGGATAAGTTCTAGAAAAATGGCAGGACTTGGTTCAGTTTTTTCCAAGTAATCAATGGCGGCCCATTTCTGAATTGCGAAAAATTTTCATTGAAGTTGTATATAAAGGAAGAATTTACTGAGTTTTGATATATGTTAAATAAATACTTTGTATAAATGGTAATGTATTGCAGATATATCTCAAACTAAATGATAATGCAGATCATAAATGCTTTATTTTATATGCAAAGTACAAAAGTATTTGTTCAAATTATTATGAACTAAATTTGATTTGCACTATCTATTAAATACAGATATTATGCTCATATATTTTAATTAAATCAAAATGGATATAAATACATTTAATTATCACTCTTGCATATCCTATAAGGCATAAGCTACTAACATATTTGACGTTTGATAATCCACTACATAATTAATCTGAAATATATGTTAACTATAATGTTCATTTTCCACCAGTTTCTCTAATTTTTCAGCTGGGCCAAAACCTGCTCTGATAGCCAAAGCTCTGGGCGAAATCTACCACAGATGTGAAATTTCCGCTCATAAAACGTATGGAGGGAATAACACCCAAAGGCAGAAACATCCAAAACATTGGGTAAAAACTGACACAGAACCAAGACACCAAAATATAAGAATAACATCATGAGAGAAAGTAAAAAATATAAATAAGTCTCTTCAGGATAGAATGGTAATCTTGATATGAAAGAGATTAAATTATCAAAAATTGACTATTATTTTCTGGGTTGGTCATGTAGGAAGCTATATCAGTTGATAGTAGGAGATGTGACGGAGATATTGCCAGCAGAGATATTCATTGTCTTTTTATTCAGCAAATGAATGTGGTAAATGGCATGTAGGCAACACACATGTACTTGGGGTCAAATTGAGCAAATTATGAGAGTATTCCCAATTTGAAACCCTTGTAACCAATGTAAATAGGAGTAAAAAAACCGATATAGCCACTAAAACTAATTAAATACTCTTTGTATTGTTGTTTTTGGTCATAAACGGTCACAATTATGTGATTTCAATTATTAAAGCAATCGAAAATCATTTTGATTATCTAAAACCCTAATTCGATTTCAAATATATGATAGCTATGATGAGCACAATTGATTAATTTAAAGCAGGTAAAGAAGCGGTAAATGTTTGAGGTTGGAATCACGCCCACTCTTAAGAATGGTTTTGGCTTGGCTTTGATCAATCTGATGTCAATCGACTTCAACGATAACCTTAATGATAACTTATCGATTTAGCATGTTGATAAAATTTATTTATAGATACAAACTTTGTTTACAATAAAGGGCCAGGATCACAATAACGTTACATCCCCAGCAAATATGTCCGTCTGCCAGTATGTTTTGCCATGTGATAAATTAGGTGCTTGATCATCTGGCTTAAATGTATGATTTGGCGTTGTATTGCTTCATTCTTTAAGAACACATTATGTCCATAAATTAAAATTTCAAAACTATTATAACTATATATATACAGAACGATAGTTTTTATATTTCATGACATATTTCACCTTTTTAGGAAGTGATTTGTGAAACCATGATCGTAAGAAAATAAAATAAAAATGTGAATGTCCGAAACATCTAAATAGCAAAAAATAAGATATGAATAATTAAAACAGCAAAAGAAAAAAAAAAAACAAATACTAAAAAAATACTTGAATTTTCGAGGGGTGACTTTGTTATGGTGGAAGCTTCTACATGGCCTTGTGAAAAATAAAATTTCAAGACCCGAGAATCTTAAGGTACCGTATGGCTATGAGGGCTGAAATCTAAAATATGAAATTATGACTAAATGACATTAAATATGAGTAAACGAGTTTACGTATTTATGAGTACGATGTAAAATCTTTATGGTAATATCTTAGCTTTGGTTAAGCTAATATAATGTGTAATAATTCATCTTTAATAATATATTACCGTATCTTTTTAGAATCTTTTGGATAAAATGCCGATAGATTGATAGATGAGGTATACTTTTTATGTCATTAAGAAGAATCAACATCAATGGCGTCTTTCACGACATTCATTGATGTCTTAATGAAGCGTATTAACAAATTATGACTTATTAGTAGCATTTTATATAATTTATATGGAAGTGCCAATAGTAACAGCATGGGTGTTAAAGACACATCGAAATAGTATTAAAAAATGGGGTGAGGACTCTTTGGCCCCTCCAATAGTCAGTGTTGATAAATTTAATTTAATCAGTCATTTTGCAAGTTTTAGCACTGTTTGGTATTGTCTATAGTCGGACTTCACAGTGGGCATTGAATGAAGGGATATATAATTATTTCTTAAATCTAAATAAATGTAGGTGGGTATAAACACTCAGTTTTATTAGTCAAGTGTCCAAGGTTAGGAATTGGAAGGCTTTTTTACAACTGAAGGGCCAAGCAGTAAGCAAAAATGAGGGCTTAAAGGCGGCTTACTCAGTTCACAATAAAAAGTTATTTGGAGTCTCAGGACTTACAGATAATTATCAAAATGATCTAAGGTATTAAGGCAAACTGATAAAGAGGGAGGGAAGAGTACTTAATGAAATAATAAAAATTAAATTCAATAAAAGCATTGAATAAACATTAACATGATTTTACAAATTTAAATAAATTCAAATAAGCCGTGGCTAGTTATCTTCAATGTTTATTATTTACATATTTATTGAGAACAGATTTATTGATTTAAATCACTATTAACTTCCATGTTTAAAATATTCATTAAATTATTGTAGATCTTGAGACTTTACCGATTCGAGATTAATGCTCATATGACATTAATATTTTGAGTTCGTAGCAATCTATTATATCTTAGTCAATGAAATTTTGGGTAAAGAGACTACTGGCTGTGATTCTATGCCGGAAAGTCTTTAGGAGAGGAATTACTCACTGAATGAGTTTGGAATATGTCAGTAAGTCAAGTAAACCAGCAAGGAAGGAATGGGCTTGCCTTTTAGTTTGGAAGTTCAATGAAGTTCATACAAAGGAATTTGTCAGATGGCATCTTTAATGGCTTAGGAATTCTTCTGGAACCCACATGCAGAGACTAATCAACCAAACACTTGTGCCATCTTGATTTGAAAGAGATTGTAATTTCATTTCTAGCAAATTGAACTAATAATGGATACATAAATATGGTTAAGTTTTATGTTAGGATATAGTCTTTCATGTGGAGGATGCATAATATTTTATATACTATATGGTATAGCTGAGGGAGTATTTCTATAATTGATAAATAATTGTAGTTATGATATGTGAGCTCAAATTCCTTTAACAGAGGTTAACTGTCAGTTGTTGTTGAGTTTTTTAACTGGTTTAAGGTTTTAATTGAATAAGGCACATGGCTCATTTCTTTGTTTTGTTTGAAATAAAATTAACATCGTTGAACTGGCTCCAATTTGGGCAGGGCATAATAGTTTAAATAATGACAAAAATAATAAAAATATTCCAGGAAAATTGTTAAAAGAGCCGTTATGACTTTTGGCTCATTGGTCCTCCATATACATTCAAAGACTGACTGAAACTAAATGAATATTATAATAATACTTAAATGGGCTTGACTAAAATTCTTCAAAGTATGATTAATGTTAGGGACAATTTAACTTTAATCTGGTTCAAATTAACTAAATTTTCTATGCTTTTTCAAATGCAAACCAGCTCAGATTTTTTTTGTTTTCATTAAGTTGACAATCACGAGATCAAATGTTAAAAACATTTTTGAATGAGTTTGGAAGATGTCAACAACTTGAGAATATGCAATTGATTTTGTAATGTAGTTCCAATTTTATGGGTACAGTCTGTGTGGAAATATGAATGCACGTTTCAGCTAATCTTAAATCTAGCAATTAGGATTAAACGATCAATTTATGATCAGGTCCATTATGATTCACAATTTGATTGATAAATATTGAATTGGATACCAAATTCATAATAAGTTAAATAAAAGCCAACATAATGGCTCATAAAGAATACTTAAAGCACACAAATTATTCGACTCAAAATCGCAAATCGTTTGTGCAAATTTACCGAAATAACCTCAGGGACAGAGGCAAGCTTGAATTCAAAGACATGCAAAATCTATACTATATACTTGTGTACAAAAATATTAACCAAGGTATTGACTTAGTAATATTTGATTCGTACTTTAGGCCAGAAACTACTGAGCAAAGAATAAAACAAAGAGAGTTATTTTTTTACATGGTGGTATATTAATCATTTTAGCTTCATATGTGTTATGATATTGTAATTTTAATTCATTATTTGTATTAAATAAAAAGAATATTATAAAATGATGGATGAATATTTATGATTAGCTGTCTTAAATAAGCAATAACCAGCTAAACTTAAGATTAAATAATTCTGACATTAATTTAAGTAAAATATTAATATTAAAATCATAAAATCTAACCCCTAATTTCAAAAATTACTATATAAAGCTACAAAATTCATCTTTGATTTAGTTAAAGTCATAATTAACAACTAAATTAGATAATGAAATAAAAACAACAAAATTGATTTCTTTTAAAAAAAACATAGAAATTAGATCATAATAATAATTCAAAAGGCAAGTATGCAAAATATTAACTAAACCATTAAATAATATATAAGGTCTTATTAGAAAGTCGGTGTTATTTCGGAGTATTAATATAACGTTTTGTTCTTATTGTATGTGAGTGGTGGTTTTGAAATTAATAAATAATCATCAGAGCTAAACACAATAATGATGAAATGGCGTGTAACGATCAATTTGTTAAATATTAATTTACCATTCTGCAGTACTATCTGTTCTTTCAATTAGATATTTTTGTATAATAAAGGAAACCTTTTCAATTATACTCTAATCAAGATTTCTAACAATGATTCACAACCAAAACTTACGGCGGTTGAATATCCCCCAACAAACATGAAAAATATATTGAACAATTTTTCACCGTTTCTTAAAACCCCATATTGACAAACTTTTCGTAAATTTCGTATTAAATATGACATTAATGCTTACATGCTTTCTCATGAAAATAGAATGGCAGGCGATGAAAAGAATCAATTCAAAGTGACACGCTCCCACGAGAAGAAAAATTGATATAATTGCTGGAGCAGAGATGAGCAACTTATTTGATACTCTTAGTATATTTCACAAAATATCATTTGATTCTCATGATGCCGTGTATACTTTGGACGAATAGAATAATATTCTTAATATAATGTATAATTTAGTTTTTTAAATTCTTGTCATTAGAAGTTAACTTTAGTTTTAAAGAAGCTAATGTCATGTATCGATTCTTTATGAAAACTAAGGTGATAAGTTTTAAGGAATAATTTAGTATTTTTAACAAATTTAGGAATAATGTGCTTCAAATAATGATTTATTCAATTTGTTACTAATTTAATTGAGTGTATGTATTTAAATAGAAAATATACATGTTTTTATTATAAAAGAGAGATTCATAGTAATATTTATATAAAAGTAGTAAGGATATAATAGTCAAAATCAAATTTTTAGGAGACCAGCGATTTAAGCAATTTTAGGGTAAAGTTTATTATTTCACGTAATTTAATTTGGCTCGATATCCTTTTTTTATTATTATGCAATACTCTTTATTATACTTACGTTTAATGATCATTTTTTTAATATTTTAAGCATCATAAGAAGTAGAAATTTTTTAAGCATCATAACAAGTAGAAATTTAATGTTAACAAGTAGAATTTTTTTTCAATTTCTTAAGCATCATACAAAACTTAAAGGATGTGATGACAAGACGGAGGCGGCAATGACGTGGCAAAAGCGTGCAGTTATTTGTTTGTCCTCTGCTACCTGAACTATCTCAGGATCGCTAGCGGAGGCGGTGCTGGAGGTGGACTTGGACACCATTGACTAGAAAAAACTGTATATTTTTTAAAATTTTCTTAGCAATTGTCAAAGAATTTGTAACAATAAATTCACAATAAAAACTTATGTGGAGGGTGAGGTTATCTTCTTTTCCTTTTTTATACGTTTGTCATCATAGACAAAAAGCCTATTTTCAGATTTAGAATTTACATATACAATATATATTACTGTCAAGGATTAATTTCTTATTATTTAGATTACTTGGATATGTAGATTAAAAAAAAGATAACCTCGAGCAAAAAGAACCAAACAAATAATATATCGAATAGAAAAAAGAAAAAAAATTACTCGTCAATTCGAAAAAAATCGAATTGAGATAATAAACTAAAATTAAACATAATCAAATATTAGTAATAATAAATTAAAATTAAACATAATCAAATATTAGTAATAATAACTAAATTTAAACAAATAATCAAACGTAAAAAATTAAAATTCGAAATGGAAATATGAAATATACTAACCTTTTATTATGAGAATTGAGAGTTGAGACTATTACAAGAAATCAGGAATTGAGGGGCAGAGGGAGGGGGATTGCCGGGTATGGGGGTCATTGGTATTTCTTATTATTTAGTTTACTTGGGTATTTCTATTAAAAAAGAGATAAAAACGGAGGGGGGGGTGGCGGCTACAGTGGTTTCTTTGGTGGTGGGTGGCGTTCGAGGTTTTTGAATATTAGTATACGCCGTGTGGTTTTGCTTTATGTGTCTTTGTTAGCCTAAATATAACTTTGGGGGAGGGGGTGAATGGGTTTTAAATTAAGTTTCTAGCTTTTTCGAGTTTTAATCAAATTGATCGGAAATAATAAACTATGTGGATATAAATTAATTCGATTAATCAACTACCCAAGTTTGAGAATGATTAATCAATAATATATAATCAAACGTAATAATGAAAACACTTGCAAGTAAAAAGATAAGGAAGAGAAACGATACACAAGATTTTCACGAGCTCACAGTTCACAGTGCTCGGCCCCGGCTTTTCCAACCTCAAAGGGATTTAGTAATGATAACTAGCTCTTGAAGAATTATTTGATTACGCAATCCAGCTTATATACCGAAACATTATCAGCTTGTCTAGCACTGCAATTAAGTGGCTTGAAACTAAAATTTAGGATTTGTCTGTCAATGAGGCTGAGGAACCCAGACTGCATCTGGGATTTCAACTCTCTTCCAAACAAAAATAACAACACCATATTACAATAATCATAATGAAGCTATTTGAGGATATTGCAGTAGTGATGAGGAGTTGACACCCAATCTATTTTGACTTTTAGAGGAGATTTCAAGATTCAAAGTAATTGCCAAAAGTGGGTCAAAAATAGAATGGTTATAGGTAGCTAAAGGCAGAGCCAATCACCCAGGACCCGTCTAATCAAATCCACTTCCACCGAGAATAGCAGATTGAAAGCAGGGGAGCTAAATCACTTGGGGTCCGTTTAACACAATGGAAAAGTCGGCGAACCTAAGGCGGGCGGGCTGCGTAACGGGACCTATCTTTCCGTTTAGGCCGTTCATGAAATGGTTGCGGTACGTGTCGGCCGGGATTTAGCTCCTTTAGATTAAGTTAGAATTTTCAATCGAAGCAGCGTTAATTCAAGTTTGATCAAAACTTTTGAGCTTTATTCGAACTGACGCGAGATGAAACAAAGTCATATCAACGGCCGTGGAAATTCAAACCGAATAAATCTGAATCAGTTTATTCAACAAAGGGTTAAATACAAGCTGACTTTAGATTTGAAAGCAAAATTAACTTAAAATGGGTCAGCTACCGGCTGACTTTAAGCGATAAAACAATACGAGAAACCTTACAAGCGCTTTGAATAAATAAAGAGACCAGCTGCTGGGCTTGGCGTTTAGTACATTCCTTACTTGAAGTCCCCGATTGATCGCTTGAAGGTTTCGACTAAGATGCCGCAAGCGGGCCACGACTTCTCTTGAACAAAACTACAAAGTTCACCTCATTCACCATTGGTCATTAGCGTGATTTTTATCCATTTAAAATACGAACTAGTAACATTAGGCAATGCTTGAGTTGGAGCACTTTGGTGTGGTAGGTGAGATTTGGAAGAGGGGGGTTTGTTGTTAAAAAGATTTTTTTAGGTTTTATATGAGATAGAGCATGGGTGCTAAAAACATGGAAAGTTCTTCCGTTCCGGAGACAATTTTTCGAGGCGGTTCTAAATTAAATTAGAATTATTAATATATCATTGTGTGTTTCATATTCAAACAATGTTAAAAGGGGGGGTGAAATTACTATTTAATCCCTTATTTGTAAAGTGTGATGTTTGAGGAAGTTTAATTTAGGGTCAAAATAATTAAATTTCCCCGAGTTTGTAGGTGGTTATTGTCTTAGGAGTTTTTGGTGTTAGGATCTGTGTGTGTGGGGTTTTTACTTTGTTCTTGAGTTAACGGCAGGAGTGAGAAATAGGTGAAGTTTGGGGGGGGGGAGTTAAAAGCATAATAATTAGGTTTTATTAAGGAGATAAAGATATGGGTGTAAAAATCGCCCAAGTTTGCTAGGTGGTGGGTGGCGTTTGAGTTTTTGGGTGTTAGAATCTGTCGTGTGGTTTGCTATGTGCTTGAGTTCTTGCCTTGGGGTGGTAAGGTGAAGTTTGGGGGGGGGGATCTTTGGGTTTTATTGGGAGGAGATAGGCATGGGGGGTGAAAACATGAAAGTTTCTTAAGATTCACTTGATCCAATTTTAAAACGGTTCTAAAGGTAAATTAGAGTATTAAATATACGTGTGTTTCATATCCAAACAATGTTAATAAGGGGGGTAAAATTATTTAGCTCCCTATTTGTAAAGTGTGGTGTTTGAGAAAATTCAATTTTGGGACAAAATAGTAATTTTTCAAGTTTTTAACATTGTTTGGGTGTGTGTATAGTGAGACTCAAGTAAGAGTTAGAGAAGTACTGTTTGAGTGTGCTTATAGCCGGCATGGTCTAATGGTGTATCAATTGGTGACACACCAATAAGAATAAAATGCACATATAATTTTTAAAAATATAATTAATTTTAAATTTTAAATAACCAATTAGATGCTAACACATATAGAGTAGGTATTTATATGGAAGGAATTAAGTCAGAGAGTGTGTCGGAGATCCATGCCAGCAATGACTATTCCCGTCATATTTTTTGTGAGATAGAAGCGGGAAGAGAGGGTTTTGGTAGGACATGCAAGTGTTTCATAAATTATAACCTATTCGGGTTTTTTAAATTATCATTTTAGTTACTTTAGTGTGCTTACAAGGTGCTTACTATAATCTTGATCATTGGATCATTTTTTTTTATCTTATGATTGATATTCGATAAGGGCAAAATCGTTAGATCGCTTGTTGGTTTTAAAATCACAATATTATCTTAAACTAAATCTATACAATACATTTAGGCAGTAAATGCTTTTTATAAATTTCATAATCCAACTAAGACTATCGTAATGGGGGACAATTCAAAAAGTAATTATGCTTACTTAAATCGTCAAATATTATAACATTTTTCGTTACGGTAGGAGATAGTCGAGAAAATAATTTCTTTTACATAACAACCCCATGCTCAGCTGGCTCACATGCGTATTATATATAATTTTGAAGAATGTAATAAAAAAGATATTGTCTAAATAAAACAAATTTAATTTCTAATTATAGATCTTAAGAAATACGAAAAATTGATAAATTTTATTTTTTAAAACTTTATCAAATTATTAACTAAAATGTCAAAATAAGAGAAGTTGGGACAATTTGCAACGTGTAGTTGCACTTCACTTTTCAACCGCTTGTATTGCTTTTGCAGTGGGTACCCATTGTGTTGCTTTTGCAGAGATTATATGGGGTTATTTCAATTAATTCTTTGCAATTCCACATCATTCATGACTTCAAATAGCTCCTGTTGTAGAAAATTAATGGGAACATTTCATACCAATTACCTCCTGTTGTTGGTAGTCTAAGTATCACATTTAATTTTAGTAGTTGAACTTAAAAGTTTTTGAGACTTTAATTATGCAATCATCTTTTTATTATTTCAAAGTCATTCAGAGCAAGAACAAATAGAGAAAATGTTTGATCTTAAGTGACATCATGGAACTCCATGGAAGTCTCAAGTTGTTGCAAAAGGGCAAAATACAGTATGATATGATAAGTTATACTACTAGCTCAATATTATATGCCACTATTCCTGCTACTTAAACAGCTAATTATGGAATTGACCCTAACAATTCTTGAGTCTCTAACATACTATCACATTAGAGGGATGCTTCCAATCGTCCAGAGAACTACCAAGCAGAGAAATTGAAGGGTTAGCTGCAACGGTTATCGTGTTCGTGTTCAATGTTCTACTTCTTGAGGAAGCCTCGCTTTTCCACAATAGACGAACTGCATTTCGTCTCTCCATGTCTGCATAATTGAAGTTGGTCAATCAATGTTGTATAACATTAACATTAATATGCGCAATGTCTTTAAAGAGGCTCACGCATAATCAAGATAAAAGGGGTCGGATAACAAGGAGGCTGTTTCCGAATGGTCAATTGATAATGTATATGATTGCATTTTCTACATGCAAGACAGGTGATTGCTTTATATTGCTCTACAATAGCTCCAACAAGAAATAAAGACCACGTCTATTATAACTAACATTAGAACAACCACGGCCACGAGGGGGATTAGTCAGGGTTAGCAAAAGCTGGGATGCACACGAGTGGGAAATCGAGTTAGCTACAATGGCAATGGACAAAGATTGTTACCTCGTGTCTGAAAGCTATCCTTATGTTGGGGACATTTGTCTTGTGTATATCATTTCCTTCAGGACCTCTTTTGAAATACTTATTCCCGAGCCAATGCGCCTACAAAAGGCAACATTCAGGATACAATTTCTGTAGAAATCAACTAGTAAAACCGACTGAACAGATGCCCGTTGCGGTTACCAATAGTGTGTTATTTAGCAAAATTCAATATATTTAACAAAGTGCTTTCAGCTAATTAACATGACCATTGCCCAGTTCAATAAATACACACATGGGGTAAACAATCCCTATGAACATTCACATTGTCTGTAAATTCTATTAGGATCCCCATGGCTTCTTATCAGATAAGATTTTTCAGACAAGAAGTAAGATTTATTAATACCAACATAGTTTGATGTGTAGCACGGCTTATATAAAATTGCAGCAAATTTATTTTTTCCAGCATGAAGTACAATGACAAATTTCTATTTTAACAGGAAACACCGACAAAACTCACCTTGGCAGTATGTGGAAACCCAGACTGGTAAACAGAATGCCTAGCTATCTCGCAGAGATCACACGGACTAAGCTTCCACACCTGAGAATTAAAGATAATGTAAGACACATGACTATGTCGGTATTATCCATATAAAAGGAACAGGCTCACCTTCGCCGCCACACTATATTCTTCAACAAGAGCCTCTTTTGTCATATGGATTTGGAGAGGATCGTCAGATGATAGTGAAACATTCATACCACGTTGGAAATACATGGGAAAAGGGTTACGGTGGTAGTTCAGGAAAAGAGAATTGTTACTCAAAGGGGACATAGCCAATCCAATCTGCAAGATAAATATTAGTTGCACATTATTAAGACAGGAAACAATTCACTCAGGGATATATGAAGCAAATCAATATGACTAACAAAAAAGACCTATTTTTTCACTCCATAATAGAGTAGACAACCGTAAAATTTCCTAATGTATGAGTAGTTTATGCAATCGACTCACATAATTGATATGTCGACTTAGATTTGGGCAATCCTGGTACAGTAACGAACCTGAGCAAGATAGTAAAGATATTGCAAGACAGGGGACTTGCGCAAATTGATCCCATGAGAGATATTATGACATAAAAGAAATCCAGCAGCCAGATGATCAATATCTCCTGCCTGCACAAAGCCACAAACATCGATATTATATGCAATACAAACTTCAATGCTACAGTTTAAAGGTGAAGTAACTGCAGAGAGAAAACAACCTCCCCACAATGAGGCCGCAACCGTATGGTAGGCAGTCCTTTTGATTCCCGAAGCTGAGATCAAAGAATCACCAACATAAGACACAATAACCAAATGGGAAGAAACAAAATATACAAATTAACATAATTTAGCTGACAGTCTGCTCTTTTCCCCAGTGTGCATGCATTTCCACACGAGCAAATGTTCACATGAATTCAATAGCAAAGAGGGTCTTATTTGACCAACCAAGTGTATTACAGCGAGGGGCTGATCTACTATTCCACTTCTATATACAGCAGTTTGACTAGACAATAAATCCTAGTAGATAATATCAGCTATTTATTGTTCTTAACAATTAATCCTTCTTCGAGCATTTAACCCGTGCAACAAAGAAAAGTAGAAAAAGGAGTGGTATTCTTGACGCTTATAGATGTACTGGAGCAAATTATGTACGAAAAGAGAATGTCCCAACCTTATTAAGGGTATATAAATTTGCATAACAATAGTAAGCATAGTAAGAGAATGCAGGGTTGAAGACATTAGTCCATTCAGCAGGTTTTGGCATGTGCTTGGTAGGGCGCCTCTCTGGTTTACTTTCATCATCTACCATGTCAAATCCCACAACCTGCATTTGAGCAGTAGCAAAAGGAAAAACTATCATATCGAATCTTGATGCAGCTCATACAGAGATGCCAATCCAATGCATTAAAGGTAAGTCAACAAATAGTAAACAGATCAGAGAACTATACCTGCATTAGGAACAAATGTAAGTGAGGGTGAGAATTAGGATCAACTGAAACTTCAAACAGTGGAATGAACACGTTATCCAGAATATTTTGAAATGATGTAACAGTTCCCATGCTCCGGTACACATTGTACAACCTTGGAAGCTGCAAATCAAAATATAATATGGTCAGATTTCCATAAAAACAAATACAGTCTAAACTGAAATCTGAAATTTTTCAGGCAACACCATCAGAAGAAATCACGAAGGTCAACATTCTAGTATTTGATAATCTAACAAAGATAAGGCAGGGTCCACACAAAATTAAGTCCCTCCCAACTATATCTACAATATAATATTACATCTTACTGTTATACTCTCCTAATATTACAATGCCATCAAACAGTGTGCACAAATATGTGAAGGATCCTATAGTAGCAGATCTAAGAGTAATTCCCTTTATCCCAAAGATAAAAAGAGAACACTTAATATACAGTAAGAGGAAAAAGGAAGAGAAAAAAGTTACCTGAATCAACCAAACAGCGGTTTCACTATAAATAGAATTGTTTACAAACCAACTAGCCAGCTGATCCCATTCGCTTTGTTTCCTACCATAAATTGAGATCCTGTATTCCGCCATCTGAAAGGTAAGATAAAAAATTAGTTTCGCAAGTATCTGAATTAATGGGGTCAATAGAAGAAAAAAGGGAGCCTGCCTTGCTGATGAGTAGGTCATCAACATGTCCCAATGGCTTGCTGATGAGTGTGAGACATAAAATATGATAAATGAGGAACAGTCATTGTTAACTTCCTTGCAGGTTGATTGGCCAACAACAAAGGTTCATATCTCTTACTGGCTAGCCTATCATATCATCAAAATACTGTTAACTGGCTTGCAGAACAGGTCAACATTCAAGGAATCACCAAAACATGACTAAATTTATTTTTATTTACCAAGACATGACAGTGTATACAAATCTACAATCGTAATAACTTGGATGATATCTTTACCACTATTTCTATTTACTAATTTATGGAAACATATAGCTCAATTTCCTTGGCTCAATTAGATTTCAATCTCTATGACTAGCCAATTGAGATAACAGTACTCCTTTGTTGTATCCTGTTCAAATTAAGATCCCATCTTAACTAAGACAGCTAATAGAGTGGTAACCAAGGTGCCTTCAAAATGAAAAAATTCCAATGCTCGGTATGGATGCCAACTTAGATACAAGTAAAAGAATGCAGCACTGGAGGAACAAATTCAGTATGCGATTGTTTGCAGCCTGATGATGAAATTAGTTAGACACAAATGTAATAATTGCAAGTAATCAGGGCTGGGCAAAATTTGTATTTACTTGCTTCAAGATCTGACAAGACCTGCAGTTGGGAAGCGAAAAATTTATAAATGTACAAAGTGCAACTAACCAAAGAGAGTAATAAAGAAGATATAGTTTAGATCCATGGACTGCAAACCATGGTTTTAAGGTACCAATATAACTGTTAAACTACAGAGCACCAAAATGATGATATCAGAATTATACTTTCAGTATCTTTTATACTAAAAACCAGGCTCCTCAAATGATATTGGAAATGGTTTATATGTTATAGATGAAAACCATTACCTAAGCTCATATATCTCTTAGCTGATGCTTGCATGCATAATTTTAAAGGTGACATGGTAACATTCTAAAATAAAACAGATGCCTCACTTTCATAAACTCCACCCATTAGAGATTATTCTTGCTTCAGAAAATCTCTAACCTACCTGTCCAAGTCCAAACCTCCTGACTTCCCATGTAAATAAGTGAACTCCTGAGTATAGAAACAGTAAGTGTCATCCCCCAGCCCAAACAGTTCCTGATCAAATAAAGTTATTACCATAACTTCCGTCTTTTCTCTAATGGACTTAATGAATCTTAGAAGATGCTTCTGGTTCATGTGCCGAAAGGATGCACATGTGTAATTAAATCCTTCTAAAAACAACCAAATTTATGGAGGCGACTCTTTTATTTCATAAAAACCCGATCAGCATTTCATCTAGTGAAGTCTGAATTCTCTGGATATTCAGAAACCAGTTGATCCAAAATGAATCAGGATTTGCTAGAGAGAGACAGTTTCTACATGGCAAGAAATCTAACTAGTGATGAGCGGTGACTTCCAACGGACACCTTTGGGTGATATAATGCATATCCGTTAAAGAAAGTAGCGTTGAACCCACAGGAAAAAAGTTCATCATCAGAGGAGTAATTTTATTGGGGACATTTTCCCCAGCATCTGAAATAATGCCTGCACTCCTGTATTTGCATCCATATATAACACTCTTGGGTGAAGGCCAAAACGAGCAGTTCTCCGTTTAGTTTTGCTGCTGTCCTATATAAGCCATTGTTCCCAAGGATTGGCACTGGAACTACATCTGTTTTCCTGTCACCAGCATGATTATAAGCTTTTATCTCATTTGGAATAGATTTGTGTTGAACTTGGACAAAATTGTCTTTCCCATCTTTTGATATTTGAACAGTGTGATTTTGAACATCTCCGTTCAACTCCTGCAAAGACAATAAGGAAAAAATAATTATTCCCATGATTGCTATGCCGACGAAGCTTTAAATCATCATAGAACAATAGTCAAACTAAAATTAAAGAATCAAGAAGGTAGTAGATGCCTAAGGGATTGGATTGTAATTACTTCATAGAAGTGATCTAAAATGCACCAACTTATTGTAAACATTGCTAATGGAAAATTAAAGGGATCGAACTTTCAAGTGCTACTGGTAACTAGATGGTGCATAATTAGCTAGCCTGATCAAATTTGATCCATTATGGTAATAGTGCAAAACTGCAAATCTACGATAAGTCAACTATCCACATTTTTTGTTCTAAGTTGACAGAAATTCATTCAAAGGGGGCAGAGGAGCTAGTAGGGCTTGAGGATTTAAAATCTATGGACATGCATGTTTTAGTCAGAAATCTGGATTGTCTATTGAAGTAATTGGCTTAGATTGTGATCATGTTTAACATCTTTCTATTCCAACTAGACCAAGTTTTTCTTGTCCCTTGAGAATGATATTCTTTTTCATAAACTTCAATGCTATCAAGATCTTCAGTAACCACCCAATTTTATCTTTATCTCTGTTAGGAGGATAAGTAATCGTATGGCTGGAGTTTATGTAACAATATATTGCCATCTTCCATAGTTACCTCTTCGATTTTTTTAGTTACTGCTCAAATAACTGTGAATAACATCTAAATATGGATTACACAGAGAAGAGATGAATCTAGCTAGCTTGAAGAAGTATGCGTCTTATCAGACTTACATTATCATCAGCGAGACTAAGATCCTGGTCAGTTTCAAGTTCAGCTTCATCAATGTCAGAATCTCCTGCTCCATAAGCTTTTGAAGATCTTGGAGTTAGACTCCGACTACCAGGTCTAACGAGCAAATGCTGACCTAAATGTTGTAAATATAATTAAGTCATGCACCTGAATTGGCCAAACTTAATGCGGTGAATAGAGGCAGGAAGAGACAAATGGCAATAGTATTACGTTGTATTCAATTATATATCGAAATGAAACTGCCTCCTCTTACTAATAACTTCACAGTCTTATTGTAACTATATAAATCATATAGTTCATAGATACACCAACTAACCAAACTAAGCACTTTCAAATCAACAGCACGACACCAAGTTCATAATATACCGCCTTTTTGCACTGTTCACAGCTTTGTATAACCGAGCTCGTAACACTCCTCGATCAAGGTTATACATTACGGAGTATTAATCACAATATTATGGAATGTATCAAACACCAATACACAAACACTTCCGAAATTAGTATACTTCAATTAACTAAATACTATCAAACATAAGACGAAGCAATGTATCAAACACCATTGCAAACAAACACTTTTAATCCACTCTAACAAACCAAATACATAATTTCATAGATCCATTAACAAATGAAACACAGACATTCCAAATCAACAATACATCATCAAATTCTTAATATACAGTCTCTTTGCATTGTTCACATTGTATCACCGAGTTCGTAACACTCCTCGACTAAGTTATACACTAATAATCGCAATACTATGAAAGGTATAAAAAATCAACGAATAAACACTTTAAAATCAATCCATTTCACTTAAGTAAACTCAATCAAACACATAAATTTCATATGTCCATAAACACTTCTAAAATCAATCCACTTCAACAAACTAAAACACAATCAAAATAAATAATCCCATACATACATCAACAAACATCACCAAATCCATAATATACTGTCTCTTTACACTAATAATCACAACACGACTCAATGTATCAACTACGAACAACCTAAACACATAATTCACATACACATCAACAAACACGACATCGAATTCATAATATATACCATCTCTCTGCACTGTTCGCAGCTTCGACAAACCCGAAGGAATCAAATTCATCGTATTATCCAACGACCTCGACAACACTCCTCGATTCTCTCCATTTCCTAACACCTTCTCACTCTCACTCTCCCCCCTCGATAAAATCCTCACATTCGGCAATGACGATGACGTCACAAACCTCCCAAACATGTCATCACCAACTTCATCCTCCTCCTCCTCCTCCTCATCAATAATACTACGACTCTGTTTATCAAAGGAATTAATCAACTCATTCCTGTAATAATAATCATCATCGTCATCATCATCATACAAATTATTATTATTATTATTATTATTAGTGGTGGTGGTGACGATGACGTGGCGGGGGTGGTGGTGGTGGCGGAGGTTGAGGAGGCGGTCGAGGACTTGGCTGACGCTGCGTTTGTGGATGAAGAAGGCGGAGATGGCCATAACGGAGGCGCCGAAGAGAGCCGCCACCGCGAGCTGAGCTGACGACGTCGGAGATGCTGACGTGTCCATTTTTAAAGAGGTTTTTGGGAGTTCTAGTGTGAGAGTGGGAGATGTGGGGGTTGAGAGGCATATATACTGTTGCTATTTTGGGGTTCGTTTGTAATTTTGGGTTTTACGGGCCATTATTATTTTATTTATTTTTTGTGGTGAGTTTGTAAGTTTGATTTTGAAAGGGGTCATTTATTTATTTTGTGGTTAGTTTGTGTTTGGATTTTGAAAGGATCATTATTATTATTAATATTATTGTTTAAAAAGTCCTTATTGATTGTTTGGTAGTTGAGGAGGCGATTAAGGACTTCACTGCATGCATGGTATTGGCCATTTCCATGAAATAAGCAGGCGAGCACGCCAATTTTAGAAGAGTCGGTTTTTGCTCATTTTTGGAGGTTTTGGGAGTTCTATTTGTGAGAGAGTGATAGTGTTTATATATGGCGATGGAAGAGGTTTTATGTAGGTTGGTATTTTGGGGGTTAGCTCTTGTAATTTTGAGTGAGCGATATAGAAAAAAATTTATTTGTAATCTTATCATCAAATTAAAATTAACAATAAATTATTTACTATCTCCATTAAAAGTTAAAATTGGCTTATATTATAAATCAATATAAAGATGGGCAACTAAAATTACTATAATAATAAAATATATCCTAGTATTATGTTTTGACATATTTCTCATCATATATTGTATTTATATTTAAGTTCTAATTTTAAAATTCAAATGTTGAAATATAATTAGAAGATTTTTTTCAAATGAAAGAAATCGATTTCTTTTGAAAAAGTTAAATGACATAAACTCCTTGCTTTGTTTGTTAGCTTCATAACACTTTTTTTCTGGAGCATGATTGTAATTAAATTGAAAAATAATTTTTTATAATCGGTTAATTAATTTGATCGCACTGTAAAATACAAAATCAATTAATTGGCCTCGTAAAAATAATTCGGAATTTGTAATTAATGAAACCATATATCCCATTGTCAAGTTATTATCCGAATGAAGTTTGAATTGAGAAAAAATAAAATTTCCGTTTTGTTCTTATGTGCAAGCATTCATGTCCCTCGTGAGTCTTGAACAAAGAGAAGAAGAAGGCGACATGTGGGCCCACCGATATATACGATCCATCGTTTTTGGATCTCCACGTAGCTTGCCAATCAACATCAATGGGTTTTAAAGTGGGCCCATGGGCTTAAATGATTCAATGTTATACGGAATCCAATTTTGATGCTTGTGGAATGTGGACTGATTGACAAATGTCTAACAATGACCCATGATTGAAATGACTCGTGTAACATTTCAACTACTCGAATATTTGGACAGGTATATTTTGTAACGGGGATCTACCTGCCAGCAAACCAATACACACCCAAGAAATCACATTGTAAAGTAAAGATCACTCAAGCAGCGACAGATTTTGAGCAGGAATAAGATTCAAAAATTTATAAATGCTGTTTGACCTCTTTCAAAATTTTCTTTCAGTACAAAACTTTTTCGACAAAGGTCACGTAAAGAATTCAGAATTGATTTTGGTACAAAAAATTAGCATAACATGGTAATTTATATTATCTCCATCACAAAAAAAAAATCCTGCATTTTACTTTTCAATAATAAAAATTAACCAACTTGATGTTTTAATTGATTCACTAAAGTTTGATTTGAATAACACCGTATTATTAATGTGCGAATGGAAATTGGCATTTGATATATTTCTTTTCATAATATATTATACCCATATATTAAAAATATCTCGGCGTCAAAGCTTTTAACGAATCTACATATCAAAAAATGAAATATAGGATCTTTTAGTGTGTTAGAGGGAAAGATTATAAATTCTACTCATAATCGCTTACAATTAAAAAGAGTATGCGTGACATACAAGCGTCAAGGCTTGCTTATCTTAACGAATAGGGCACTGGCAGACTCTTTATAATATAGAATCGATTCAATTACTTCAATATCGGGTCTGTCTCATCTCATCTCCAACACTAAAAATAAATAAAATAATCGTATTTTTAATGGTAAATTTTTTTTTTTTTTTAAATTTAGATAAACGACATGCAAGCTCGAAGGGCAAACAATAGCCAGAACGAAGAAATGCAAGTCTTTGGCTTTGGCTTATCCAATTGGTAAGAGAATCTGAAGATTGTGATTCCCTAGAGATCATCCATTATTTTATTCTTGCTTTGATCTGAGAATAAACACTACCAGCTATATCTCCAGATTGGCATCTTCCCAAAATGTTTAAATTCCAAATTTACAATACAGTTTCCCTACATCATCCCCCCTTGGCTCAATTTTGTGGATTTATGTTCACTTGTTATATCATTGTAATTAGATATTAAAAGGTACCGGAGTATTTATTACTCCGTACTTACATATAACTTTAATTTGTATATTACTTATTGTAGCATATTATATAATCAAAGTATACAAATTATGATAGAAAGAGATAGTTTAATGTAGTATTATATTGCACTTAAGTTCGTTTTCTTTAAAGAATGTGTTAAATTACAACTTGATGGTGTCTTTCTAATTTCATACGGAGTATTATTTGCTTAAACGTCTCATTTTCGAAGTTGTGGTGTTAGCTCAAATATAATAATAATTTAAGGAGCTATTAGGTGTATAGATTAAATGAGATTCAAATGTAACTTTAATCGAGCCTCTTAATTTAGCATAATAGAATATACAAATTTAATATATAATTAAAAATTTGATACAAAAAATGTCAATTAAAAATGAATAAAATAAATACTACACCCTCATTTTTGTAAATTCCATGGACATATTGTCATAAGATCATAGTTTTATCCAAGTTAATAAAAGTCAAAATTTTGTTGAAGAATATATTGACATTAGCCGTTCAAGTAATTTGACTTTAGTGGTATAACCTTCTTACTTTTCTTTCCCTTTGGAAGTTTTTATACTCAACCAATCATCATGCAATAGTATTCCTATTTGATGCGTTCTGTACTACTATAATTTATCTTTATATGTCAAAATTGATGCACACCTCTAGTTTATCTTAGTATGAACTATAAATTTGCACATTAAGGATTTTAAGTCTCATAAAAGATTGTTAAGAATTACAAAAAAAAGAATACCCCCACCTTATTGAGTAACAGACAATTAATTTGAGGTTACGATTGTTTTATTTTAATCGATTAACCAATCAGTTTACAAAATTCAAGATGGTGGAATAAAATAACAGACTAAACAAATTTAGACAATTATAAAGAACGCATATTTGTTAGTTGCTGATCGGTCTTAATCCATGATTGATATGTTCTTCAGAAGTGACTTGTGATGATATAACTTCTCCCAAAAACTTCAAATTGAACTTATAATATGTTCAAAAGATTTGCTTGCAAATTAAAGAAGATGTTCAATGTTTAATCTAGAAGTTTATATGTATGTTAATGGCAACATACACTAGTTAAGATCTATAAAGCCAAAAAGTAAGGAATAGGCAACACATAGGCCAATAAAACAAAAGGATCCATATATAAAAGGTTCTAACTTAATTTACAAAACATGATTAAATATTAACCAAGAATTTGGAAACATAATACAACTGGTAAAAAACTCAACAATTCCAAGACCAAGTGACTTGATCTTCAACATTGAGCCCCCAAATGCATGGATTTGGTTGAAGATCACCATAGCAATCATCTTCAAGTTTCAAGAAATTAGTGCACTTATGGTATTCCGTACAGACTATTAAAAGTTTCATCCTCATGGAAAATATTGGAAGAATCATCTGTGTAATGTGGGCTATCTGAATCGAAAACGTCGCTTTTTGCAGAACTTGCATCTTCTTTAAAGTTTATTACAATCGGCACAATATTTGGTGCCAACACCTTGCTTATTACACCCCACAACATTTGATTTCCCCAGCCTCTGTCTTAATTTGATCATGATAACTTCTTTCTGATTTCACATCTCCTCCATCTCCCCTGAGGCGCATTTTATCCGTTAGCATATGAACCTGTAAAATTAACAAAAATCGATAACATTAAACATTGAATTGTTCTAGTGGTAATAGACTACAAGAATTTGACTCTCAAGTCTCAACATAGTTGAAAATGCTAAAAAACTACCTCATTTTTCAATTTTTCATTCTCTTTGAAGATATAATCATAGTCTGATTTGAGTTTATCATAGTTTGATTTCAACACATCATAATCTTTTTCGAGCTGCTTGTTCTTATAGCGAGCCCTACGATTTTGGAACCAAATTGCAACTTGTCTAGGCTGCAAGCCAAGTTCTTTAGCAAGTTGGACTTTCCTCTCTGGTTCAAGCTTGTTTTCTACCTCAAAACTTCTCTCAAGAAGCTGAACTTGCCCAGATGAAAGTCTCCTTTTCTTCTCAGGTTGATGAAAGCATGCATCAAGAAACTCTTCACTGACATTATCTTCTTTGTCATTTTGGGGAAACAATGATCTCTCACAGGCATTCTCTTCATAATTTATCACCATGGTTGAAGAAGAGCCTGCTCAAAAAGTGCCATGTTTGTTAAATTTTTATGATCAAAATTCTATGAGTTACTATAATTTGGCTCAATCTAGTCCTGCATTATGTCTAGTTCTTAAAAGGGTTGCCAAAATTGTAACTAAATAGATCAAAATACAAACACAATTTCAACAGTTTTTAGCAACTAACAATATGATTAATTAGCTGCATATTAGGCGCATTGTTATCACGGGTCAGGTTGAGTAATATCCGAATCCCTTACTCCAATGGACAGGATATTATTCAAATATAGTGAATTGTGAATACGACGTATTAACAAAACAGAACAAAATAAAACATAAAAGTAACCAAACAAGTTATGATCAAAATTAAACAGAGGATCATTAAACAATCCAAAGGTGGAATCAAAATATATCCATAGGAAAATAGAGCAAAACATGCCTAGACAAGCCATAAATGGTGATACACTATAAAGTATGCTAACATTAAACTATGAAAGTAAGTAAAGATTGATAATTATAATGTAAATGAAGGGTGTTTCACGAAAAAAATGAATCCAAATTACCATGAAAAGAATGGGAAGAATTAGCCATCCAAAGGGAATCAAGAACTTCAGAAGAACATGGAAGCCTTTGAATTCTCTCCATAGCCATTTCTTGTTTAAAAACTCTGTTTTCTACTTATACAAAAAACACTCAAGTAACTTTAACTTTGTTATCTTTTTATGCCTTTTTACTACTTTTTAGTGAGTTAAAAGTGAATGGGTTTTGTTAACTTTGTTAGAAGAGGTGAATAAATCAAAGCTTGTGTCTGAAGAAGGTTGTCATGAGTATTATAGTGAGGTGAAAAGTATGGAAATAACACATCACTTAGAGACACAGAAGAGAGACAGAGCTGACCAATGAACAATATTAAGAAAACTAGGAAATGCTGAAAGAGTAGCAGAGAGAGAGACAGAGAGGGGGGGAGATTCTTTCTAGAGAAGAAGACCTTGATGGGGATTATAAACTTGCACAACCTTCAGTGACATATTTATCTTCAGGGATTGATGAAAATACCATATTACCCATGTATATAGTATAAAGGAATTTTAGTACGAGCCTATTCAATGCGCATTTTATAAATAACGGTTACGGGTTCTCCATTATAAACTTATAGAAGAATTTTAAAACTATTAAAAACTGTTAAAGATTCCATAATGCTTCATCTAAAATTAATTGATAATAGGAAAAATGGCGCACGAACTTATTAATTAGTTAGTATTTTATTAATTTTTTAATGTGGGACTGAATCATTTACACCTTACTGCACGTGTAACCCGATCCACTTAAACCATAATATTGGATGGAAGGTCAGGTATGGATCATATCAACTAAGCGGGGTTACACGTGTAATTTATTAACGACCTGTTTTGATACCATTTTATGAGTTTATATGTCTCCATCTTAAACTCAGTTGATGATATGAAAAGTGGTCATTATCTTATTAATTAGTTTGAACTCTTAATTAATCTTTTTGATGTGGCTGAGTACTTTACAAAAACTAGTTCATCCATCCATAAATTTATGGTGTTTATTTTAAAACAAGGTTTAATAAAATTCAAATATATATCTTATATTCAAATTTCAATACTTCACCACATCTCATAAATAAGATTTAGTTTAAAATTTTGTAAAAATGTATCCCTAAAAATTAGATATAGACAGTACTTAATTTTTTTTATTGCAAATCATGTGTCCCCAAAAATTAGGTATAGAGAGTACTTAATTTTTTTTTTTATTGCAAATCACAAATAGCTATGATTCACCTAAATGTCACATTAGATTTTTTTTTTTTAAAATGGAACTTCAAAATTAAAATTACATCAAAACAATGTCGGGAAATAAGAATTTTGAAATTTGTATCCCGTCAGGTATAAATTGGGTGTAAAAAACTAATTACGACGTCTATGTTAAATGTCAATATACTTAACCCTAATCAATGTAACATGAAAATATTTAGATCGAAAACTACTTCTTCCTTTTATTTTTTTGAATTAAAAAAGAATCAATTTTAAAATTATATAAAAAAATGCCCTGAAAAATGGGATAACAAAGGAGTAATATTTGAATAAAACTTGAACCTCATTGGATTCTACTACTATATAGACGATGTTCCATTCTACCGTCCAACCCAATTGCATACCAAAAGGTCAATAGTCAACGGTCAATAAGGGATGCTCCCATGTCTATTTTTTACAATTATTCATCTCAATAAGGTAAACAGGCGGTCATTGTCGACATGAATTTTGGTTCACAAAATGGAATGAATATGAAAAACATGGTTTCTGATTATAAATTTTGTTTGTTTCCACTGTTCCATTATATATAGGAGGTATCCGGCTTACTTGCTTAGTTACATAAATTAAATTAAATTAGAATTCGTGAATATCTCAATAAACAAATGTAGGGCGATTTGCTATCATAGCCAATTATAGATATTTTTTTCCTTAGCAAATTTTGGCCCCAAAAAAAAAATATCAATTGTATAATAGTATACCAATTTATGGCAGTATGGGTTTATTTATACGGAGTATTTTTAGTTTGAATACGTACTACTACTACTTTCATACAAGAATCTCATGGCTAAGTTACATAAAATCTTTTTCTTTTATAAAGACAGGAAAAAGAATGGAATGAAAAGGAATTCAATTCAACTTGAGGTAAAATGAGATTAAAATTTAAAACCAACATCTTTCATTACAACTTCTTTCAAAAATATTCCTTCTTCTAGTTCTTAAGTGTTAAGTTTGCTCAAATTCTTATCCCCAACAAAGAAGTGAACATCATGCACTCTAAATTGGTTACAAGAGCATGTTTGGGTTAAGCTTATAAATAAAGTTTAGTATTACATACATTTTCAAATTAAGAACCCATATCAATAATTCTTCAAGTTGTGCATATGATTTATTTTACATATTAAATAAATTTAATTAAATTCAATTTATTTTAATCGATGAAATCATTAAAAGAAATCGATCACACGAGTCATATTTGAAAAATTAGGTTTCAACCTAAACCCTAATAAAAATTGAACACATGCGAAATAATAAGGGTTCCCTGAATTAAGCCCTAAATTAAATTGAAATCGAAATTAGGATTTTATCATTAATTAACCCTAAATTTTAACTCTAACGAGGATTTCGAGAAAAAAAATACCTTAATTAATGTCAGAATTCAAGCCTAGGTTTTAAAATCCCCAAATTTGTTTACATACCCCGCTATTTGGCCTGGGAGTTCCTAAGCTTCGGGCTTAAAACGAAACTTGTAAAGAACGATGAAACTAACACCCAAAGAGTCGAGCCAACTGAAAACGGGTTTGACCTAAAAAAGTTAATCCGAACCTTCATTCTTCATAACAGTGCCGCCTACTTTGCTTGGTACGGACAAAGAAATTTCCATAAAATCCAACCTGCTAAGATCAAAATCGTGTGATTGCGAATCAACCAATTAAAAGAGAGCCCGAAGCCTATAAATACCCCCTTATTACGACAAAAAAGTTTGAAATACAACAAAAAGCCCTAAAGATAAGAATAACTCGTACGATTTCTTCCATGTAAAACCTTAAAGATTGTTACTTTATCAGAGAAAATCATCAAAACTGTAATATTCAACCTGGCAACCCCAAACAGTGCCTAAATTGTAGAGTCGAGTGAAGAACACAAAAAATATTCAACTTCAAATAAAATATGCTACCAAAATTTTGGACAAGGTTGAATTGTCGCACAAACGCACAATTCTCAGATTAAGACTCAAAATTGATGAGAATCGATCATTCAGTCTCATAAATTAAATAAACTACGTGATTAAGCCACAAAGGCCTCTCAGAATAAATCATAAAAAGCAGTGATATAGTTTCGCATAAATTGCCTAACCGTCGTAAACACGGCAAATTGCTAAGACACATCCTCTTGACAAGACAAGTATCCACATGGATGTTGACCTTAAAGGTCGTGAATAAACCGCTAAGACCTCACTTGGCCTACCAGACGAGATCAAGCCGCTAAGGCCCTCTTACTAGACACATAACAAATCGTTTTAAGTCCCACCTAATTAAACTCTATATAGATAAAGACTGCTCCGCATAATCATACGCAGATACATCGGCTAGCGCCTCGGCGCGAACCATATCCAAGTCAAGACCAAGTCCAAAGACTTAAGTCTTCATCCCACTAAAGATCACATTGATCCGCACTCTTATCCAATTCACATTCAAATTGGAGCAAGCACAAATCCAAATCCATGTGATCATACAACCTGCCCAAGACAAATTCAAATACAACTTATGATCATACAACTGTCCCGTAACAAATCAAACACAAATCCAACTCTAAATAGGTGCCCAAATCCAAGACTTCCAACTCCAAGCACTATATCAAATCCAACTAAAGATCTCGAGCAAATGTAAGGTATTTGTAGAAAGGTCAGATTGATAATCTGACCTTAATCGCTTGATAAATCTTCTTTGTACCTAAATAGATTTTCCTAAAAAAAAGTTATTATATTAACGTACACATTATAAATAATAAAATCTTTCTACATGTTACACTCGTCTAATTTGTTTGAATGAGGTATTATATAAAAAATTGAAAAACCTCACCAATAGTTGCTAGTTGTATCAATCTAGCTAAAAAGAGAGTAAAGTTAAAATTTATAAAGTTGCCATGCACCTAAATTGAACACGTAATTATTATAGCAATGGGCTGATCAGTTGATCCTCTCAACTTTGCACCTTGTTTGAGGATAACAAATGAAACACTTAAAAGTGAATGCACATATAAGGAAAAAGCCTATGAAAATGGTCAATTAATAAGCTATAAAGAGCAAACCATTTATGATTATTTATCCTATGTACGTGTTCCCATACCTTGCATTTGTAACATAAATAAATTTATCTCCTGATAATATAGTTGACAATAATGTCACTCCTTGTTACGTGTATGAATTTTAAGCCTCAAAAACCAATTTTTTTAAAGTCAAGGCATTTTTCTTCTTTTACATACGTGTCTCCACTTATTTTTTGAAATATGCTCAAGCAGTGAAAAGCAAAGTTCAGACAATATATTTTGTAGTATATATTTATTTTCGTTCTTAAATCTATCTTCTTACATTTAATATAACAGAAATAAAACCCATCTTCATCATCGAGGTATGCTTTAGTGACACCTTGTATCATTTTCTTTTCATTTACGGAGTATCACATTAGACTCTCACATATACGATTTTATAACGGAAGATTTCCACAAAACATATATATACTTCCTTCATCTCATAATTTAAAATATTTTTTTTTATATAGAAATCTCATAATTAGTTCGTATTTTTTAAACAAATTTTGTAAGAAAAAATAAAAGAAAAACTTTATTTATAAGATATATTCAAATATTTCATAAAGTTAATATAAAATCAAATGGATTTTAGAAAATATAATGGAGGGATTAATTCGAATCTTGTCATAAATGATGAATTTCAAGTTTTGAGATGACATTGAGGAGTTGGGTTGCTGTAATGCTGTAGTAAGAAAAAAGAGAGGCAACCATGTCGAATCAATCGCAATCGGAGAGGAGGTCTGGAATTTTGTGAGGTTTGATGACTCAACCATCGCCCTCCTTTTCGTACCCTACCCCCCTCTCTATACTTCTATATCTTACAAGACTTATTATCAATCCGACTTGCTAAATCAATCCAATCCATCAATCCTACCTAGATGGCTACCAACCTGATCAGCATGTAAATAACGGAGTAATATGATTTATTTTAATCATCGTTTTTATTTATTTTTCGATATCAACATTTTTACGACTTTAACTATACAAGTAGACATCGGGACAAATTCGAAAACTAAAAGTATATACTCCGTATCGCTATTTTCCCATCCATCTACATTCTATCTTCACCTTCTTTCTTTCACTTTTCAATCTCTCACACAAACAATGTTCACGAAGTTAGTAATTTCAATTTTTTTTAATTTATACTCAGTATTTCTTATTTATAAGTGGGAAGTGGGAACCTTGATTTTGGATAATATCATAATTTTATAATAAAAACGAAAAATAAATTATGTATCTCTTAAATACCCCATACTCCGCCAACAGTTCATATATATGAGGATTAAATCACGTTAATTTAGAATAACTTTAAATACCAATAGACCAACTTAATATTATGACCATCGTCAAGACTCAAACTTAAATTTTTAAAATATAATTTGGCGAAATTATTACTCCGTATTACCATTAGGCTATGTTACTAACATAATTTTACACACCTTGTTTGATGATGTATGTGCACAGACCTATCACCAGGGAACTTGAAAAAACTAGTGAAGTATTCAAGGTCATTGGTTGGTAATGGAGGTGCAGGTGCTCACACTACTGCATGATGTACCATAGGCATAGCTGAAGCTTTGAAGCTTTCAGAATTTAATTTGTTCACGCCTTTCCAAATGTGTTTCAATTCCAATAATCCCTGCAAGGTGGTACAATTCTGCAACTACATACTCTTTGTTGATTGTTTGCAGACAACATGCATGCATGCATGAAGCTTTGAGTAGGTAGACCTGAATATTCTTGGTAAACGCAATTTCATTGGCAAATAAAAGTGAATGCACCCATTCTTATTCAATTCTCTGTATGGGCCTATGGCCTCTGCCACTCTTTTTGTCACACGGTGAATGCATCTACTTTTTCTACACTAGCTAGCTAGTGATTAATATTCCTTCCATCCTGTTTGAGATTTTTTCTTTTTTACATATTTTATGAATATTTTAAATTTATTCCTTGAATTCAAATTTTCCTCCTTAATAATGTCTTATAAACCAATTGAGGATGGAGGAAGTATTTAATACTCTGTATATTCAATTAATTTTAATTTTTAATTTCGAAATATTTAAACCAATTTATTCCATATGCTATGAAATAAAAAATTATGGCTACTACAACTATTCTATTATAAAGTCGTAGGAAATTTTTACACTTTATTTTTGGATTAATTCAGAAACCGTACTATTTGACCTTCTTATTCTGCTTAGGTAAAAGTTTCTTCAAAAGTTAATGAGTATGTGGAAGTTAAACATGAAAACATTTTTTTAATCTTTATTTTTTTAAAATTGGAAATGTTTTACTATATTATTAGATTTGTTTTCAATTTTTTATCATATTATTTCATTATATAAATACATAAATATTTTCAACATCAAACTTGAACTCGAAAATTGAGAGCATCTCTTGCAAAAAATTTGAGGGAGTAATCAATGTATGGACAAATTACTATGCATTTTTGAGACATATATGTTATACTACCTCTTTAATCCAAAACAATTGACTTTTTCACATATCGAGGTAAATTTATAATCTTCAATTACTTTTTAATTATATTATTAAAAAAAATAAAAATAAATATTATGAAAGTATTTTAAAAGACGAATCCAATTATATAAATTTTATATTTTTTAAAATAATGAATAACTAATAATTAATGGTCAAAGTTCAATTTCAAAAAAGTCAAACGACAATTATTTTGGATTGGAGGAAGTATAAATTATACATATAGTAAGCATTTTACATATATGACGTGTATTTTATCATATTATTGAATCATTTTAAATAAAACATTGAATTATATTTACATATAAGAAAATGATGAATGATCTCATATTCTCATATGTGGGCGATGGCATAATCGGATGGAACCAAAGCCTATTATAACTGGAATTAAGATATGTTACTTTCGGTTCGGCATAACTCGCTTGATAAAGGCCGACAATATGTAATGGTAACTCTCGATTTTCAAAGCAGAATATGTATTTAATTCTAATAAAACGACAGATTGAAACAGAATCATTTCACCCCGATCGATTTAGCTATATCTACGATTTGCATTCTTATATTGTTCAAGGTCATTGACACGTGTGTGAACTATAAGGATCATGACGCATGATCGTTAAAAACGACGGTTTCATCATTCACTACACATGTTTAAGGGAAAACAGATGGGAGCGAAGCAGATTCATCGTGACTCATGAACTCTCCATTTATTTATTTATTCAATGGCACCATTTTTTTCTTTCCTTTTTGGTTTCTTTGTTGACATTACCACCATAAGGTTCATGTGTTTTTCACCATTGCTAGTGTCTTGAATTTTCTTTCTTGCATGAAAATCAATCTCACGAAGTTTGTATGATTTACCTTCCTCAATTTTCCTACTTAGTACCTAGCCAACATTACATTCCTTTATAAGTTATAACTATGTATCTAAAACATGATGGACAAGGTTTCACTCATTAGAAAAACTTATTGGATAAAAATATGAACCACAAGGGAAAAGTTTGTGTCACTGGTGCTTCTGGCTTCCTTGCTTCTTGGCTGATCAAGCGACTCCTCTCCTCCGGTTATCATGTCATTGCAACCGTTCGTGACCCAGGTTTGTTCATTCGGAATAGTTTGTGTGTTACAAATAGTTATAGACTTATCGCGGTTGAACCTAATATGATCACATTACAACCCAACCTGTAACAAGTACTTGAGCGTGGACCTGGAAACCCCCTATTTGCCAATCTAAATGTTCGTCTAGTTCCACACTGGATATATTGTATAGTCCTTTCAGTGTGTTGATGAAACTCGATAGAACATACATATTGCCCTCTAAAAAAACGCAAAGTTTAAAACAATTAAAATTTTATTTTGTTGATAAACCAGGCAATGCAAAGAAAGTAGCACATCTTAGGCAACTACAAGGGGCAGAGGAGAGACTCTGTCTTGTAAAGGCTGACTTAATGGTGGAAGGTAGCTTTGACAAAGCCATTATGGGATGTGAAGCTGTTTTCCATACTGCTTCACCTGTTGTAGCTGCTGAACTAGACCCAAAGGCAAGTTCATACTTGATAGCTTTCATTTATTTTTAAAAATATTTTCAGTCTAATTCTATTTTGTACACACTCGCTTAAGCCTAAAACTTAACAACGATTCTGAAATAATTTTCTTGATTACTATATTGATTTCGTAACTATAGCATATGTTTTCGGTTATATGGACTACAAAAACCAATTCATTTAAGAACTGTGTTAGAAATATAGGCTTAAGAACATAATTTGGACTCGTGAACAATTTGACCACTATCAACATGATGTCTAATGTCCACAGACTGAAATCTTGAAACCAGCTGTTGATGGTACTTTGAATGTTTTACGTTCATGTAAAAGAAATCCTTCATTGAAGCGTGTGGTTTTGACATCTTCATCATCAACTATAAGAGCTAAAGAGGACATTGACCCTAACGTACCCCTCGACGAGTCTTCCTGGAGTTCTGAGGAACTATGTGAGACACTTGGGGTAAAGATATACAAATTCCTGTATAAGTTTCTAATTGATTTTTTCTTATACCTCTCTACCGATTATATTGATTTTTTCGAGTTGTATGAACAAAAAATACTGATGTTATTCATTCATTCATTCCTATTGAACATGCAAGATATGGTATGTTTTATCGAAAGTTCTGGCTGAGAGGGCTGCTTGGGAGTTTTGCAAGGAAAACAATGTCGACATGGTCACGATTTTACCTGCCTTTGTTATTGGTCCCAGTTTGCCACCTGAGTTATGCAGTACTGCATCTGATGTGCTTGGTTTGCTCCAAGGTAGATCATTTCCTTTCAAGTTTCTTATAGCCTCATCTGAAACATTTTTATGTATCAAAGACATTTTGCTACAGAATTGCTCAAGCTATGTGTGACTGTTAAATGAAATATTAACTAGCAGTGAATTATAAAAAAACAGCAAAATTTTGTTACTGTAGAAAATATATATGGACGATTTTCAAAATCTAGGGGACGGATGCCCCTGTTGCCCCCTCTAATTCCATCACCGATTGTACCTAGAAATGTCTTGTTCATAAAGAATTGTTTCCTGGACCGGAATTCATAAACTTAAGCAACACAAGAAACAACTTTTACCATTGTGGCATTGTGCCAAGAATTGATTCAAACTCTGTTCTCTGCATGTAGGAGAGACACAAAAATTTGAGTGGCATGGAAGGATGGGTTATGTCCATATAGATGATGTAGCCCTCTGTCACATCCTTGCCTATGAGAATCAAAATGCTGAAGGAAGGTACATCTGCAGCTCAAAGATCCTAGACAACGACGAGCTAGTCTCGTTCTTATCAGCTCGTTATCCGACCCTCCCTATTCCGAAAAGGTCTGTTAATTTTTTTTTTTGAATAATTCTTGAAAGTTAACATACTCATTTTGCATCAATTGATTCTTTGTATGTTAGGTTCAAGAAACTTGACAGGCCAAGGTATGAGTTCAATACTACCAAAGCAAAAAGTTTGGGGATGAAGTTCAAGCCAATTGAAGAGATGTTTGATGATTGCATTGCATCTTTGGTGGAACAAGGCCATCTTTCGCTCCTCTAGTTTTTCATCCAAGTCAAAATTACTTCGAAAAATAACAATTATGGAAATAATGTTCTTCTTATTATTGATCTCCCATTAAATGTACTGAAGTACTCCGTATAGAAATTGTAACACACTATATTGATGCATGAGTCTATTTTAGATACTCCATATTATTCCAATTATGAAGGAACTGGTACGTAATTTGTAATATTTGAGCTTCAAAAGAGATAACATCTAATAACAATGGATTAATTAATTACTTCAATCCACCTCAAATATACAATTAATAATTATCGTCATTTATCAACTTTGTGCTCAAAAGGCTGCTCTTTTTCTTTTTTTTTTGATACTATATATATACAAGATGTCTTAAAACTTACAAAAAAAAAAAAAGATGTCTTAAAAGTTTTTCCCCTTTTTCGAACGGACTAAAATATCCTTAATGAAAAATATAATTTTATTTTGATAAATTTTAATTATACTAAAAGACTACAAATATAAATCCTATAATATAGAATTTTAAATGCAAATAAAATTATTTTACTTTAGGACTCTATTTTATCTATATATGTTATAAATAAAACATAATTAACGTAACATTAAATTATACAATGTCACATCTTAAACATAGTAGGATACACACTTTTGCTCGGATGACTATATAAGCACTACTATTTAAATTTAAAGTTATATAGAAGTGCAAGTTTGCTTTTGTGTTTCTTCCTTTTTTGATCCACTTAAAATATTCCTACATAAATAATAATTGAATTTAATAGTTTTTTTTATAAGTTTTAATTAAACTAAAAGACTACAAATACAAATCCTATAATATAGGAAACTACATGCAAATAAAATTATTTTACTTTAGGACTCTATTTTATCTATACATGATTACCGTAATATTAAATTATACAAAGTGACATCTTAAACATACACACTTTTATTCGGATGACTATATAAGCACCATTATTTAAAGTTGTTTTACGTGAATCAATTTGACCATTTGTTTAGTACAGCTACATTTTTTGGCTCTGTCTACCCAACCAATCGGTAAAATAAATAATTATTATTTTAAAATATTAATATTTTAAATGCAATTTATTAAAAATATTATATTTTGTTTCAGTCAAAATTATGTACTCCTATATCAATTAGGACTATAAAGTTTGATAACTTGATAAATAAAATAATTCTAGATAGACAATCTTTTTCCGATCGATGGAACCACTTAAGTTATTTATCAATGACGTAATAATTTGACTTTTTAAAATTTTAACTCCAAATATTTGCATAAAAAATTTCTTTATTACTTAAATAAAATATATCAACTCCATAAAGATTTTCATAACCTAATTTACTATTAATACGACAATTTCGATTCAAATCATAATTGTATATGTCAATAAATATCATAATATTTGTTAATTTTATATACCGAAAAGAGAAAATTGAAGAATCTATTAGTGTGACGGTATGTAGCAAGTTTGTAGTAATCATAAGTTTTAAATTTTGTTGGTTGAGCTTAAATAATTGTGGCAATTGAATAGAAAGTTGAACAATCATTTAGAGGAGGATGTACTAAGTAGTATTTGTAAATTTAGGATTTTGATGGTGGAATTTCAAATAATTTTGATTATTGAAAAAGAAAATTGAACAACCATTCAGAGATAGATATAGTATGTAGTATTAACAAATTTTGAGTTGTGTTGGTTGAGCTCAAATAATTTTGACTATTGAAAAACAAATTGAACGGTCTTTTAAAGATGGATTATTTAGTATGTAGCATTCATAAGTTTTGAACTTGGTCGTTGACTTTTAAATAATTCTGTCTATTGAAAAAGAAAATTAAACAACATTTTAGAAATGGAAGTAGTATGTAGCATATTCATAGTTTTAAATTTTGTTGGTTGAGTTTTAAATAATTTTACTATTGAAATAAAATCATACGATCTTTTTTACATATGGATTTAGTATGTAGTATTTATAAGCTTTGAAATTAATTTTGTTGAAATATTTTATTGATTATTTACTTAGAATTTTTTATATAATTATAAGGATAGTTTATTTAGGAGTATCTTTTGTATAATAATATACTGGCCTTGAACATATACAAATGTTCTGGGGATGGCTTCCACATTATCTCAAGATCTTTAATCTCTTATGCGAAATTACCTAATTTATAAGAAAGAAAAGAACAATACTGAACGCATCAATATATAGTTTCTTTTAAACAATTCATTTTAAAGTATAACAACAAATAATTATACATTATATATTAACTTTCATAAAAAGATAAAAGATGCATAACTTTTGATTGTTTGAGTATGACAAATGAATTTTTAGATAATGAAGTTTAAAATAGATAAAAGATATTGTTAATTATTATGACTTCATAGTTTTCGTATAATGACGACGCAACGTAGATATTTAAAGGTCTTGGTTCGATTCTCACCATGTAAGTGGATGGGTGAGGGTTTCTTTTTTAAAGAAAATTGGTATCAAGTAGAATTTATAAAAGATTATTTATTACATAATTTTGCTTCTCTATTGTAATTTTTCACCAATTGCCTGGGATTTATAACGGTCAAGATATCTGTATGCTTCCTTGGCTCGATTATCACCATGTAAAGGACACTTTTAAATAATTTATAAATACTTGTTTAATTCTCATCATGCTGAGAGACTTTTAAAAAAGTTAAAAAGTTAAAAACCTAAGACCGTGATAAAGTTTATAAAAATTGCTATTACATACTTTTATTTCTATTACTCCATTCATCCCAATTTGCAGTTACTTTTATTTTACATGCATTTTTGTGACGTATTCAAATTCATCTCAAGCTTACTCCATTTTATTCGACTTCCACAAATTTGAACCGAAAGTGGGAAACAAAATTTAAGATTTTATTTCTGTGAAGTTTACCTAGTAATTCAACACGTTTTAAATATTACAACAATTACAAAGATACAAAGAAGTTATAAATAAAGCTTTCACTTCAAGACTCGAACTCTGTGACCTCCTCAGTTCGAGATGCATCGTCACTGCTCTGCAGCTCAAAGGAATCAAAAGGCTACAACACTCCATTGACCATTTTAGCTTATAATTACGATGAAAGTTATTCAAATGCTAGATTTTATAAAGTAAACAGTCACACTAAATCATGGAGTGCCCCGGCTACGATACTACTTTGTTAGCTTAATCGGCTTATTAAGCTTTCACCGACAAATGACTCGTATATTTCTCTTTAACGCTTCAATACAAGCCGCTTCTTTATGTTTCTAACAAACATCATACGATGAATTAAGTGATACTTAACACTTTGGGCTTTATCGCTGAAATACGTCTAAACTGATCTATATTTTATGCTATGATTAATAATTACAGATTATTTATTTCGTGCAGTCGCAATTGGTTGGGGTCACCTTTATTTGTTTATAAAATATAGTAGTATGAGTATTCAACTAGATTTTGGACGCATGCATTGACTCTATTAACACATTGTGGCCACCTAATGCAACCTCAGTTATTGTTGTGATATTAAAAAGGTACACCTGTAGTTGCTACTTTTTATCATTTTATTAAACTAAATATATAATTGTAACATTCTGATAAAAGGCATCATAATATAAGTAAGGAACTATGACATTAACTCAACTAATACAAGACGACAATTAAGCAAAATGGAATATCCCCAAAGCTCCTTTTCTCTTTGTAGTGAATGAGTCAACGAAGTTTTAATGTGTAACTTTACAGTGTAACATTATTGGCATGAGAAGTTTTATACAGTATTAGCATGAGATCTCACAAACTTCGATATTTTAACATGAGATCAGGTATGAGTGGATCCAAATCAATATTATATAGGATGTAAAATACCAATCATTAAAAATTTATAATTGCAATTTGTACATATATGAACTCACTATATATACAGAAACATCATTATTTGATTCATAGCAAATTACTATTAACGTAATGAGCTACCTCTACGTACTAATTAGTAATTGTTCTCATTTACATTATATGCAGCCTTTTGATTTATGATTTATTTAATTTTAACCTGCCTAAATTTTTATCGCACATACTAACCGCGATTGTTTTCCCAAAAGATTGAATAGCTAGCAAGTCGAATGTAGGGGACCTTCATTTCTCCATCATGATTCCGTAGCAAGATCTTCTCCCCCACACACAATTATTCAAGATGCATAGTATGAATTTTAATATAGAATAGTATAATTTAAGTATTTTATGTCACTTTGTGTTAGAAAATAATTTTCAAACTTTATAACAACATAATTTAATAATATATTTGTTTGCTATATTGACTTTGAAATAATATAAAGATGTAGCAGTAGATATCATTGAGGATGGAAGTAGCTCAACAAATCGTGACACAATATTAGCTCAGCAAGTAGTCAATCAAGGAAGTAAAAATGTTGAAATGGTGAAACACAGCTACAAACAACAAGGGCTTCTATTATAGAAATAAATCCAACTATCAAAGAAGCAGTAAAAATGTTGAAATGGTATGAAGTAACCCTCTTATTTAGACTACAAATTTACGCACTTTTAATAAATGTGTTACATTATATAATTTAGCAATTAAATTTCTTCCAGGTACAATACTTTAAAAGAAGGGGAAAATCTTGAGCATCTAGCAATGACAAAACTATTGAACATCACTCAAGAGATTCAACTCCATGAAGTTAAAGAAGAAAATTCAACACTTAAAAATGTAAGCCATATATGTATATTTAACTTTAATTAGAAATATTTAATGGTAGAAAAATTCATCACTAACACAAATTCTACAAGGTAATTACTATTGCTTTCGAGCAAGGATTAAAGCAATTAATAATCAATCCAAGCCGTACTACGACTCCTACAAGAGATGCATGAAGGCAATCATAAGGACATCTGATAAAGTTGAATGCCTAAATTGCAAGGATATTAGCGTAGTCGATATATCAAGGTAATTTATATCAAGTCAATCAATAAAGTTTGATACACCTTTACATTTTACTTCAATAACTAGATAATACTTAATTTAATATATCTTTAGAATCAAATCATTACAAAAACGTTATCTTTGGAAATGCATTTGAAAATATACTCTCATCATAACTGGAAAGTATATACAAAAATTCATATATTCTCGAAATCAGAAGTTGGTGAAACACAGCTTAATAAGAATATTTCTCTCCCCTTTTCCTCATTTTCTACTAATAGAGTAATAGTAGTATTAGTCATTCTTTAATACAGAGTGTTGCATAACACAGACGAACTCCGGGCCTCTAAGTGGCACCTAATGCCTGTGTGTGGCTAGCTTTGTCCAGGAGAATTTTACCATGATACGGAAGCGAATTACAAAGAGTGCCTTATCCGAATGCTCCACATTCTACTCTTTGTCCCAACTCTACTTCAATATACAAGACTGTGATCCACCTATCTCCTCTTCTCCTCAATACTTCTAAATAGTTTCGACTCTACAATAAATCAAAAACGACATAATAACTTCTTAATGATTGTTATAACAGTCAGGTTATAACAACCTATAATTAATTAGACGATCAGAGATTTCTTCTAACACAAATAGGCCTACACTAAAAATATTACAATGTTCGCTTCCTCAAGAATACTTGAATGCTCAGAAAACAATATACGCTTAATTTCAATTTTCATATCGATTCATTTATATAGTGTAGGCTCTAGATTTTGGCATTCAATATGGTAACGTTTGATCTGAGATCCGCCACCTTCCATAACCACACGAGTCCCATTAGCGACTCCAACACTCGCTTCTATCATAACAACTTGATCTTCATGAACATCTTTCGAGATCTTCAAGTATATCACCAAATCTTCTATATGCGCATATCTCTAAACGATCTATTTAAGCGAGACATCCGAAAACCCTTATCGCTTTAACACTCGTCGAGATAACAAAAAGCCATCCGTGCTATCACTCAAATGCGGTTACATGATCATTTGGGTTCTTCGTAAAAATCTGATCCAACAATCTAGCACTTAACAACCCCCTTGCAAGTTTTCTAAGACAAATCCCTCAATGCCTTCAAAGCCTCAAAAACAAAACATAGCAGTTAAACATCACATCATCGAAACATTAGTTTACGCTAAAACAAATGACCAACCGTTAGAAGAAGTGGTCACACAAACATCCGTAAAAACACGTAAAGAAAACAAGAAGAATATCCGCACTTCAAATAAGTGGCCAAACACACAAAACATACTTCCCTCTATTTGTCATAAAAACAGCCCAAAAGATTACAATCGAATTGCCTCATCGCCAAAGATCGTGAGGCGTGATCACTGGCGGATTATTCGGGTCGCTAGTGACGCCTGCACAAATGTCATGAAAATCAAAGTGGATAGTAACTTCAAGGCTCGGGAGCAACTATGCAACTCTCGCTTTTCAACAGATGTCGCCTTCTAATATGCTCGGCCTCTTTTCATAGGCTTTAATCAACTAGAAAGCAACAGCCTCCCCCTCAAAGCGCAGAGTAGTTTCAAATTTTCGATTCCACATCCACAACTCTTCCCACTTATCGCCTTATCAAGAATGGGTCGTGGGCTCGGCATCTTCACCCAACCATCTCCCCGCTCAATCTCGTGATGTCAGGAAACGAGAATGCCATGTGTTAAGATGGGAAACCAATGGGTTTCACTTGCCTCTAGGTCCCGAGCCGATCCACAATTTGATCGAAAATCACCCTTCCAAAATCTAACTCCTGACCAGATCCCATAACATACATCATTCTCCCTATCAAGCTTCACTTACATTAGCTGGTTGAGGTAGGCACTATGTTTGGAGTGTCAACCAATGATGTCTTTATTTTGTCTTCTATAGTGCCTATTCATCAATGCAGGACTGAATTCAAATACACGCCCTTCCTCACCCACCCTTTGCGAAACATGACACTGATGGATCAACAATCTCCTCAAAGAAGGTCATGGATGACTCCTCTTACTATGCTTGGCTAATGTGGCCCAATTTCATAAAAAATGGCCAACATCCTTGACTCTGCAATAATATCCATGTAGGTCTGGTTCTTCATGGTAGACTTAGAAAGATACCTTTCAGGGAGGATGATCCTTGCACAAATAGAATTTCACCTGGCTTCATTCTCCTCAGAATTAAATTCCACTCCATGAGTAGACATTTCTTCAATCCCTTTAGCAATCCTCCTATTATTGATCCTATTTCGATAATCATTTAGCTTCATTTAAAGAATACAAAGCTAAAGATCCTCTACCCGACTCTTCTAAGTCATCTACAACAAACTTGTCCTTATTTCTACTGCGAAGGTTCATAACACTCCCTTTCTCTTCTGTGGGAGTACAAAGACTCCTCTTTAAATCATCAGCCCGCCTTACCTCGCTTCAGCCTTTTTTTTCGACCGAGCGCAATTATATCTTCCCCCGCATCGAGTGTGCCTTCTTCCTCTCAAGGATAATAATAACATCGAATCTCTAGTTCTCCTCTTACTAGCAGTTGAGGACACAAACCACCACATCATCATCACTACCTAGATTCTCCCTAGTAGAATTAATAGCATCTCCTTCAATAGATGGATTCACATTCCTAGCCTTATACCTAACCGGTACATCCTATTTTCTCAAAACTTTCTTAATTCTACCACCTTTAGCATTCTTCTTCAACCCAACTGCACTCTCAAACCCATTGGTTAACCTAACTATGACTCTAACAGACTTCTAAAAACTGTCTCAACCGTCAGCCTCTCATACCTGGTCGACGCTCTCAACAAACTGTATTCCATTCTCGTGGTTAACATCCTCCGAAATATCCTCAACCCTTACATGTTAAGAATCTACATTTCTACCCCGTGGATTTTCCCCAATTAAGCACTCAGTGGTCAGCCGCATTCAAAGAACCCCTCTCACCAAAAATAGAGTCGATTGTGGTTCTTACCAAAGCACACCGCCGGGAGGACATGCATGCCCATTCCTCCATCCAGAAAACTCCGTGGTTGCGTTCTTTTCTCAGAATCAACTTTAGGCCCGAATTCTTGGTTTCTTTGAAACAACAACAACATTGATCTCAGCGGCTTTGACGGATCAAGTGTACATGTTCTCCTTTCATTAATCCCAATAGGTCTTGGAGAATTTGATTCTTGATCATCGTCTTTCTTTGGTTGCGCATGAAGTGTCTCCTGATTTTGAATTCATTTTATTGTAACGGGAAATTTGATGTCAGTGTAGTGATTGGGGAGTAGATTTAAGGACGACAGAAGGTGATGATGATTTGAATGTGAAGAGTTTGAGTATGTAGCCGGCAATGAAACTTGTGTGAGTGGGTTGAGTGTATGTGAGTGGTGAGAGAAAACTGTCATACCACGCCCAATAAAAGCCGCATGCAATTAATTTCAATTTAAAATTTCAAGGAGCTTATTACCGTCTAACCCGTCATAACACTCTGCCTTCAAGAGTGTTATAACAGAGAGGTAGTTGCTATTTATCCATAACACATAAACCTAAGGTAGTCCTTAGGTACTCAAATTGATTCACATCCAGTCTTTTGGTGAAAATATCTGCTACCTGCTTTTCTGTATTTACATGCTCCAATCTAATGATTTTATCTTCAACCAATTCTCTGATAAAATGATGCCTTATCTTAATGTGCTTTGGTCCCGCCAGGCCGATGTGATCTTTGAGATTCTTATGTTCATGAAGTCACAATAGAGTGTCCTCATACCTGGATTGACACCGTACTCCTCAAGCATTTGTTTCATCCACAACACGCTTAAGCGATCTACTTCCAAAGAAGAATATTCAAATTTCACCGTAGATAGTGATACAGAATTTTGCTTCCTACTGAACCATCACACCAAATTATTTCCAAGAAAAAAACATCATCCAAAAGTGCTTTCTATCCTCAGCATTTCCTGCACAACCAGCCTCACAATACCCAACAAGAGAGTTGTTAGTGTCAAAAGTATATAATAACCCATGGTTGAGAGTACCTTGCACATATTTGATAATTCTTTTCACAAGATTCAAATGGCTCTCCTTAGGGGCTGCTTGATATCTTGCACAAACTCCAACAGAGTGAGCAATGTCTGGTCTGCTAGCTGTTAGATAAAGTAAACTCCCAATCATACTTCTATAGTTGCTGATGTTTACTTCTTTACCATCTTTGTCTCCGTAATCTCGGCTACTTAGTACTAAATAAGTTCTCTCTTTTGACTTAGTCATTTAAGACCAAATTTCACAATATTCTCAAGGATTTAGACTGTGAAATGAATATGTTGTCCTCCATTTGACTAATCTGAATGCCCAAGAAATATTTGAGTTCTCCCACCATGCTCATCTCAAATTCTGCTTCCATCTGTTGGATGAACTGTTTGACCAATTGGTTTGACACTCCTCCAAAGACTATATCATCGACATATATCTGAGCCACCATCAACTGATTTTTCTCCCTTTTTATGAACAGAGTACTGTCAACTCCTCCACGAGCATATCCATTCTTCAAAAGGTAGATGGTCAACCTTTCTGCCCATGCCCTCGAGCTTGCTTTTTAATCCATAAAGCGCATTCTTTAGCTTCTGTACATGATCACGGTTTAATCCACAAATCCCTTTGGGTCGCTCAACATACACTTTTCTCGCGACTGCCCATTTAGGAAACGCCCTCGAGCATCCATTTGATACAATTTGAATTTCAAGAGAAAGCGCCGCAGAAGCACACTAATAAGCCCATCGCAACACGCCAAGAAAATGTCTCCTCAAAGTCAATGCCCTCAACTTGAGTATATCCTTGAGCAATCAATCGAGCTTTATTCCTGATTACATTCCCACTCTCATCTGATTTATTTTTGAAAATTCATTTTGTACCTATGATATTGTGATCATTAGGCCTTGGCACCAATTCCTATACTTCATTTCTCTCAAACTGTATCAACTCTTCTTGTATTGCATTGATCCAATTTTCATCTTGTAAGGCAGCCTTCACATCCTTTGGCTCAGTTTTGGATAGGAAGCATGTTTCTGCAAGGAGTCCAGCCATCTTCCTGTAGTCCGCCCTATCTTTCCTTCTTGTAGTCATTGCTCCATCTATTTCACCAATGATATTTTCTAACTAGGTCTCTGCCTTTCCAACCGCGTACCGTTCATCGCTATTAAAGTCAAAAGGAGAGCGATCAGGTCGCTTTCCTCAGCTTGGTCGATTAGTGTGACTGTCAATGACTAATGGTGTGACACTAAGTACTTCTTCTTTTGGAGGTTGATCGTGGTCAACAACTTTGACATTAATGGATTCCATTATGACATGTATACGTATGTTGTACACTCTCAGGGCTTCATCTCCTTTGACATCAAACTTTTACCTTTGTTCCCTGTCAACAAGAATATAACAAGCACTACCAAAGGTATGGAAATATCAATATTAGGTTTATCCCCCTCCATATTTCATAAAAGGTATCATTTCAGATCAGTCGGAAGGCGATTCGACAAGTGAATGGGAAAAGTAAGATTTACAACTTTAAAATTTCAAAATCTTACAGGGATCTTCTTTGCATCTATCATAACACGAGCCATTTCTTGAATGGTCCTATTTTTCCTTTCCCACAATACCGCTTTTTGCCGGTGTATCGGGAGCAGTGTGGGGCGTAAAATTCATGTTTGATTCCTTTTGAGCTGCAAAAGTCATTGAACTGGGAATTCTCGAACTCCCTGCCATGATCACTTCTAATTCTAATGATTGTCAGTCCTTTCTCCCTCAGAGCTGAATGGCAAGTTGTTGAAAGACATCAAAGGCATCGCATTTTTCTCTGATGAATTCCACCATGTAATCTCTTATGTTTCATCTACAAACGTAGATATTTCTTCCCTCCATGCTCGACCCGCATTGGCCCCATCGTCCATGTGCCAGCTTCAAAACTTTGCTGTGACCAATTGCTGTACGCTGGTGGACACCTTGGTTTACTTTCCTACTTGACATTCACCACAAATATTTTCCTTTATGTCAAGTTTTGGGAGACCTTTCACAGCTTCTTTAGAGATTAGTTGCTGAATATTTCTGTAATTAGTATGCCCCAACTTTCGGTGCCATATTTCCACATCCTCCTCTGTTCTACAAGACAAAGCCCTAGATGAGGTGTCCAAAGATAACAGTTGTCCGGAGATCTTGTACCTTTCATTATTACTCTATTACAGTTGTCACTGACATCACATGTCTCCTTGGTGAATGCCACCTTCAATCCTTCATCACACAGTTGATTGATACTTATGAGATTGATCGTCAATCCATCAACTAACAACACATTCTCCAATTCTGGCAGTCAGCCCAACCATTAATCGAAGCCGACTCCTTTCCAAAGGATTTTTCCTTTTTCACCTCCTCCTAATGTAACACAATCTCCCTTCGCTTGTATCTCGATCGATAGGACTTATTTCCCGTCATATGCCTCGAGCATCCACTATCAAAATACCCATCCTCCCATGCCGCCTCCTTTGTGAGAAGTGAACACAACATTACTTAGAACGATTCCTTCTTTACCCATTGCATCTTCGTGTGAAGTACTTTCTTCGACCTCGCCATAAACCTTAAAGAATACGAGCAATATGACATTTTCTTCTACAAGGGTATCATTTCCTGCATGTGCTTTCTTCTCAAAAGATTTTGACTTTGTTGATGATTGAACATAGCTTTCCCCATGAGGCTCTGGAACCTCTTCTCCGCTGACTATTTGATGCAACCCATCTTGTATTAACATGACTCTTCTTCTTTCGCTTCTCTTCAGAGTACGTACCAATCCTAGAAGCTGGGATGTGCCTTTTTTCTCCGTAATTTCATCAAGTATTTCAGTGCTAGAGTTCATCATCTTAATACCTTTTGTCAAAGATTGTATCTTTCCTTCTAGAAATCCAATCTCAACCTTCTGATCTTCAACAATCTTGGCTAGTCCCATATTTATTCTAGTCAAGCTCTTCCTCTCTTCTTCCACAATAGTATAGGTTTGTGTCAGCTTTGACCATTTGTGAAATAGCATTTGATAGTTCATATCGCCTCTTCTTCGCCGCTTCCTCATCATCACATTGCCGAGGGATACGCTTTACGGTCAGAGGACGCTTTCTTCCATCAGAATCTTCATCCGAGTAAGTGATATAGTAACTCTTGTTTTGCTTCTTAATATAGTTTGGGCATTGCACCTGAATGTGACCAAATCCCTCACACTTTCTGCACTGTATACCTTTCCCCTGCTCCCGCCGGTTTTGATTATGCCGCCTGGGCCGAAGCCAAGCTTTCCTCCAATAGTTTTGTTGTTCTATTCCAATCACAAACCTTCTCGGCTATTCTCACTTGAACTGCTTCCTTTGCAGTAGTAAGTGCTTCTTTGCTGAATCTCTTCATGGTCTTATTAAATTTTTTGGCTAGTAGACTCATGGTTTCTTTGAGCTCCTCTTCATTTCCTTCCTTGCAGCTGGCATTTAGTGCAACTCCCTTCTTCTTGTCCATCTCAGTAGAATCAAATTTCATCTCATAGGGCAAGTAGATTTTCATTAGGATCATCTAAATTTCACATTTCCGCCAACTGCGGCTTCAATGGCCGTAATTTTACTTTCGAACCTTCTTGGTAGAGATCTCATCACCTTCCTTACATACTTTGCATTCGCTTCATAGGCTCTCCACATACAAAGTTTCATTCGCCATCTCGTTAATTTTAGTTTTGTAGGAAGTACTGTTTCATCTTCCTCCATCTTGGTTGTCTCCCATTTTGTGGTCAATTGTTGGAGCCTTGACATCCTTACCTTGACAGTTCCTTCATACGAAGTCTGCAGTATTTCCCATGCTTCCTTTGCAACACTATATTTTCTAATCATCTTGAACACACTTGGGTCCACAATATTGAAAATGGAGTTCGCTCCTGATGTTTCCTAAAGCCAATCTATCTTCCTCAGATAAGTTAATCGGGTTCTCGAAAGTAAGATCCCATTAATCATACTGGATGGTCTAACCTGGAGTCCAGTCTTTTTCCTTGCAACTTCCTCCTCCTTCAGTTGTTAGCCTCAAGCAGAGAGGGTTTCATCCGATAAGCACAAAATTTTCCGTGTTTTAGTATCAACATATTTTAAGAAGGCAATCATTCTAGCCTTCAAATATGGGTAATTCTTTCCATCCAATAACGGAGGTCACGTAATTGATCCTCCCTCCTTGTTTACTTTCATACTCAAGAGTTCACTCTTATCTTACTGTGAGTACTGAAAAGTCTGCTCGATACCACCTTTGAAAAATGAGTTTATTTCAGAAAATAGTCAAGTGTCCAACCAACAACATCGACACTCGACCACACAACAAATTACTTTAACAAGAAAATAAGGACAAGAAAGTACATAACACGTAGAACGGTAACCCGCCTCTGCAACGCTACTCACGCTCCCAAGGCGCTTTTGTCCAGTGTGAGTAATTTCCACTACGATATTTAAAGGACATAAGAAGGTCTTATCCGAATGCTCCACATTCTACTTTGCCATAACTCTCTCTACTCTAATATAGTTTCTAAGACTAGACCATCTCTATCTTCCCTTGTCAACACTCTCCTAGTGTTCAACTTTACAATAATCAAACGATTATATAATCTCGATGATCATATAACAACAAGTAGTTATAACAACCGCATATCATCTAGACGATCAGAGATTTCCTTCTAACACAAATGGGCCTACACTAAAAACACTACAATGTTTGCTCAAGAATACTTGAAGCTTTGTAGAAAAATAATATGAGGTGCACTTCAATCTCGAAGGATCGACTCCTTTATATAACAGAAAGCCTCTATGCTTGGTATTCAATACGGTAGCGTGTTTGATTCAGACGACTCACCTTTCCATAACCACACGGAAGTCCCATTACGACTCAACACTGGCCTTTATCATAACAACTCGATCTTCTTAGTTTATCATCTTTCTCGAGATCTTCAATATATCACCAAATCTTTATATGTTTTATATCTCCTCAAATCGATCTACGTGAGACATTCGAAACCCCTTACCGGCTTTTAACACTTGGTCGTAGATAGCCAAATGCTATCCGTGCCATCAATAAATGCCAATCATATACTGCATTATTTCTTCTAAAAACTCGATCCAACAATCTACGCACTGGCTAAGATCAAAAGAGAAGATATGAATAATTTAGAAAATATTTCTATGTTTTATGATTCAATAATTATGTTAATTCCATGTCTAAAACAGATGATAAAGACTTCCTTATTATTTGCATAATTTATTATTGAACTTCTGATATTTTACATTATTATATATTCATGAACATCATAATAATGAATACGCAAAATCTAGACGGTTACCTTTTACTTTCAAGATATCTTAAAAAACAAATTTTATTAAGATTTCGATAAGATCAGAATAGCTTCCAATTTTCTATTCCATCTGTCATGGAACCATAAAATTTATGGGACTATCTCGTAACTTTTTGAATTATCGAATCAAACAATAAATCATTATGGGACTATATTGTAACTTTTGAATTATCGAATCAAACGATAAATCATACTTTAATTTTGCTTTATGTGACTAAATCGACAATTGAAGGTCATTGATGAATGACTTGCCTTAAGATAAAGCTAAAGAAGTGATGTATTGGGATAGTATAATACCAAGCACATAGAATTATCCACACAAGAAAGAGCAAAACAAGTCTATCATGGTGACACACTTTGGAGAACACGTATTGAACAAACCCCATGTTCAAGTAGTCACTTCTTCAGATATGTACTTCACAAAAAATTTAATCCTGAGAAGAGCTATAGTTGGAGAACACGTATTAATAAACCATATGTTGAAGATTATTTTTAGGCGTGTAACATTCACCAAAAGTCAACTAACTTCAATTGAGGGCATCTTCAATATCGTCAAGGATTTTGACAAATTCAAAATTGAGTTTATTAGTAGCTTTCAAGTTATCTTATTAGAACATAGTTTAATACGGAGTACAACTCTAACTGCGTTGTATGGTAGCAATGCATCTACATACATTCCATCCAATCCACTTCACCGGTTACTGATTTTTTTAAAATCAATTTTAACAATTAATTATTAATTATTCATTAATCTTAAAAAATATAATTAGATTCGCCTTTTAAATACTTTCATAATATTAATTTACTTTTTTTAGTAATATAATTAAAAATTAAAAAATTTATCTCGATATGAAAGTCAATTAAAACGAATCGGAGTGAAGTATAGATAAAGAATACAACATTTATACTTGTATTTAACGACCTCACTCTGCGCCTAAGCGGTAATCATTATAATCCTTAACACCGTAGCCACCAATCCGACGGATCGCTAGCTTTAAAAACTACTGCTACATCCAAAAATTTGATTTCCATTAATATTCTCAAAATAATAACAGCTTTTAAAATTTACAATCCATCAGTGATATTCAACCAACTAAATTCCATATATATATATACAATATATCCCAAAAGACAAGAATGCCATAAGACTACAACGGAGAATAAATACCTTGATTCAAAATACAAAATAATTGCCGACAAAGCGCCAAAGTTTGAAAAGAAAAATAAAACAATTAAAACTGACAACACATCAAATCGACCGCGAGATCCTCACCACCCGACGCCACCTAGCCACTGAACAAAACTCTCAAAACGCCTTCGACTAACCGGCCAACTCCGCATAAATGAAATGCTACCATAGCTTAGTGGGCGAAGCGGCGTTTTAGTGGAACACTTTAAATTACTGTGGGTGAACTTATCATATCGGAACGAGACCGACAATATTGGTAATAGCCCAACATGAATAAATTACGATATATCCGCTGTGACTACCTAATAAAGTCATACAAATATGATTCCAAAGAAGCGTCTCAAGATAACACGTCAAGACATAATAAGGTCTCAATAAGGCACAAACACCTAGAATGAAATCATAATTTAACAACGACTATAACTCTAGTCATCACCTTTCTATCTCTCATTCCACAAATATACCACCCTCTAACGCATATACTCAACTGGGCTTCCACCCGCTATGAATCTTCGATCAATCAAGCATTAACTTAATCGCACTTATATCAAGTATAAGTGCCAACACCAACAATGACATAAAGAAGGAGCATTAGATCTTCCCACTGCATCTCTATACCAAGAGGCGCCAACATCGATAATGCACATAACAGTGTCAATAGATTCACATCGCACTTACCAAGTATAAGTGCCAATACCAACAACGCACATAGCAAAGTTTGATAATAGATTCTCACCGCACTTATACCGAAGTATAAGCGCTAACATCTATTAATGACATAAAGAAATGACAATACAAGTTACACCGCACTTATACCGAAGTATAAGGCCAACATCGACACGCATTACAAGAAAGTTGACAATAGATGTCACACCGCACTTGTTCTAAGTATAAGGCCAATACACATATCCCGCATGGTACGGTGAGTCACTCTAACCCCTAATCATCCCAACATGCGGTCAAATCCCGATACTCGTCACCTCAAAGCAACTCCAACCCACACCTCAATAACCAACTACTCTACTCCAAAAAATCTCCAAGCACACAGCTAAACATCTCACAATCATAAATCACTCACAACCGCCGACAAGGCCACGTAAATACCAAAAAGTCGACAATAATAAATACAACAGCCGACAATGCCATTTAAAATAAAAATATAAGTTGGGAGTTCAAGCTGTTACTTACCTCCAGCAATCTTCCACGCCGCAGAATATAACCACATAATCATATCATGGCTCACACAAACGAATCACACATAATCATACAACAATTACATGTATATCATTCTCACGTAATCATAACACAATGACATGTACATCATTCTCACATAATCATTCCACAATAACATGTTCACACAATTTAAAGTAAGCACGCAAGTAACACCCGCGAGATAGCATCACATCGCTAGCTACCAAAAACCTTCAAGCGAATACAATCACGGTAATCGCCCCTTTCCACGTATCAAATTCTAACAAAACAACCAAAAAGCATAATCAAGATCTACTACAATACCTGCCTCTCTGTAAGACACACTACCAACTCTTTAGTGGAACTATTTCTAAACGGTCTAAAATGCATTCGATAAAATAACGAATTAATTAATCCCGCCTGGACACAACCCAATCGATTCTCCCGCTAGAATTCCAATCTTATTATTTTAACATTTCATATCAAATTATAAATATTATATTTAACCCTCAAGTCCATAATTAATAAACCTATACTCCAAAAATATCAATTATAACTCAACTTACAAATCGCACATTTTCAACCTAACTCCTTTTGAATCAATTTCTAAATCACACATTTAACCTCACAATAGCTACACAAGGTCCTAATTAAACTCCTACACATTTAAAGTCTTATAAAAAAATATCAACCAAGAAAGTCAATCAAACCTAAAAAGTCAACTCATCCATAACATCCTCAAACAACCTTAAATCATTTAATTCATCACTTATATACATCATGTAACCAATAACAAACTAAGATTCATCATAAAAATTAAGTCATGTAAAAAGTCAACACTCAAAAATCAACTGCAAATTCTATTTTCTTACCCTCAAATCTCGGTGGGAAGACAAGTCAAAACCCATAATCAACTTGAGGTTCTTTATTGAAAGCAACAAAATGAAGAATGGAAAAAAAATCTGGAAGTTCGAGCCTGCCGGACCCGCCAAAAGCTCTCAAAATGGATGGACGACGGTGATATTTTCGCGTGAATGCATTATGACTTAATAATTAAGCCTTTGAAAATCCATACGTGAGTCAGCTTCAACCGAATCGAGCTTATCGAATCCATCGATCGATCTAACTAACTCGAATCGTCTCAAGTTATTACTACTAAATTATAATGTGATTCGCCCAAATAAATTTTTTCAATTAAAATTATTATCAAATTAACCTTAACTAAGTTATTACAAGATTTGCTGTGATTTACATTATCCAATTACCAATTTATGTTATTAGGCATATTCAAATAGAATCATGCATGTATTGATAGAGTTACACAAAGTTTTATTCAGCAATGATTAGATGAGCCTGGCAGCTAGAAACTCAATCTCACTAATAAACACTGAGCTTTTCAACCTTTTCCATGCCTAATAGCTCAACCAACCAGTTGTATATGAAGAATTCTTTATTAAAATTATATATAAATAGTTATTATTTTTTCGGTAATGTAATGATTATAATAATATCAACCTGTATTTGACTACGACCTTGCTAGAGCAAGTTCGGGTCTAACCTGCTTATTAGTTCATCTTAATTAAACAACATTTCCGAGCCGAGCAAATTATGGTCCAATTAGTCATCATTCAAAACTAAAATTTATTTCTCCAACTCGAATCATATAAATCTCAATCTGAGCTTGATACGTTGTTAGTGGGATGATACTAAATATGTTACTTGCTTCTCTTATTCTTGTTGATGAATGAATCTTACCAGTAGCATTTTATGGTATTTGTAAGCTTAATGACTGATCCAAATCGTCCATATGACTCTTCAATACTCACTTGTTTTACTTGTTTTGTTCATGTTGATGACTTGATGTTTACAATAATAATGACCCTTCAAAGATGCATGCTTCACTACTACTACTACTAGACGTGGCAATTCAAGTAGAGAGAGCCAATAGTTGATTTAGCCAATAGGCCTCTTGTGATTTCTATTTGTTGGAGATAGGGAACATGACTTACTTTCTTGTTTTTCCTTAATGTTATGGCAACTTCTTATTGGATTCCAAATAAATCTAAACTTAATCAAGACTTAGACAGTGATGTTCATTCTGACATAATGATGGTGACTTGCGATTGGATGATGATAATTACATATAAATTTTGTGGAACATAAATAAAGTGAATAAGTGATGTCTATAATATACGGACTAAATAAATGTGTACTTATGTTCTGCTAATGATAAGAGTGCGTGGGCGCTAGTTATTAAGAAGTCATGTTGTATATTGATATATGAGATCATTTCGTGTAAATTCATAGTATCAGGAATTAATATTTTGTATGAATTATAAATAAATTAAAACACGCGCTTACTTTATTGTTATTTTAAATATAACAAAAATCATTATATATGTGAGTAATAAATGATCCAACAAAATCGAGTTATTCCACACAATAGAGGTGGCATTTCTTTTATCCTAACTAAAGATAGGTATTTGGTTATCATATCATACGTGAGATAATGAATTGGGTTTTAGTACGCATCTCACGAATTCCACCATCGGGCTTTCTCTCGTAATTCATCTTCTACAGATGCATACTATCATACATAGAATAACTAATAAGATGGACGCCAAGGCCAGATGCTATAGTTTTGTTACATGATTTTATTATAATTATAAACGTGAACATAAAATCACAGAAATTTTCATATAATACTTTATTTCATTATTATAATTATTAAAGGCACATAAAATTATAGTAGAAAATAAAATTATCCAATAAATATACTTTTATATATTTTAAAGAGTACTTAATTTCCCTTACAGCATCGCCTACCTCCTCTTCACGCCTCAGGCATCCGCTTATAAGATCGTATCTCACAGATACTATGGTGATCACAGCAGAAGAGCATCGAACACTACCCAACACATTTACGCACAATACATGTAAGCAGAAAAACACCAAACGACGCCATAAATGAGGCGGAGGATCTTCACGCGAAATTCCTAAAACTATGCGAAATCGTGAAAATCAAAAAATATTCTCTAAACTTTTATTATCTAAAAAATTCAATTTCATACTTTAAATCGTCAAAATTTCTCCATCTTTTATCTTTTTTATTTGTTACTGTTTCGATGTTCAATGCATCATCAATTTTACCAAGATCAATTACCGATTTTCTGCTCTGTTGTTTAATATTTTTATTCTTTGTCAAGCATATCTTTTTTCTTAGTGTACCATTCTATTTTTTTATTATCTATAGTTATCACTCATACTCTGCTTCAAATTAATAGTTTGTCTCAAGACAATGTTAATCATTCTAGATCTTCTAACAATTTTATCAAGATAAATTAAGAACTATTATGCATAATTCAAAGAAAATAATATGAAATCATATAATTATTATATTTCATCTAGAATTAATTATGAACTCGTTCAAAGATAAATGTGAAGTTTAAGTTTTCATAATAAATTGTTAAAGTATTAGTCTTCTCAATTATGTCTTCAAATGTGAATTCTTTAGCTTTGTCTATTATGTCTGGCATATTGGATGTATTATTATCTTGTTATATTTCTGTCGTAATATTCAATATATGGGTAAAACAAAGAAATAATATAAACTAATGTGATATCTGGTGGAAATTTAATAATGTAAAACTTGTAAAACATATCTACCTTGTATAAATATTACTAATTAAGTATCCACATCATTGTTTGAAATATAAAATTTAAAATAAAAGAGTTTGCTCAAATTATACATATATACCATAATATAATATGAAAATTTTATATGTAGTAATTGATATTATTTGTATTATTTAATTTTAGTAAAAATAAATAAACCTGCTGTGGGCGTAGACCTATTAATAATTTTTATAAAAGTATACAAGATGAAATATGTATAAATATAATTAAATTATTATTATAGTAAAGTAAACTAATAATAATAATTTAAAAGCAATTTAAGTTTTAAAAATAAAATAAAACCAAAGATACATCGTTGAAGTTACTATTTGTAATTATTATTTCATATGTATTAGTAACAAAATATATCCTAATAAGAAAAATTTGTATTTTTCACTCACAATGGGTAATCATATGGAGAATTTGATTTTTTTCTTAGTAGTGTAAATACATGAATCACATGATTTGAAAATAATGACAATAATAAGCTAATAAGATGAAGAGAAAATTATACGCATATGTTTAACTTATATTTTCTAAGAATTAGAGTTTCAATAGTATTGTACTTTTAATATGTAGTACAACCTTCATTACTTAAACATTGTCAAGTTTTGATTTTTTATTAGTTGACCTTTATAAATTTTGGACTTCAATATTCTTTTGATGTATAATTGATTGTTGTTATAATTTTTAGAAAATTATTTAAAGAAGTATATTAATGCATGCAATCATAATATGATTTTTTCTCAGATACAAATTCTTCTATTTCATATAGGAATACCAAGACAATTATGATCATCTAAGACATTTATATATATTCACTGTCATTATTACCTACTAAGACAATTATAATCATCTAAGTAAATTAATGACCCCTATATTTTTGAGAAATCAAACTAAATAACCAACATAATTTTTCAATCATTTAAATATAAAAGTTATGAATACTACACACTAAATTTATCTCTAAAAGATCGTTAAATTTTCTTTTTCAATAATCAAAATTATTTAAATCTCAACTAATAAAATTTCAAAATTATAAATATTATATACTACCTTCTTCTCTAAAAGGTTGTTCGGTTTTCTTTTTAAATAGTCAAAATTATTAAGAATTTAACCACTAAATTGTGAATACTACATATAAAATAAATCTTTAAAAGAAAGTTCAATTTTTTTTTCAATAGTCAAATTTTTAAAGCCCAAATCAACAAAACTTAAAATTATGAAAATATCATAAAGATTTCCATCTCTAAACGGTTAATTGGATTTTCTTTTGGAAATGCTTAAAATTATTTAAAAATAATAACCAAAATTCTAAATTATTAATAAATTTCACATCCGTCTCTAAAAAGACGCTCAATTTTCTTGTTCAATAGTCAAAATTATTTAAAACTCAACCGACAAAACAAAAGAATAAAACTAAAGAATTATGAAGACTAAATACCACCTCCATCTCTAAAATATTCATGGATTTTCTTTTTCAATAGTTAAAATTATTTAAAACTTAACCACCAAAATTCAAAATTTATAAATACTAAATACGACGTCGCTCTTCTAAAAAGACGTTTAATCTTCTTTTTTTCAATAGTCACAATTATTTAAAACTCCACCAACAAAATTGATAACTTATGATTACTATATTCTTATTACCTTCATGGCTAAGAGATTTTTCAATAGTCAAAATTAACAAATTTTATTATCTTAATAATTGATATACAACTTTGGTTTGAATCAAAATTATCATATTAACACTAAAGTAAGTTGAAAAATTATATGTTGATATACATATTTCACATAATAATATAACAAAATTTTATAAAGTATTTGAGTTCAAAATTAAAACATCAACTTGTCATAATTATTACGTCATTCATACATATTTTGAATACTTTTATCCATCAGAGAAAGATTGTCTTGATTAATTTAATGAACAAATTAACAAACTTTGTCATCCTAATTTATACACATAACATCGATTTGAATAATAAATTATTATATTTTTAGTAAAATGCATTTAATATATTAATACTTTAAATATTTTTCATCGTATATTATATAATACTCCATATTAACATAAAACAATACATGAGGTTTTCCATATTAAATCTTGTGATAATGACTTTAACTTATACTTCTTACTTTCTAATACTATTTTTAATTACTACTGAATTATTTAGGTAGAAATTACTAGAACAATTTTACATTTTTCAAAAAAAAAAATTGAAAATTTATTAACTTTGACGGTTGGAAGTTCAACCAATAAAACTTAAAAATTATGAAAACATCATAATACTTCCATCTCTAAAAGGTTAATTGAGCCTTCTGAATAATTAAAATTATTTAAAAGTCAAATCACCAAAATTTAAAATTTATAAATACTAAATTTCACATCCATTTCTAAAAGACGTTTCAATTTTCTGCTCAATAATACCTATTTAAAACTCAACCGACAAAACTAAAAAATTATGAAGACTGCATACTACCTCCATCTCTAAAATGTTTATGGATTTTCTTTTTTAATAGTTAAAATTATTTAAAACTCAATCACCAAAATTCAAAATTTATAAATACTAAATATGACGTATTTCTCTAAAACATCGTTCAATTTTCTTTTTCAATAGTCACAATTATTTAAAATTCCACCAACAAAATTAGTTGATAGCTTATGACATTACATATTATAAAAAGAAAGTTTCAAAATATTATATGCTGATATACTTATTTCAAATAATAATATAACAAAATTTTATAAAGCATTTGAAAGTTCAAAATTAAAACGCCAACTTGTAATAATTATTACGCCATTCATACATAATTTGAATACTTTTATCTATCACAGAAAGATTGTCTAGATTAATTTTTTAATGATCAAATTAATAAACTTTGTCATCCTTATTTATCTACATAACATTGATTTGAATAACAAACTATAATATTTTTAGTAAATTGTGTTAAATATATTAATACTTTAAATATTTTTCATCGTATATTGTATAATACTCCGTATTAACGTAAAACAAAGCAGGAGGTTTCCCTGCTTTTTCATATTAAACCTTGTGGCAATGACTTTAACTTATACTCCTTCCTTCCTAATACGCCCTCCAATTTTTTACTTGACATCCTAGCAATTTTTTTTATTTTGAAATAGTTTTCAGTTTGAATTCCACCCAATGTTTCACATTAGTTTCCTTTAAGCCCCAACTTAATGTATTCAAAAGTTACATAAATAATATAAAGTTTTACTTTATGTTTAATGCTATTAAAGGTTATTGTTTTAGTTATTGACATGGATATATAGGTAAAATGTACTACATTCTTAATTGATTCTTAATTAACGTGAAAATATAGGGATGTCAAGTAAAAAAACCGGAGGGAGTATTATTTTTTATTTCTATATGTGAATTGTTTAGCTACAAATTTCAATAAGAATAAATGCTACATGTTTCGAAAAATAAATTTGAAAATTCTTCAACTTTGATGATTGAAATTTTAATAATAAACTCAATTATTTTTGTACAAGTATAATTTTTGAAGAAAATATTCAAATAGCTAATATTTTTAACTCATAATTATTCTTAACATAATACTTTTGATTATTCAAGTAAAAATAATGTGTTAATTTTATATCAAACTTAATAATTTTATTAAGTAGAGTTCTATAATTTCATACCATATAAAATCTCAGAATAGCCCCTACAATAAACAATCTATTTACATGTAGAACTATATATTATAGGATTTGTATTTGTAGTCTTGCTTTAATTAAAATTGATGATTCAATCATACCCTTCATTAAGGGTATTTTAGTCCGTTCAATCATGAAAAAGGAAAGAAACTTTTAAGACCACTAATATTTTTATTAACATAATAACAATATTAGCTTTTAGGGTACTTTTACAAGTATAATTTTTGCAGAAAATATTCAAATATCTAATATTTTTAACTCGTAATTATTCTTCACATAATACTTTTGATTATTCAAGTAAAAATACTGTGTTAATTTTATATCAAACTTAATAATTTTATTAGGTATAGTCCTATAATTTCATACCATATACAACTTGCAATAGAGTCTCTACAATAAAATAATTCTATTTGCATTTAGAACCCTATATTATAGGATTTATATTTATAGTTTTTTAGTTTAATTGAAATTGATCAAAATACAATCATATCCTTCATTAATGGTATTTTAGTCCGTTAAATCACGAAAAGGGGAAAAAACTTTTAAGACAACTCGTGTTTTTATATATATACTATTAATGGACGGTATCGTGATGTATTAGCTATTATTAATGCATTTCATTCTTATAATTATAAAATATAAATATAAAAATTGGATAAATTTTGCTACACGCGATTTAATTATTATCATTATAAAAGGTAACATAAAATTATAGTAGAAAATAAAATTATCGAATAAATATACTTTTATATTTTAAAGAGTATCAATTTCGTGAAAACATCGCCTACCCTCCTCTCTTCATGCCTCCTCGTGATCCATAAGATCAGATCTCATGACATGAGCCTCATGCCAGTAGCTATACCAAATACTTCAATACATGATGTAATATTATAAAGGAGATAGAGGATTCGCTTTAAATTCCTAAAACTATGAAATTGTAAAATCAGAAAATATACTCTACATATTTTAAACTTTATTATCTAAAAATTCAATTGTCATACTTAAATCGTCAAAATTTCTCCATCTTTTATCTTTTTATTTGTTAATTAAAGTTGATATCTTTAAATCGTCAAAATTTCTCCATATTTTATCTTTATTATCTAAAAATTCAATTGTCATATATTTTATCAAGATCAATTTACTCTTATTTTCGATTTTTTGTCAAGCATTATTTTTATTATTTGTTGGTTTTATTATCTTTTTCTTAAGGTACCATTCTATTTCTTTATTATCTATAGTTATTCACTACATCGATTTCAAATTAATAATTTGTCTCAACTAAAAGAGCGTATGCTCTAACGGTAATTTTTCAAAGGCCTTCTCTAACAATTTTATTGCCTAAATTAAGAACTATTACGATAGTTAAAAGAAAAATAATATAAAATCATATCATTGTTCTAGTTCATCTAGAATTAATTACGAACTCGCCATATAAATGTGTGATACTTTTAAGTTTTCGTAACGATTTTATGCTTTTCAGCATACTTTCTCAATTATACCTCTTCAAATGTGAATTCTTTAGTTTTGTCTATTATGTCCGGAGTATTTCGATGTATTATTTACGCTTCTTTGATAATTTTTATTTGAGTAGTTTCTCCTCCCTTATTATTTTCAATTTTCTTTATCTTCGTTATAATTTTCTCCTAATATTTAATATACGTGGGTAAAATAAAGAAACAATACGAGCTAATGTGATATCTAGTGAAAAATTCAATAATATAAAACTTATAATACATATCTAACTTGTATGCATATTACTAATTGGGGTATCCAGATCGCTGCTTGAAATACAAAATTTAAAAACAAAAGACTTTTTCGAAATTATACATATATACATAATATAATATGAAAACTTTATATGTAATACTACATCCATCTCACAGCATTGTCCACTTTCGACTTTGGCTTTACTCTCGACATTGACCATAGATATTTTTGTTTGTATCAGATAATACTTCGATGAACTAAATCAATAAAAAAGTACATTTCAAACTCTTTCCATTGATGTATTTTATAGAATATTATAAAAAATAAATAAATATACTCATACTAAAATTAAAGCTACATAACTATAAAAAAATGGACAATCTTTCAAGGGACGGAAGGATTAATTGATATTATCTCGTATTATTTAATTTTAATAAAATGAACAAACTTATCCCTAGTTTAGAAGGTAGTATCTCGTTAAGAGTTTTATAAAAGTATCCAAGATGAAATATGTATAAAATATAATTAAATTATTATAGTAAAGTAAATCTAATAATAATATTTTAAAAATAGCTAAGTTTTGAAAATAAAAATAAAATATTATATAGTAAAGATCCGTATATTATATAGTAATATTATATAAGATTCAGCATTATTCGTAATTATTATTTCATATATTAGTAATAAAATATATCATATTTATATGCTATCGGAGTATAAAAAATTAAAGCATCATTATCTGCGCTAATAAAAAATCAACTTTGTATGCTTTACCTACAATGGGTAATCACATGTGAATGATATTTTTTCTTAGAAGCGTAAATCACATCCTTTGAGTTTAAAATGAATCACATGATTTGAAAATAATGAAAATAATAAGCTAATAAGATGATTTAAATTATACGATATTGCTATCTTATATTTTCTAAGAATTATAGTTTCAATAGTATTGTACTTTTTAATATGTGGTACAACTTCCATTACTTAAAACATCATGTTTCTTTAAATTTCTATTAGTTGACCTTTTATAAATTTTTGACTCCAATATTCTTTTCATGCATAATCGATTATTATATAATTTTAGGACATTGTTTAAAGAAATATGTTGATGCATGCAATCATGATATGATTTTTTCCCGTATACCTCTTCTATTTCCTAGGAATACTAAGATACTATGACAAGATATTTTGTATATATTCACTGCCTAATACATTATTATCTACTAAGATAATTATGATTATCTAAGTAAATTAATGACCTCTATATCTTTGAAAAATCTAATGAAATAACCAATATAATGTTTCAACCATTTAAATATAAAAGTTATGAATACTACATACTAAATTTATCTCTAAAAGATTGTAATTTTTTTTAATAATAAAAATTATTTAAATCTCAACCAATAAAATTTCAAAATTATGAATATTATATACTACCTCCATCTCTAAAAGGTTAATTGATTTTCTTTTTGAATAGTTAAAATTATTTAAAAGTCAACAACTAAAATTTAAAATTTATAAATACTAACATCCACCTTTAAAAGACTGCTCAATTTTATCAGTTCAATACCAAAATTATTTAAAAAACTCAACCGACAAAACGAAAAAATTATGAAGACTCCATACCACCTCCATCTCTAAAAAATCCTCATTTTTTTATAGCCAGGCAAATACTAGATATATATAACAACCTACTTTGAGTGCCTAAACTAATAATGGCACACATACATATATACGAGTAGACGGAGTATATTTTTTCCTTTTCCTTTGTGGAACATTAAATTATCAAAAAAACATACTAACTACTATATATATATAGGGTTATGGTCATTTTCTTAAAGGTCGTAAACCATTCCCTTCAATTTGGTCTGGTTGGACCCTTCTTCTCCAATTCACTAGATTCACACTTGTGATCATTTTCCTCTTCTCTTGGAGGACAAATCTACTTCTATCAAGTAGACTTGTTAAATTATTGGAGATCATACCCTCAAGTGGCCTAGACCTTAGCTTGTCTTGTTGGTTGAATAAAGAAATAAATGGTAAGCTCTTTAATAATTTTTTGTCACATGGTTCATCTTCTCTTTTACCTTTTGAAGTTTGCTTTTTCCTCCTAACCAATTGATGTATGGTTCTTTATGTTCCATTTATGCAGGAGATCGAGAGTCAGCCTAGCTCTTGGGAAGACTACGTCGATTGCCGGAACCGACCAGCAATCAAAGGCCGTCATGGTGGCATGATGGCCGCCTCCTTTGTATTAGGTAAATATATATAACTCCTCTCTTGATCAATTGTTAGTATGTATCAACAGTCATATCCGAATTCTTGTAATGATAAGAACCGAAAAAAAAAATTTATTTTCAAGGGCAATTTTGGAATCTTCAAATTATATTGTTAGCCATGTTAAACCATTTTGTGTTCTTGTGTCCCATTTTTGGATTTTTCTTCTCTTTTCATATCTCACAATATGTTTGCTAATTTTTATTCCAACTTGCTTTGTAAACATGTAGCTGTGGAGATATTGGAGAACTTGGCATATTTGGCAAATGCAAGCAATTTGGTGAGATATTTATCACAATACATGCATTTCTCACCATCAGAAGCGGCAAATTCAGTGACAAATTTCATGGGAACAGCTTTCCTCCTTGCTCTTCTTGGTGGATTTTTATCTGATGCTTTCTTCACCACCTTTATCATTTACCTCATAAGTGCCTCAATTGAATTCCTGGTAAGTATTTATTACGGAGTACTATTTTTATTGCATTAATTATACTACGTATATATGTACCAAGAAATCTTGAATAGAAGTTTGGTTGTTACAATGTTGGCTGAGTGATCTGAATGCCCATGGTTTTTGATTGATCTCTCCATGTTTTGGCCTGCAACAATATTGTTCTAGAAAAATGAGTAATGACTAGAGGTAGTGGCACAATTAAGAATTTTTTATAGGGGAGTCGAAATAACTAAAATTATATAAATGAAGAAAAATATACAAAAAAAATTAAGGAGCAAACAACTTATTTTTCGAATAAATTCTTAAATCTTAAAAATTTATTTTTATCAATAAAAATATAATTTTTAAAATTTTAATGAGGGCGACTCCCATATCCCTAGTTCCTCTACGCATCAGAGGCGTAATTATTGGCCCCATGAGGCACATCTCGCGACATCGGGTCGCTTCTCATGTGCGCCTTGCGACGGGGCGTATTAAGTTGGCCGCAATCCGTGATCGTGCCTGCTGCGGGGTTACCTCCGCTGCGCCGGGGCGCCGTACGATTTACCCGCTCGGTGACATCTCGATAACTCCTCCTATAGGAGGATCAGCCGCGGGGCGCCCTTCGCTGAGCGCATCAAATCTAAACTAGAGGCGAATATCAGCATACCATGAATTTTATTTACTCGTATTAATTAGAGTTGAAAAATGGAAAATGTGAACCCACGATCAAAATAATTGTGCCGTCACATTACTTAATAATGCCCATAATTAAGGATCGACACATTCAAGGTTTGATTTGATGAAATAAACATGCAAATCACCATCGATATTTCTAGTATATTTTGTCCTTATTCATGCATTTTGAAAGAAATTTTCATAATCAGCCATCAATATGAATTGTTTCGGACCAAACATATTTAACATTTTGATGATAATTTATCCCAATCTGTCAGATATGAACAATATCAATTAATATCAACACTTGCCACATCAGTTCATTTTGGAGCAAAATATTACATCCTTCCTATTTATCGTTCGGTGGAGCATTCACTACTAGAATTTAGGACAATAGCGACGCTCGATACCGTTGCCATACCGACGTTATGCTCACTTTAGCATCGGGTAGGCTACTTAAAAATATACCGACGCAGCCCGCTGCCAAGATTCAGATCCCACTCTAAACTGCTCTTACATTAGGCCCAGAAAATTTCAGTTTAACCGACGGTATACCGTCTTTCCACATCTCTAAACTAATAGTGTTCTCAAACAAATATTATTTAATATCCTTTCAATAAAACCAATCGACGCCAAAAATTTTAATTAATTTCTTTTTGATTTATTTTCAACCGACGCCATATCAAAGCTATCCCTATATAAAGATGTTTTTCACCCTGACGCCAAACCGACTCTAACATTATATAAAAATCTTTTCACCCCCGATACCAACCGACTTTAATGAATAAATAAATTTTTAAGTTAGCAAATTCCTCGAATTTTCATACCGACGCTACAACCTTCAAACCAGTCGACGCCTCACCGACGCCCTCCCCGACGCCTACTAGTATTTTATTGAAAAACCAGCATCGTTGTAGCATAATATACAGTCGTATTCTCATTCCATTCTCAATTCATCCAAATCATTCAAACAAATATAAAAACATAAAAGATCCAATTCATATTGCAAAAACATACGATTCATATAAAAAATCAAACATATTAAACATCGAATTCATATAAACATCAAACATCGAATTCATATAAACATCAAACATATTAAACATCCAATTCATATGAACATCAAACATTAATTAATATAAACATCAAACATTCAAAAACATAAAAAAAAAAACAAATTACCTCTATCTTCGAAACTTAAATGTAGTATTTCTCACAACAAAAAGCAATGTAAAAAATAATTACATATATTCATCAAACTACATTACTAAAGATAATAATAAAAAATAAAAATATAATAACAACTCTTGAAGTGTTTGATTCAACCAATTTCTATAAAAAACAAATATAATAAAAAAAATATATATTAGAAATTACCTATTGAATTCATAAAGAAAGTGAAGAAGTTATTAATAATACCTCAATTGATCAATTTGAACTCACTTATAAAAATAAAATCAAAGTGAGCATAATCAAATTTTGGTGGAAATGAAAAAATAAAGAGGGATATTATGTCAGTTGGTTTGGGAATGATGATAATGTGTGATATAAAATAATGGAATATGAAAATATGCACGGCCCGTCGCTATACCACGTAGATGGAAATAATTTATTTGAATCTCACTTTAAAGGAGGCGCGGGACCAATTTCAATCACTTGGCGCCGGCCGCCATACGGGAAAAAAAATGATCAAGTAGCACAGTTTACGCCTGCCGCTAAACTGCTCCATATCATGCCGCCGCTTCATACCGCCAAAGTCGATCCGTTTAAAAAAAATAGTTTGCAAACCAAACTCTTTCAGATATCTCAGATAACAAAACCAAATCGGCCCATAATATCAGCGCTTTTTCAACACAATATCAATATGCAATAAATACAAACTACACTACTACACTAATTGTTCATTTCAATTCAAAATTTAATACAGTCAATTACTACATGAAAAACTTCTAAATTAAAACATTTGATTATTAATTGTCTTCGGAGGAGTCGCTGCATTACTGGGGCCAAAGTAGCTCTCCTCGGCGGCCATCAACGGGTTCGGCGTAGTCCGACTCGTAATCCGAACTCATCTTCATGGATTTGACAATTACATCATCCTCTTGTTCAAGAATAAATCTAAAACGCCCGTTCAACAAAGGCAACATCATTGATTGGATCAATAGGAACCGGAGGAGGTTGTCGTTCCTCTTGGAAGATATTTTGTATCTGAGTCCAATCGACTCGACTTCTAGCATTCGATTTCATTGCAACACACCACTGCCTATGATTTCCAGTACATGATACATAACGGAGATAGTATACTTGTTGTGCCTGGGATGCTAGGATAAACGGGTCATATTTAGAACCTCTGCTTTTGTGTTTGATTTGAATCATTCCATTCCTCGGATGCATTTGCATCCACTTGCTAGTGTCAAACCAAAAATATTTCAAGAGTACAACGGTATCGTAACTCAAGCCGTACGACAACTCTCAACTCTCCTCTATGACACCATAGTAGTCAACATGGTCATCATCTTGGTAGCATAAACCCTTGACACAAAAACCGCTATTGTAAGTGCTCTTATTACCATCGCCATGCCTAATATCAAAATAGTACCCGTTGATGTAGTACCTTTTATACCTTTTAATTTTTGGAGAGGGGTCTAATGAAAGAATTTTGAGGTGTCCGTGTATGTCAATATTATTTGGTACATGGTTTTGAAACCATGTAGTGAAATTATTAGTCACGTCACGATTTCTTTGTACCTCTGTCGCATCGGGATCCAAGTCATCAAGCCAATAATGGTAGAGCCTAAGACAAAACGTTATATGTTTAATTGAGTATTATTCTGCATACAAATTGATTAATTTAAAATTCTAAATAATATACACTTACCGAAAGGCTTTCTACTTCGTGTGTTCTCGTAGAATATGTTAATGTGGAGCAGCCATGTATAATTCTTCCATTCTCGTGATCTATGTTTCACTACAAACGCAAGCACGCCCTAGGTAACGAAACAACGGCAAACGAGTTGGGTCATCCCTCAAGTTGGTCTAGTACATTGTGCGCCCTGGTCGATTTAAGTTGGTTTCTATTCCTTCCTCGAACTACATTCAACAAAAGTTCGAAACCTTTAAATACGCCGTGATATTGACCCTTCAACACGTGCCTTTGCCTTACCAATTTCTTCAATCCCCCTAAATATCTACAAACATTTGTAAGATTAGTTAGATGAGTAAACATATAAAATAGTATGAAATTATAATAAAGTGAAATACTCACTACCGGAAAAGCTATATATCCATCTATACGCATCTAGACCTCCATTTAAAAGCTTCATACGACAAATATATTGGTTGGTGTTCCGTTACATCAAAAAACGAAGGTGGAAATATCTTTTTCATCTTGTAAATTATCTCAATAATATTACGCCCAAGCTCCTCCACATGTTCCACATTTAGAGTTGTTGCTGAAATATATCATGAAGAAATAACACCACTCGTGACGGGTTTCCCCCATACTGGAAATTCCAAGTGCGATGACTGTGAGTGCTAAGAAGTAACCGCTGCACAATAATATGTACATCCTGACATTTCAGTCCGCTAAAGTTGTCATTTCCTTCACATCTCGCAATGTTTGAAGCGTATCCATTAGGTAATTGAAGACGCAACAACCATTTCCGAGCTCTTTCTAAGGTAATCGGGGTTTAAAGTATAACTCGCTTTTGGTTTTTGTTTCCTCCCACAAACATCCCACATATGCAACTTTGGTCTCGAACAATAAGTCTGAATGTCAAGCCTTGTCCGTTAATTGTCTTTCGTCTTTCCGGTAACATCCATTATAGTACATGTAGTTCATTTTCTACCATTGTTCTTTCGTGTACGGTCGGATGTTGTGTCCGATTGTGTCGACCAATAAATCAACTCCTAAAATATATTCTTCTTACACCAGTTGTGCTCAATATTATACCCTGGTGTCCTATGTTCTGAATATTTACTTTGACCGAACACATCAGGATCCAACCCACACACATCTACAAATATAGCAGCTCCATCAAGTCGTTCCTTCCGGTGCAAATGCGGATAAGTTTGTCATTTTAGAAACGCATTTCTTTGCATTATAAAAGGATGTCCTAGAGGCAAGAAAGGACGGTGACAATCAAACCAACAATGTTTTCGACCTTCTCTTAGTCGAAAAGCTGTAGTATTTTCCATACAATATGGACAAAGCAATCCTCCCATGTGTGCTCCAAACTGTATAACATTCGTATGCATGGAAATCGCACCGGCCCACATCTAAGCAACCCTCATGTTGAAATTTTGTTCGCCGATCATCTAATGTCTCAATACCTGTAGTATTCCACAACCTCTTCAACTTATCAATCAAGGGTCTCGAGGAAACATCAATACCTCCCTCGGATTTTTTGGCCCCGTATAATTACAGATAAGAACATATAGTTCCTTCATACACAATCTCTCGCGGTAAATTATATACACGCATGATCAACGCCAAGAGGAATATTGACGCCCAAACTTTCCAAAATACTGAAACCATCAAACACAAAACCAATGCAAACATTTCTCGGCTCAATAAAAATATTAGATATGTTGCATTAAGGTGCTTCCATGCAAAGACTAGCCTCGGGTGAGTCATCCATCGATCCTCTGTCTGCGTCCGATGGTGCCATGTCATGTTCTGAGTTGTTTTCCTCAACATATACAACCGTTGTAGATGCGGACCTAGTGGTAAGTAAACCAAAACCTTTCGCGCAATACGATTACGTTGTCCTATCCTTCTTGGCTCGTATCTACTCTCCCCATATGCACGACACGAGTCCAACATTTCGTTCTCTTTGTAAAACAACATGCAATTATTAACACAAACATGAATTTTCTGTTTAGGTAAGAACAAATGAGTCAATAATCTTTTTGCCTCATAGAAATCATCCGGTATGTTCTCCACATTATTCGGAGTATAACGCTTGATTATGGAAATCTACCGTTGGAAATGCTCTTAAGTGACTCATGACTCACACTTCAAAGCTAACCAACAGAGTAGTAATGGATAACTTCTCGTAATTCGTGCAACCATCCCCATAACGGCCGGGTTTATAGACTCCAACAAGTCGTTGTATGCTTTGGCTGGTCTATTTGGTTCTTCTTTAACCCCGGTGTGTCAAGTTTATTAATAGAATAACCTCCCAAATTCAACGTTGTCTCACCAAAGACGTAAGTTCAAACCATCTTAAACCATATGCATACACTGACTCTCCTGAAACTCTACATTAGTAGATGAATTCTCTAACCCTTCATCATAAACAACATACCCTTCATCATAAGTCTGAGGAGCATAATTCTCGCCCTGATAGACCCACGTGGAGTATTCCTTAACAAAACCATTAACAATCAAATGTAACTCAACATCACTGCTATCCAACACATTTATATTTTGACACCTCCTACACGTACATCTTATCCCCATAATATCATTGGCCAAAGAATAATTTTTAGCAACATCCATAAAACCCAAAATACCATTCATATATATACATCAAGGATCTATTATTTTGTGAGAGGATGTGGGGGTGTATAGGTCAAGCTTTTGTGGATGGTAGTATTTTGGCCTTTGTGGAGTGTTTTTCGGGGTGAGGGGTGTCAATGTAGCTAATATAATGTTTCTATTTTGTTTTGTTTTTTAAAGTTGTTGCGTAACAAATCGCTACGGTATGACGTTTATACTTAACGCTTAAAAGCGTTATGCCGAAACATATTTTATTTTGTTCTCATAAACTAACCAACAAGTATTGTGCTTGAAACACAATAGTAAACACCAAAATGGAAGCGAATATTTAAGCATCAATAGTAAACACCACACAAATTCGAAAGTCGTTCGTACATCTAACAATTTATCAAAATATTGAAATACCAAATCCCGAAAGTCGTTCATACATCAAATATTGAAATACATAATCCTAAAGATCTACAAAGACATATCGATACTAAATATCATCACATTGAAGACGATGGCATTGTCTCTTACTACGTTTGAGATCAATCTCTTTTGAAACTATAATAACTTATCGCGCCAATGTCATGTCTCGAGCAAATTCAAGCCGCCCATCGCTAAAACACAAATGTTGGTGTCCATGAATGTTCTCCTCGCGTATAAGCATCGAATGATAAACGCGCCTAATTCATTCCCTCACATAACAAAACTTCTGAAGCTTGATGGTAGTTCTTCCCACCACTACCATCAAATAAACATCAATTTAATCAAATAAACATCAATTTCACATGACAAACGCTAGCAAAATTCTCTGTTAATCAAATAAACATCAATTTAATATAGTCGAAACATTCAAATTAAGAAACACAATACATAATACAATCTTACGAGACGATCGGAAAGAAACCGTCGATCACCAATTATTTCTTTTGTGTATGACATCTATTAACAAATACCCATATTAATAAATCAACACAAGAATTGAACAAATATAGCTCTAAATAAATATACTACAATAAACAATAAACAATAATTACTATAAAAATTGACATTTAAATAATTAATAATGAAAATTAATCAATAAATTTATGTACCATCGTGATAATAATTGAAAACATACCTTTTTCGATCGGAAGGTAATGGAAGGGATTGAAATTAAGTTGGAAGGGAAGAGGGTTTTGGTTGTTTCTGCTTTCTCAAATGCTATTTTATAAGCAACTTCATGCCGGTTCGCGACGGTCGCAAGATAAATTATTTTAATATAATAATAACCATGAAAATTGCCTCGATTCGAGTATGTAAATCTTGGCGACGTTGGAATGTCGAGACCATCACCACACCAAAGACTCCTTTATGTGTTGATATGATTTTATTTTATGTTCTTTGTTAAATTTTAAGATTCAATGCATTGTTATAGGATATACGATATTTATAAATAATGTTATATGTAGTGAATTAGTGGACATGGATTGATTCAATATGAAATGTTATATTTTTCGATATATCACATGTAAAGTAGAGAGTTACAAACTCTCATCTATATTAACGTGTGATGGTTCAATAGTGAAGAACGATCATCTTATAATATACGATAAATGTATGTAATGTAATTGTAGTATATGTAATTATGATTGTCTTATAACATAATATACAACATAATATGTAATTTATTTTATATTATTAGTTATGATTGACTTAAAACGTATAATATATTATAAAACAATATCATAATAATTTTTTCAGAAAAAAATATAAGTACCGTATGGGAATAGGGTTACAACACTTTACGAATACGAAGGACCAAATTTTGTAAAGTTCCCCGACGCTTAGGGAGATTTCAAACTGCCTCCATTAGTGACCACCCCGGCTAAACTCCATCGCCCGAACCGTGACGCCCGCCTACACCACATGAACACCCCGTCGCCATCCCCACGCCTAACAACACACATATATTTATTAACATATATTAACACAGACGCCAACGACGGCATTCTGTCACCATTTATTGAATCTGTAGAAAAAAAATAGATAACTTAACAGCACACAGTTTTATACGAGTCCAACCTGCAAAACAAATCAACACATACACCAACAACACACATATTTTATCCTAAAAAAATACATATATATCAACACATAACAAATACAAAGTACCAAACACAACTACAAAGTACCCAAATATAAATATAATATCTTAAAACAATAAACCAAATACAACAAAGTACGAAATACAAAGTATCAAATAAAAACTACTAATCAAGTCCTGGCTGCGTTTCATCCTCGGGCCGGGCATCCCGAGGTCAGTCAGATCGGGCAAATGTGGTCGCACGTGTGGGTCTCCTCCGGCTGAGGATGCGGTGGAGGCGGCGTGTACTGAGCTGGAGTGTGCATCATCTCCATCTAGGCCAACAACCCGGGGCCAAGCACGGAGTTTCCCGTATGAGACTGCCAAGTTGCCGAGGGTAGTTTCCATTAGAAGCGCTCGTTGCTAGCTTCATCACATAGGCGCTTAGCCTAGCCAAATCAGCCTCCACATTCTCTACCTTCTTCTCTAAGTGTTCGTTGCTCACCTTAACCGTGACCAACTCCTCCTCAGTGGGCTCTGGCTTTTCCCCTGAATCGATCATCTACAAGCAAAGCTACAAATAACGGAGAGCTACAACCTCGCATTGCAGAACCCCTCGCCTCCTTTGCCAACATTACCTCTTCACGGCGCCCGCTGGTGTCCATAAATCTACTTTACCAAATGAATATATCCATATCCTCCCCGACATCTCGTGGAAGCGCAGGCTTGTAATCGGCTGCGGAAGAAATGGCTTACTGCGACTCGCCTGATCCTATATTTTTATTTCTGTTTTATAGTTTTTTTAATAGTTAATATATTAAAATCAACCCCGACACCTAACCAATGCCAAAAGTCAAAGCTAACGAATAGGTAGCTTCGATTTGGCGTCGGGATGGATTTTATTTCATATTTGAATTAATTTTTTTACAATTTATTGTCCACCGACGCTAAATCGCTCCTGAACCGACGTCATGTTCTGCCCAATTTAAACAACAATTGCCAATAATATTTTCTCACGTGTTATCGCTTTCATTATCGACGGTAAAGTTGGAGTCGGTCCCTGAATCCCGTCGTTTTTTATCTGTATTCTAGTAGGCCTCCATATCGGTCGCTGTTCACACTAGACATTATTATTAGCTCAGGCCTCAATATTGCTTATTTGCTCAATTGCTCCCAGTTCACACTTAGTCATCTTACGCATAAAAAGTCAACTACTCCCTCAGTTTATTTTAATTGATTTCTTTATATATATCATAACAAATTTTTGATCTTCAATTACTGTTTAATTTTATTATTAAAAAAATTAAAAAATTAATATTATGAAAGTATTTTATAAGACAAATCTAATGATATAAATTTTATATTTTTTTGTAATAATTAATAATTGATGATCAAAATTAAATTTTAAAAAAATCAAACGATAATTAGAGTGGATTTGAGAGATTATAATCCTTTTGACAAAGAGGTCTGTCATGTGTGGATATTAATTAATAGAATCGCTAAATCCACACTAGTTGATATTGATGACAATAGTATATTCACGTGTTTCAGTAGCCTCCATAACTTTCCCATATAGTCTTTCCAAAAATTTAATTGATATTTTAAATTTTTAAGTGAATATTTATGATAACTAAAATGACGCAGACTACGTAATTGCAATTAAACCTTGATCTCCCCCGACAGGTTGTGGATATGTAAAGAATTGCATTATCAAAATGAAAAACAATTGCATATTACGGAGTATTATCACAACTTGGCAAATAAATAGATAATAAAATAAATAATAAGCAACAATAATATTTCTTCCACGTCGTTGCAAACACCAACTTATAATGAGGTTCATCCTCGTTTATACTACTCTCTCTATCAATAATAAAAGATTTGTTCAATTGTTTTTTAATGATGAAAATTAATGAACTTTGATATATTGATCAATTTAACATAACTTTATTTTGAATCAAAATTATAATGTTACAAGTAAAGTACGGTAAAAATAATACATTTTTATATATTTTTCACAAAATATTATAAAATATATTAAATAATATTTAATGTTAGAATTTTTATAAAATGAATGTAACAACATTAAAAGCGATGATTTTTTAGGAATTGAGTGGATCATATAGAATCTAAGCATTAGTTTTATTTTAAAATCTTCTTAGAATTATTATTTTTCTAATATTTTAGTAAATACTATTCCATATTCGATTATTATCAACAAGATTGAGAATAATCTTGTTATTACAAAATAGAGTCATCCCCTAATTTTGTCGCACTAGGATGTGTGCAATTAGAGACCATATCTAAACAAATCCCATACGTTTCCTTCTAGAGAAAAATGGCACTACCATGCCTTTTGCTTCTTAAGATTATAAAAATGGAATATGACTATACGTGGTACTTGTAATAATAAACAATGGTATCTTTCGGCAAGTAATTAAGACCAAGTGTGTGGTTAACATAGATTTTGGTAGGTAACAAACTTTTACTAGGGATTTCCATTAAAAGATTTGGAGAAGCCCATAATGACATTCCATTTTTGTTTTGGTGCCATCATTTTGGTAAGATTTGATGGTTAATTATAGTGCTTAATTGGCTTGTGCTCTTTCCCCTTCCATTAGTTGATTCTTAATCAATGACTAATCCAGTGACCAGTATTGTCAAAGAGGCAACAATAAATTAAAGATTGGTGCCATGAAGTTGCTTTAGGGAGCCCGCATGGCCCAACTACGTTTTATATATTTTTCCAATAGTAATTAAGTACTATTGTACGTAACGTAGGCTTCCATAACCATCAACGAGGTCCGAATCATGTTTCTAATGAGGGTAATGATTATAACACTTCAATTACTTTAAAACGAACCTAAATCATCTACATCAATCAACTATGAAATGTTAAAACCATTTTATATATATTTTAGTATATGCTACATTTTTTAAAATTGCTTCCTCTATCCCACAAAAGATCATTCAATTTCAAAATTTTTATTCTATCTCTCGAACTTTGACCGTAGATATTTTTGTTTGTATCGTATAATAATCGATTTAAATACATTCCAACCTATTTCCATTGATATATTGTGTATAAAATATTATTCAAAACAAAAATATATATTTAAGGTCTATAAAAAAAAGTAGACAATCTTTGTGGGATGGAGGGAGTATTAAAAATGTGGTTTGTTGATTCCTAACAAGCTTTTGTTTTGAATCAGGGGCTAGTGGTGCTAACAGTGCAAGCAAGATCAAAGTCCTTGAAGCCAACAAAATGTAACCCTCTTGATCCTAACTTGCCTTGTGATCAAGTCCATGGTGCAAAAGCTGCAATGCTTTTCACTGGACTATACCTAGTAGCTCTAGGAGTTGGAGGCATAAAAGGGTCATTGGCACCTCATGGAGCGGAACAATTTGATGAAGATACACCAAAAGGGAGGAAGCAAAGATCAACTTTCTTCAACTACTATGTTTTCTGCCTTGCTTGTGGTGCTCTAATTGCAGTAACTTTTGTGGTCTGGATTGAAGATAATAAAGGTTGGGAATGGGGTTTTGGCATCTCTACCATCACCATTTTCTTGTCGATTCCGGTCTTTCTTGCAGGTTCAAGATTCTACAGAAACAAGATTCCAACCGGAAGTCCGCTTACCATAATAGTAAAGGTGAACTATTAAGTGATTAGTCAAACCTTGCAGTTAAACTGAGATGAACGATAGTAAAATATTAATATGACGATTGTTACACAGGTTCTTGTTGCTGCCTTACTCAATTCATGCACTTCAAGAAGTCCAACCAATGTTGTAGCAATCATGGCTACAAGCCCTTCCGCTCAGTTTACTTCGATTCGAGAAGAAGAAAGGGAGACCAAGAAAAACAAGAAAGAGATTGAACCCATAGAAACTCCTTCCAACAGTCTCAAATTTCTCGACAGAGCACTAACAGATGAACCATCATTTAGAGCATTAAAATGCTCAGTAAATCAAGTAGAAGATGTCAAGATTGTGATTAAAATCCTCCCAATATTCGCCTGCACGATTATGTTGAATTGTTGCTTAGCTCAACTCTCTACATATTCAGTAGAACAAGCTGCAACAATGGATACAAAGCTAGGATCACTCAAAGTCCCACCAGCTTCACTCCCTATTTTCCCTGTCCTCTTCATCATGTTATTAGCCCCTCTCTATGACCATTTCATCATCCCCTTCGCACGCAAAGTGACAAAATCAGAAATGGGAATATCCCATTTGCAACGAATAGGAATCGGCCTGATCATGTCCATTGTAGCCATGGCAATAGCAGCCCTGGTTGAGATCAAACGCAAGAACGTAGCTAATGACTCTGGACTCGATTCAACGAAACAATTGCCATTAACATTTTTCTGGATTGCTTTCCAGTATCTGTTTCTTGGATCAGCTGATCTTTTCACCTTAGCTGGACTATTGGAGTTTTTCTTCACAGAAGCACCAAGTACTATGAGATCATTGGCAACTTCACTTTCTTGGGCATCTTTGGCAATGGGGTACTATCTAAGCACAGTAATTGTTTCAATTGTGAATAGTGTTACAGGGGATTCCCACAACAATGCTTGGCTTTCTGGGGAAAGCTTGAACCATTATCGCCTCGATTTATTCTACTGGTTGATGTGTGGCATGAGCACAGTGAATTTCTTGCATTATCTCTTCTGGGCTGTACGTTACAAATACAATAGATCAACAAGGGGATAACCATGCAAAAAATGATTCAGGCAGTGGAAGAATGTGTGAATTATTGGAATTGCCAAATTTCGGTGAATTTTGAGACCGCTAAGAATCCATGCGGTTCCATTTTAAAACCAATGGCGATAGGAAGTTACCAATATCTTATAAAACAGCCTGTAATTAATTAATTTTCCGATTCTTAACCAAGACAGGTAGAGGTTAACACACATATATGTTGTTGTAAATATGTCCAATGATTTGTTGGTGTTTTATAACCATTGTTTTGGATCCAACAAGAGGGATTGCATATTTCACACTTGTCCAAGTAATGCAATCATATAGAGTTTCGACTCTCAGTCGTAGAACCGAAATGCTTAACTGTTGAAAGTAATATAATTGGCCAAGTTCTTATTCCTACGCCTACGTCACCTAATTTCTTCACTGGACTTGAATCACATCGTATAACACGTACAAACATTTAAAGAAGAATTATAGAAGGGTACAATTAGAGCTTTGGATCCCCTATCTAGAGTCAAGTACCGGGCCGGGTATCCGCGAACACCGTGATCCGACCGGTTTACCCGGCCTCGTTAGTCCACTCAGTCCCCGGTCCCGCCCCTGATTAGAGTATCAACAAACCGTAATCCCAGCATTCTAATCGCGAACCCGGTAATTACAACCGACCGCTAACCCACTAAATTACCCTCGACCACAACCCGCTTTAGACCCGGTAAGCTTGGGTATATAAGGCAACCTAAAGACATTAACCCTAAATCTATTGTTATTTCCGCCTCCTCTCTCAGTCTCTCTGTCTCTCATCTAGTCATCTCTACTTCTTTCTACTTCAATCATCTATTTAGGTTCGATTTTGAATCTAAATCTATTTTTAATTATGATTAAGCTTCAAATTATCTTTGTTTCGAAGTATGTGAATATGTTTTGCATGTTTTATTTTTGTTTAGGCAATTTTGTTTCGGTTTAGGCAATTTTGTTTCGGTTTAGGCACTTTTGTTTCGGTTTATACATTTTTGTGTAATTTTTTTTACTTACCTACTTGTAAAAAATAAAGGGTTTTGATTTATGAATGAGGGTTTTGAATTAAATTAGGGGTTTGAATCGAATTAGGGGTTTTGAATTGAATTAGGATTTTGATTCAAATTAGGGTTTTTGAATTGAATTAGGGTTTTGAATCGAATTAGGGGTTTTGATTTATAAATGAGGGATTTGAATTAAATTTGGGGTTTTGATTTATAAATTAGGTTTTCATTTATAAATTAGGGTTTTTAAATTAAATTAGGGTTTTACTTATAAATTAGGTTTTTAATTAAATTAGGCTCGAATTAACTTATACGGTTTTGAATGAAATACAAATCGAATTAGATTTCCGACTTCAATTAAATTAGGGATTTCCTCGATTCACCAAATTAGGGTTTCGGCCAATATTACATGAATGAAATTAAGCGAGACTCAGATAATGGTGAAATGTAACGCCTCAATATTTATATATATTTGTCAAATATATGTCGATTTAACATCAATTGGTTAAACTTTGCAAGTTTAATCAATTAAGCAATTGAAATTGATGAATAACTTGATAAGTTATTCGAGCAATACTCGTTTAGTATTTTAATTGACTTGTTAAGTTAATTAAAAATAGAACAACTCACTAGTAACTCATTATTTAATTAGAAGCTCATAACGGTTCAGCTTAACCCAGTTAAACTGATTTCTTAACGAGTTGCTTAACGAATGGAATTTGGGACTTGGTATTTAAAGAGGGATTAGGTTTTTTCATCATAATAATCATAAAAAAAACCTCCACCCCCTTTAAGAGCCGCCCATAGAGAACAATTGGAAGAGTTTTCCTTCCAATTTCTATTTCATCTTTCAAAACTTCTAGCAATTAATCTGAAAAATCGAAAAATCGAAATGAATTGCCAAAATCGTCGCCGAATCTCAGCAGATAACCTTCCTCTGGCGCGTCTCGTGCCGCATTGCACGCCCGAAACCCGGGCCACCGGCCGCATTTTATGGCCGGCCGGCTGTCGACGGTGGATGGACGGAGGGCCGCCTGCTTTTGGCGGTTGAAGCTCGTCAGTCCGCTTTAGAAAACCCTAAATGTATTTTTTATGTAATTATTTTTGGTTTTAAAATTATTGCAATTATTAATTTCGGTTTTAAATGTTAAATCATAAATTTTGTTATTATAAGACGATTGAATATATATCTTGAATGGCATTAAATTTGATTTATATTTTCCTTTCAAAATTATTTTCATTAATTGATAATTTTGAAAATATTTTCATGATAATCTTTTAAATTTTGAATTTTGGAGTTAACATTTGTAAGTAATTTTCTTTATTCCAAGATTTAAGAGAGGTTGGTAATTATTGTAATAATTATCATTAATCATATGTGAAATTTATTTAAATTTAAATTTACATTAATTGATAATTAATCAAAAAATAACGGGTACCAATTAGTCAATTATGAACATATTTATTTTCATTTCATTTAATATATGTGACATTAAGTGCATTTTATTTATTTTAATGTTTTGCCCATATATATTGTTATGGAATGGAGGTGCATTGATACGACCTTAATGCTGGGTCTCGCGTATGGAATGACTGGCCGAGTCATATTATATTATTTTATTTTTATTTTCATTTCTCCCACAAAAGCTGCCTAAGTTGGGATTATAATAGGTCTGATAATACTAATATATTTCGTGAGATTTGAAGTATTAGTATTTACTTTACAATTTATTGTAAGTATTTATGTTTATAGTTTAATGATTCTCTGTTTGTCTTGATTTACTTATTGTTGTAGAATTTTAATGGCTACTCGTTACTACTTACACTATAAGAACTCGCTTCGCTCAACACTTGAAAAGTGTGTCAATAACTCGAACTTTGACGAGTAGTCTCAAACTTGAGAATTATTCTCAAGCAAGCAGAGATCTCAATACGTGTCAATCAACAAGGTTCCTTCGAAACTCCAATGATAGTGCCTCCCATCTTAAAGGATCCCACAAAAAAGCACAAGTCCGATGTTGATGTCCAATGTCTCATGCTTACACGTGAAACCTCGCTCCAAATTCAATATGAAAAGTGGCAAAGATATGACATATACACAGCAACTTGAGGAATTATTCAAAAGGAGTTGTGAAACGAGAGATATGACACGGTCCGTGTTTCCGGTGGACAAAGAAGTCGGGAACGGATGTGCCGCAAGCCCTCATATCATTAAATGATCGGCTTGGTCGATCGACTCAACGCCTCGGGGCACCCGTTGTCTCTCAAGAACCTGGCCGCTGGATCTCAGCCATCCTCAAGTCTTTCCAGATAAATTTTCCGCTTGTCATGAACTTCAATATGCACAAAGTTTGAGTTGTCTATAAACGAATCGCATAAGATGATCACGAATGCCGAGACGGCACTGCAAGCATTAAAACTCTTACTCCTTCTCGCTTTTTAAAGCGGTCCAAAAATAAGTTAAGAAATTCAAGAAGAAGAAGAAGTTTACCAGCAAAGCCAAGGGTTCGAGGAATCCCAAAGCTGCTGGATGTGGGAACACTAGGAAGGATGACAAATGTCATTATTGCGGGAACCTAGGTCACTGGAAGCTTCCACTGTAGGAAGCTCATGTGATGATAAAGCAATGGTCTCATGACCACCGCCCAAGTGTATGTATGTTATTGAAGTTCTTACAACATCTAATTTAGTTTCAGGGGCTTACACACCGTTGTGTTCCTTAAGTATTTGTCATAATATGCGTGACCTTTCGGGCGAAAGTGAGAAGACTCAAAGAGGGAAAAATGGATCTACGCGCGAAACGCAAGCGCCGAAGATTGGTGGGCCCATGCAAGAGGATCCATCGCTTAAATTTGCCCACGGGCCTTGTTTTAAACTTATTCCGGTTTACTAAGGTGTACCTGCAATTTGCGTGAATATTATTTCTCTCGCTTCGCTTTGAATCATGATGGTTTTTCATTTTCAATAGATCACGATGAATTTGGGGATCACCGTGAACGGGTAGTATTTGCTCTCGCCTTCAAAAATGGTCTATCTATTTTCGACATGATGATTGAGTCGATAACATAAACTTAAAACGGAATAAGCCTAATGACTTAAACAAAACATACCTAAGTGACATTGCATATTGGGTCATATTAATCTAGAACCGAATCAAGAAACTCCACCCGTGGATACTTGAAGGTTTCTGAATATGAATCATACGATAAGTATGAATCTTGCCTTTGGGCAAATGACTAAAGCTCCCTTCACCGGATTCAATGAAAGGCCAGCGGATTTATTGGGATCATACATACCGATGTATGTGGGCCAATGAACACATCCGGGTGGGGGTGAGGAGGTTATAACTATTTCATTACATTGATCGATGATTACAAGGATACATTTTGTGTATCCGATGACACACAAACACGAGTCCTTTGAGAAATTCAAGGAATGCCCAAATAAAGTACAAACCAATTGAACAAGACAATAAAGATTCTCCGGTCTGATAGAGGTTGAGAATATTTGAGTCACGAGTTCAATACTCATCTTAGAGAGTGTGGTATTGTTTCACAACTCTCTCCAAAGCAGAACGCTACAAAGATAATGGCGTGTCCGAAAGGAGAAATCGAACTCTTCTTGATATGGTTCGGTCTATGATGAGCCTATCTGATCTACCAGTTAATTTCTGGGGATATGCACTTCTTAGCGCAACACTTACCTTAAACAAATGTCCAACAAAGTCAGTAGAGAAAACTCCCCATGGCAGGTGGGTTTTAAAGATCCCAAGCTAATTTTCTCGATTTCAGTCAAGCTTAGTAAGAGATTAACAAAGGATAAACTCGCTCTAAATCCGATAAATGCTATTTCATGATATCCAAAAAGTGAAAACAGCTTGGTTACTACTTCTACCTAAAGCATGAGAAAATCTTATTGCTAAGACAGAGCTGCCTCTTTGAAAAGGAATATCTCCGTCTGCATGACTAGAAGTAGTACTATGTTCACCTTGATGAAGCTCAAGTTGATAAGTCAATGTCGATGCATCTAATGCAAGATCCGACGCACCACAAGAATCGCACCTTCTTTCATGTAAGATCCAGCTTTATTCATCCACAGAAGTTATGGAAGTTAACCAACTTAGGGAGACCAACAGTGGATCGCCACGGTAATTGTGAGCGCCGGTATGGTGAAGCCTTCATCATTGAAAGTGACGGTTTTACCTCTTATAAAAAAGTTAAGCTTTATAAATAGCAAGGATGTCGGCTGTAAATGGCAAATAGCCATGCACCGAGATGGACTTATGGACCAACAAGGTTTGGTCCTCGTTGGATTTACCAAATGGGTTCGCCTCTATTGAATATAAATAGATATTTCTTAAAGAAACATGATAAAGACGGATCGAAAGCCGATTTCGGAAAGCCGATTTTGGCTGTACCAAATGGCATCACTATAAACTCATAATGCCCATAACGAGATCGGAAAGCCGATTTCGGAATATCCTTCCCTTTGATCCTCAACTGATGATAACCAGACCGCAAATCAATCTTCGAGAACACCTTGGCATCCTTCACCGATCAAACAAATCACACCCTAGGCAACGGGTATCAATTCTAATGGTCATTTTATTCAACTCAATAGTCAATGCAATAACCTCACCGAACCATCTTTCTTTCACAAACAAAATCGGTGCACCCTTAATGGAGATACAATTTTTGGTCCGATGAATCCTTTTCTCCAACAACTCCCCGTGAATCGATTCCCGCAATTCATGTAACCTCGGCCGAAACCGTCTGGTACGTAGAAGAGAAATTGGTGCCGCACTGAATAACTCAATAGCAAATCTCAATCTCCCTCAAGCGGTAACCCCGGTTAGTCCCTCGTGAAAGACATCCTCAAACTCTCTAACAACCCGCACATCCTCTAATCTGCTTGCTTCCCTACTCAAATCAACCACGTATCCCAAGAACCCAACAAACCCTTTCTGAATCAACCTCCTAGCCTCAAGTGGAGATACAAAAACTCGGCTAAAAAATCTTCTGCCTCTCACAAATCGATATCCGTCTCCCCCGAATCCCCAAAAGTAATCTCCTTCGATGGCAATCAATCACGCATGACGCTTTCCCCAACCAATCCATACCCAAGATAAGGTCAAGCAATACGTAACTGAACGGAAGCATACTGAT
>JADFUC010001390.1:0-63693 GCA_019722365.1 Lithospermum erythrorhizon | reverse complement strand
AGTTACGCATTGGCAAAAGTGATAAAGACGGAATTTGGCCGGGAATCGATCGGGTTGTGTCCGGCCGGGATTATAATGCGAGTAGTTTATCCGTCAGTTAGACTGCTGGTAGATAGTTCCCAAGAGTTGGTTATGTATCTCCGTAATCACCGGTATAGTAATAGGTCTTGATTAGTACTTCGGCGTTGCTTAGGCGCTGATCGTGGAAAAGGCGCTACTGATTATCTTTCGGTTGCTCATGGTAGCTACAGAGGTGAGAGTACTTATCTCACGGGTGTTACTTTACGCATTTACCTTGATTTGTGATATACATGTTATTTTGTTATGATTATGAGAATGATATACATGTGTAATTGTCATAAGTATGCTGACAGGTTTCGTGGGCGTCAAGATCGCTGAGGCAATGTACTTGAACCCCAACTTATCAATTCGGCCTTGACGCACTATTATATTATGTGGCCTTGTCGGCAATTATCAGACGCTTGCGGCCTTGTCGCACTTCTTTGAGTATGCTTGTATTTTGTTTAATGCATTAAGATTGATTTACTTTATCACAAGGATGTTTTAGTCACAATAATATCAAGCTGGGGAGTAGAGAAGTTGTTTGGGTTATGCATGAGTTTGAGTCCTTGAGTATCGTGTGTGGGGTGACTCCTACAATGGGATTACTGTGGGATTAGGCGATTCCTCCTTCCCTTGCAAGTGATATGTGACACTATTGGCCTTATACTTAGTGTATAAGCGCGTGCTCATACTTAGTGTATAAGCGGTGTGCCTTATACTTAGTGTATAAGTGCTGCCTTTATAATCCGAGTGTATAAGCGCTGTGCTTTATATCGGTATGGGGCGTGTTTTATAATACCGTGTATAGTGGCGCCGTTTTATACTGCCAGAGCAGCGCGCGCGCTTTATACTTATTGGCAAGAGCGTGCCTTGTACTTAGTGTATGAGTGCGTTTTGGCCTATCATGTGTGTGTACAAGTAGCGGGTGATTATCGATTAGTCCATTCCCCGCAGTAGACGGATCGGAGTATATGCGCACAGAAAGTTCGGGATATCAGCGGGATATTGTAGATAGGAGGTTTGATGACGAGTTTTAGTCGCTGGCCGGTCTATTGATTTCTTTCTCTCGAATTGTGTGCTTGTCGCAACCTTCTATTATATCTTCATGTATTTCTTTCGCATTGGGCTGCATTTCATTCAGCCAGTCAATTTGCGGCTGGCTACAGGCCGTTTGAGAGTTTTTTCCGAGTGGCTAGTGAGACGCAAAGGCAAGAGGATCCTCGGCTACCGATTTTGATGTGTTGTCAACTGCTTTTGATTGTTGTAGTTTCCCTTTTGTACTTTACCTCATGGCAGCTTTTGTCATTTTGTATTCTCGAGTACAAGACTTACTTTCAGAGGCCTCACGGCATTACTTTATTTTGGGATATGTTGTGTATATATTTATGGGTTGGTCATGCTTCGAGTATCACGATGGATTATAAATTTTAAAAACTGCTTTTGATTTGGGGAAACTTAAGTGGGATCAAGCATTTTTGGATGAACAAATTGTGTTTTAAACCGAGTCGCCCATCGGCTCGTGACTCGTGTTCGGATTTTGTAATGACTCTTACCCGTATGGCCGAACTGGGCGGTCGTTATTGTTTATCAGCTTTATAATGCCGTATAAGAGCTGCTAGTATCGCCCTTTATACGCCGGTATAAGAGCGTTGTTTATCGCCTTACCGGTATAAAGAGCGCTATGTGACGCTTTATACGCCGGTATAAGAGCGTCACAGACAAATTTTCATACGCCGGTATAAGAGCGTTGTGTATCGCCTTTATACTTTGGTATAAGAGCATTGCTTATCGCCTTTTATACTGCAGTATAAGAGCGTTGGTTACCGCCTTCTTTATACTGCATAAGAGCCAGAGAGATCGACGGCCGATTATGTGCATCGTGATTAGAACTGGATGGCATCTAGTTGATGAGTGATTGATGACTAGAGTATAGTTTTTGTTGGATCTTCGTGACTGTAATTTCATGTGGTTTGGTGTGGTGATTTTTATTCAAAGGAGTTGTATTCAATATTGAGACCTATATTCTATGTTATGCCAAGGCGCGATGTACGTAGAATTTTCGTAAGTATAAATATGGCCTCAAGGATAGTCCCGGGTTATATATATATGTATGCGTATTTGACTCTATGTTAATTTGTTGTGTCGTGGGCGATGGTTTAAGTTTCCACCCCGTGTTAAGTTTCATCAAGCTTCGGCTTACACCTCTCGCTTTTGGGCTGCATTTCATTTGTGCCAGTCGACAGACGTGTTATTTGAGCCGTGAGGCTGTCGGACCAACTGCTTTTGATTGTTGTACTTTATTTCTCAAACTTTAGCCTCACATGCCAGCTTGTCATTTTGTATTCGAATGCGCATTTACCTTTTGTAGCCTTGTTTCCGTGATTAATATTTATTTGGGATATGTTGTATATATATGGAGTTTGTTGGTTAGATATCACCCCGATGGATTGTAAATTTTAACCAAGATTATTTTGGAAATATTATATGTAATCATATTTTTAAGGAAACGAGTAGTTTTAAAGTGAGTCCATCGACGGTGATTTTGTTGTTCTCGATTATAATGACTCTCACCTCAAGGCGGCAGACTGGGCGGGTCATAAGAGAGTAGCAAATACGCTATTTAGTATACGGAACTTATTTACCTCAATGGTATCAACGTCGTGGTTAGATCATAACTTATATACTAACACATTTGAATCCAACTTTCCACTATATATAAAATATCATCAACATCATCTATAGATTAGCATGAACGTCGGTTTATAATTTCATCCCTAATGCCCTCATTCAAAAGTTATCTCAACCATTAACCAACTCAACTTTTAACCTTAAAGGATGTATAACGGTTATCACAACCTAGGATCCACAAAAACTGATAATATTATCAATAATCAACCGAAACCTAATTCGACATAATTTCATCAAGGCAACATCTAGTATAATCAACACAATATCCATAACCAATAAATGAGTCATAAAAACATCAAGGATGTACACCATGTAAAATTTAAAAACAACATGTCAAGATATAATACAAAAGTCTTAATAAGGCATACCATCACCCGTATCAAAATCAAGCGTAGACTCAACAACAACTATAACTCTAGTCATCAAACCATATACCTCCCCATATCTCCACAACTATACCAACCTCTAGTATCGCGCATATGCTCAATCCGTCTACCTGTGAATGGACCAATCGCTAATAAACAAACACCGCCTTATGTACCATAGTATAAGGCCAACACCAACACCACACATCAAAAGTTGATCATAGATAATCACACCACACTTATATCAAGTATAAGGCCATCACCGATACAATGTACACAACAAAGATAATAGATCTCACACCGCACTTATAATCAAGTATAAGGCCAACAATCGAAAATGCACAATACGCAGTGATAATAGATTCACACCGCGACTTATACTAAAAAGTATATGCCAACACCGATTAAATGCAACAAAGAAAGTGATAAAAAGAGTCATACCGCCTTTTATACCAGAGTATAAGGCCACAGCTGCTACATATCCTGCAAGGAAGGCGGTAGTCACCCAACCCCTAATCATCCCAACTATAGGATCAATGTATCCCAATCATCAAGTCACCAAAAGTCACGTATAACTCCCACAAACACCTCCTAACTAACTACCTATTCCCTAATCAATATCACACGGGCAAACTTATAGATATATGAGTATAAATACAACCATAGATCCAGATCTTAAAGTGCTTACTACATTATTCAAAACACATAATTACAATATGTATAAACAAAGTACTTACATTGTAGCGAATAAATCACCAAAAATCCACACGCTCGAATTCACAACGTGAATTCCGACTTCCTTCAAATTGTAATATCAATCGTATGATATCTCTAGTTGATCCACACCAGAGAGGTCAACTGCTGAACCGATTTATGGTAGTAAACGAGGTTGAACAAAAACCTAAAACCCTACACTTGGAGAATTTCAAACGGGGGGGCGGCTACTTTTTGGTTTTTGATGAAAAGATTTTTCTCTTCTTTTTTTCATGAAAACCCTAAAGCCTACTTATATGTGGCTGTGTTAAAACAAACCCGATAAGCAACCTGCTATATTAGTTTAATTAACTCTATTAGTCTAAGACACTAATGAGTTGTTATTGAGTTGAACTATTTAATTAGCTTAATTAAATAGTAATTTGAGTCAATATCATTAATCTTTCAAGTTATTTATGAATACTTGTAATTACTCGAACCACCAAATAACTATTTAATTGATTCTATTTTGCTCAATCGATATTCTACATAAAATGTAGAACCTTGTAATTGAGAAATACATTTCAATTATACGCTTCTCTTTAATTTCATACATGAAATATAACTCAGATGTGGTGCCACCTTCTAGGCTCAGATAAGTTAAGTTGTATACACACACAATTGACCTCAATTACTATTATAACCATTAATGAGTAAGATCTAGTAATCGCCTCATAACCCCTTTAAATTATCATGAGAACCTAATACTCAGCAATATACAATTACTGTTGAACACTAAGTTCGATAATCACATTTTAACCCAACTTGTAAATGAATCATACACAATTGTCTAACGGGTGAGCAATAAATGAAATCAATTCTCATTGATTTTAACATATCAAAGGATTACGCCCAAAACGCCTCAATCAAAATCAACTGTAATCGCCAAAGCGCCACAGAATACGTGGCGCCCACGAGGCCACGTAACACAAGAACGTAAGTCGGTAGTTCAAGTTATTACTTACTCAAGCAAATCTTCAACGCCTACGTAAAATACAATCACATAATCATATCATGGCTCACACAAATGAATCAATACAATATTAATCGTATTAACAATGACAAGTATACTATTCTCACATAATCATATACCACAATGACATGTTCACACAATTTTAAAGTAAGTACGTATCGTAGCACCCGCCAGAGCAGTACCACCTGGTTAGCAATAAGAAACGCCCGCCTAATCCAAGTGCCTATCCCACGCCCGCTGCCTAATCAAAACACCAAAAAATACAATTACTACTCACAAATAATTTTAATCCTTATCTTAATTCCATTCCTAACTTTTTAACCCATTTTAGTTACAAATTGATAACTTAAGTATAGATGACTAATTATGTTTCAATGACAATTAAAATGGACAATTTCAACTATCCCGACTAAATCCCATAATCGGCCAACACCTTAACCAAAATACTAACGTTTCAACCAATTTCAATCAACCCAAAATATCAACTTTTCCAACTAATTAAATCCATTTCTAACAACTTTTTATCCTCAAACCCAATTAATACTCAAACCTACTAAAACCACTCAACATAATACTCCAATATTATAAAACTCAAACTTAATCTCAAAAAAACTAAATTCATTCCAAAACAACCATATTAATCTCCAACAACTTACTTTTATATTTTTACATTTTTCTTCAAAAAATCAACAAAAGTCAACTTATCCATCCCAACATTATCATTCAATCCAAATCAAGTATTATCACTTTCAATATCACAACGTTAAGCTTAGGTGAAAAATTCTATACCATTTTAAATCCCAAAACTCAAAGTCAACTCAAATCACAACTAATTTAAAGCCTAAGAATCGTTTATAGCAATAAAAATTCAAATCCAAAAAGTCAACAAAAGTGAACCTCATAAGAAACTCATGAAATACTCAAAAGAATCAACCTTTACCTTGAATCAAGATAGATGATGAGGAGAAACTCTCCAAGAAATTTGAGGTCCAAATATGACGGAAGAGAATCGGAGAAAAAAATCAAAAAGTGAAGAGTGTCGCTCGACAATGACAAAGAGGAAATGAGATGGGTCTTTTGGTTTGGGCCAAGTTTGGTTGGTTTATGGAGTTAATGGGTTGGCCCAATAGTTTTATGTGGTGAAACCCCGATCGTTTTAATTCAATCGATACTTCTCGTTTTAACTTATCTCGACAACCAACTTCCAAACATTAACATTCTACACTCAAAATTATATTGGTCAATTCAACTATCATTTCCATTCGACTACAACTTTAAAATTCTAAATACCGAAATGTACTTCCAACCGACCGATTCGTTGTGTTGTCAACTATTCAACTTCGAAATTTTTGATTTCTCCTTGAAATAATCCACCCTGCAACTAGTATACTATTATAGTAATATTAGTACGGAACGGGTTATTACAAGAACAATGGAAACCATGCCCCCAAATAAGTCCACAACTCACTACAACACTAGTAATTCCTCCTTAACACCACAACTAAATAACTCAAATAGTTGAACTTAGTTCAACTCAACCTCAACCCAATTAAACTCAACTCAACTCAATCAATGCAACTCAACTCGACATAAACCTCGATTTCAACAATAACTAAGGCGCCTCAGAATCAACCCGAACCTGGCAGTGAGAAACTTATGCCCGCTTGACATAAGCTAAACATCAAGACCAACGAGGTACGAGGCAACAATACATCACACTCATATCAAGCATGCTGCAAAATACCGGATAATAACCCAACATACGCCAACAACCACTAAACAACCTTATAACAACACACTGTGAACGTAAGTACGAGGCAAAGACATCACATCATATCAAGTATAAGGCAATTACCGGATAATACAACTCAACATACGCCAACAACCCATAACAACTCATCGAATATGGATCCAACTAACAAAACATCCTAAGCCCAAACAGATCGCAAATAGCCTCGAAAAATCAACTCATCCTAACTCGACTCAATCTAACCTCGAAACGCCTATAAATCCCATAAAAACACCACACACAACCCAACTACTCAACCAACTAATCATACACAAACAATCAACACAAAAGATATATAGATAAACATGCTCACAATTATCACCAATTCAACACATTCATGAAAGTAAATTAATCTACAATCTGAGTTATTTTCCTTACGCCCACCCCTAATCATAAACATCCGCAAAATACAATTACTACTTACTACAATCGTAACTCTTAACACTTTTTAGTTTTAATCCATTCAACTTCTCTACTAATTTTTAGTTACCAACTTGGGACAACTCTAGTGGAAAAGATTACTACGCCGTTTAACCGACTAATAAAAACAACTTTAACCATCCCAACCCTCCAGTAGGCACCCGACCGGCCCCCTCATCCCAACCTTAACACTTTAAACAAATTCTAATCAATCTAATACTCAGCCTCACAACTAATTTACCCATTTATAACAATCTTAATATCAAAAAACTCAAATACTATTAACTTACACAAAACCTACTTCAACTTATTCTCTTCCAATCAACATAAAAAATCAACACTTCTACTCCCAAACAACTATGTTAAAATCCAATAACATCATATTACAATCTAAAGGAAATTTGGAAAAGTCAATAAAAGACAACTTTCATAATCGAAATAAAAGTTTCCAAGCTTTCTTTAACCTTAAGAGTAGAGGAATGACGTAGGGAAGATGATAAATTAACTTTTGTATCTGAAATAACACAAAGAAAGAGAAGAACGGAGGAAGAAAAATTCCCTTTTCTTCTAGGGGTTCTCGCCAAAAGTGGGGGAAGAAAGTGGGGTCAAAGTGGTTTTGTGGATGAAAATAGGACGATGATGAGGTCACAGATATTTAGAGGGAAAAAGTTAAGTTTCGTTTGGTGCGGTGCTATTTCTCCACCTTTTGTCATTAAATTTTAATGAAAACGATTTTAAATATAATATTATCCGTGACATAAATTACTACTCATTTAATACTAGTCTCGTTATATCGATTTTATTCCGAAAGTATTTATACTATCTCCGGGTCCTTAATTAATTAAATATATATATATATATATATATATATATATATAATATAATATAATATAATTTAATCGCTTTTAGGCGAATTCAAGCATTTCAACTATCAAGTTCTCGAATCGGCATATTGACATAAGTAGCATTACATGTGAAGAATAATTATCATTCTAACCTTAGAAAAGTACTTGCTAAGATACGCAAGTAAGGAATTGTGTTTAATGAAGTTAAAATACAATGGATGAAATCTTTCAATTCAGTATCCAAAATAATTTTCGTTCTACCTTAGATGTGTCACTAGTTGATTGATACAAGTAAGAATTGTGTCCAATATAGTTGAAACACAGTGAATGGAATAAATTCATATATCGAAAGTTGTTGCACTTACGTTTAAATTAAATTTATTCATACTCAACTGTAAGACAACTCAAGAGTTATGTTTAACAAACAAACTTTGAAACGTCTAGTATAAACAAGTTAGTAATATGTCACTGAAGTTGAGACAATATAACACGAGGCCCATTGTTGATATTATGTCATTGTATACATAACCGGAAGGCAGTTGTTATTTATTTCCATCTGCTATAGAATTACAATTCATTGTATGTATAGTATCTTCATTATGAAGTCTAAAGGATGGAAGTAAATATATGAACTCAATGAATTCAAGTGGCTCGTTAGGAGACACCAATCCAGTGTTACAATCCTTCGGTTATATCAGGAATGTTATGTGAGAATTCCTGATGGATTGTTAATGCCTAATGCGAAGAAACAGATGATGATATGAATAAATCATACTACAATAGATGACTTGAGGTCATTTACGTGAAATATAATTTGAATACATGAGTTGAGTATAGAACATACTCTATTTACCTTCTAGAAGGTAATTTATCAGAAGGAAGAAAGGTGTTTTCATTAAATGAACATATAGTCTTGAACGAATGTTTAATCAAACATTTGATTTTGACTCCTGTCAACGTATTCATCGTAAGATTGACTATGCTCATATCTATTTCAAACTTTTTTCTTATCGATTATCCGCGTTGTCAGAAATACTGATATGTTGCGTTGAGTGATTCAAAGAATGTTCCTAAGTAATGAGATCGCTGATTTATTAGTTGACATTGTCAAGCAGTTCACATCTTAAACGAGAATAAGAAGAAAAATAATAATACTACCAATGTCCAAGTTGCAAACTTGAGATAAAGTATAATGGAGTTAGAATCTTCGTCTTGATATTTGATTGAAATCAAAAAGGTCAAGAGTGAAGATGAACCTTGAGTTCCTTAAAGGTTAGTAGGAGCAGAACTGCACACATATAATGTTTGACACAATGAGTACTAAAGGAATCCTATTACAACCTTGAAAAGCATAATAGTAATTGATTCTTGTACATTTGTAAGCCCAATTACATATATGTGACATATGCTAGATTAGTCACAAGATATGCATGTAAGGTTACATGACATTTGTTGTTTGTTAAACTATAATAAGGTTATGACATTTTCTTGTTAAACTATAATGCGCCATGGAGCTTCGAAAGATTAAATCTATGAGTAGATTAAATTTCATATAGATATTCTCTTATCACAAGGCAATTTATATTGTAGGTCCGTTCCTAAGTAAGGACCTCACGTGAGTGAGAGTGGTTGGAATCTATTACATGGTGATATGATCGATCAGATGCCATGCTGCAATACCACCATAACATAATAAGAATTGTGGTATTTTACTAAAGATATTCACGTGGATTCGGAATAAGTTTTGTAGTAACTAGAAGAGAATAGAGGTAACTATAGTTACAGGGAATGGATCAGCTGGTAGTCTTCACCTAGAACTGAATGTGAAAATGGTGTCTTGGACAGTTTTTCCATATGGAACACTATTAGCCAAGTAAGTCATTAATGGGGCTAAGTCACGTATACTCAGAAAGTAAACTAAAGAAGTTTGAACTTAGTATTATGATTCCACTGCATTTAGACATCGGGAATATTGTTAAAGAATATCTATTTAATAAGATTGATGTGTTTTAACACACTTTTAGTTGTGTTGTAAACCTACCCGAAGATAACTTGAGAAATGGCTAATTGCCATAAAATCTGAGATAGTCTTCATGTACAAAAACGAGGTTTAATCCTTGTTACACTCAGAATTAGTGTGGGGTTTTTCAACGAGTAAGTGGGTATTTGAGAAATAAATCGGACTCAGATGGTAATGTCCACAGCCTGTGAGGCTTTTGGAAAAAAGGCTTAAAACCCATTTGACCATAGCTTATGTATGACTATATCAGATAATTCAGCTATTGCCGATTCCATGGTCGAAGACCGAAATATGGACGTAAAGACTACTTATAGTAGCTTTGTGGTTAAGTAGACAAGATTGTAATCATTTCCTTCTAGTTTTACATGTCTTAAAGGACCAAAGAGTTTTATGCAAGCTTATGCTTAATCCATGGTGGATTTAAGAGAGCATCTCGAAGTCGAGTCTTCTCTCTCGTGATTGAATCAAGATTTGATTCTTCTGGACTGCAGAAGAAATTGAACGATGCAAGGTTTAGAGGGAGCTAGTTCATTTATCTTCTGGAATAAGTTAAGCAAATAATTGAACAAGATAATTTTTGTTTCACAATCTGATTGTTAACTATATTATATGGAATACGTGAATTCATTCATATAGTCATTTATTGTGCCTATCGTTGTTATTGAAATAATAAATTCCAAGGCAAAAGTTCAGAATTTCGTAGAAGTAATACGCGAGTGTCGATGCCAAGAGAAAGTCTTCAAGTTCAGAAACGAAGATAAATAAGTAAGTTGTCCTTGGTCGACATCGATGGTTTTGGGAAATCCTCCAGCATCTAGACACTCAAAGATAGTAAATTGTAATTACTAGTCGGGTTCTCATGATAATACTAGGGATTTTTGCCAGATTGCTAGATCTCATGCATAATCATTATAATAATAATAATGGTCAATTATATTATTATACGGCAGCTATTATCTGAGCCTAGAAGGTCACACACATACGGTGATGTTGAATTAGTATGCATGAAATTAAACAAAGACTTGCTAAACTGAGAGTTGATTGTAATCAACTTAATATTCTCAATTGCTAATTTTACATTTAATAATGTAAAATACAATGGGGTTAATTTTTGAATTAATTAATCCAGGCCGCATTAATTATTAATTAAATAGTTAGTTAAGCTTGTTAGTAACTTGCTAGTTACTTATTAATGACTTATTAGTGATAATTTACTTAACGAGTTAATTAAATTAATGAAGTCGTTTCACTAGCTTAACGGGCTGGGAAATGCCCATCTAAGTTAATCGAGAGCCTATATAGGTTTAGACTTATTAGGTTTCTATCATGACAATCAAAACCTAACCCTAGTTCACAAACTAAGGCCTTCCTCTCCTTGAGTCGTGGAATTCAAGTGCAAAAAACTTGAGAAGTTTTGTTTGATTTCATCCGATCTCCCTGCAGGTGTTCTAGTGCACTCCAAGTACTGGGATTCTCCTCCATCCACCCCTCATATGGAATAACTAGAGGCATACATCATATGCTAGTAGATCGGAGTTCAAAGGAGACTTTGCAGTGTTGTTGATGATTGTATTATGTCAGGTTGTAAGTACCCTAGAGTTCATATTACCCACTCCGCCGAGTCGCAGACGCCCGAGGTTAGAGTCGTTTATCAACTCCGCATATCCGAGTCACTATACGATCAAGTGACGCAAAATAACCTCGCTTGAAAATCAATAGAACCTAGTAGTTTGATAAAAAATAAAAATATAGTTTGAAAGCTCAAGACATTTTCTTTATATAATGGAGTTTAACCATCGTGTGTGGCATCATCTAAACAAATCCCAAAAAATGCAACTCATAGTAATTCCAAAACTGCATTAATTTGGTATAATATATTTAATAATACATTTCAACGCCAACACAAAAATACGTAAATTGAAAGTACATAGGAAAAATGAGCCGGTTGTAAAAGAGACAGATCGTGGCCGAGATCCTAAATGCACCCGTCACCTAAGTAAAATCACTGACACCTACGAATCCTCAACCGCTCACAAGGCAACTTTACAACCGAGGTTGGAAGCGGGTAAGCTCGACAAATTGTTGAAATGTATCACCGGCGTAACTTACCCACATCCGAATGAGATACACAACAAGAGATAAACACGTGGGCGATGTAGAGTATAATGATATATAAGGTAAAGAAACGAACTAGCATTCATATAGTGCCAAATAGTAATAACCATCATCACATATACACATTTTAAGGGACTCACTTACGTGCCATTTTACCTCCGATATATCCAAAGAGCAGCACATTACACACCCAAGCAAACAAACACATGTCTCAATATAAATTGGAAAGTAACACAATAACAAAGATAATAGATCTCCAGAAATGCCATCACGACATGGCTCTACATTTGCATAATAAAGGACATCCAACTAATGTCAAAACAATGCAACACAACTATATTCGATACATTTATATAATGTCGTTGTTTTACGGGCGGGCTCACACGTAATGCACATAACATAATATCATATCCTTTTCCCGCAAAGCTCAAATTCGCTTTCAAATTTCATCGAACATCATATATCATATCCTTTTCCCCCATGTGCTCACCCTTCGATCACCCATATATATCATCACAAAAACAACACACCCAAGACAAACGGTTCTCCCCATGCGACTCAAACATGCCCACATCCTAACATGGCGCCGACTAATTTCATATGGAACCAAACATGACCAACAACTAACATCACACCAACTTACTAACCATGATGACAACCACACGCTAATCAACCAACATCACAGAATTAGAACAACCCGTGAGAACAACAAGGCAACAATCGCACAACATCCTTCAATATAGCAGCCATAATATACCCAAGTCAACAATTCCATATAGAACATACTACCATAATGTATTTAACACACAACCATCAAACAACTCAACATTTCCACAAATTCAACTACACTAATGTGAGTGTTCATACACAAATACATAATCACATATCAATTTACTCACACTTCACTCAAACGAATAATGTTAAATATCAAACGAGTGATAAATCCCTTACCTCGGGTTAGTACCATTTAGCGCCCGTAAGTACCAATCGATTCTCCCATAAGCTTCTTCCTTCGTGTTCGAAGTCTAAAACAGGGATAACCGGTAAAGTACAATTACTACTACCTCAAGAGTAAATTATCTTTCAACAATTTTTAGTACCCATTAGCCACTCTAGAAGTAGAATATTACTAGCACTTCTTTGAATCTATAAACTAAACGACAAAGTTCCAACTAAATCCTAAATCTTAAACTTTCAGCTCTCACACTAACCCAAATACTACACCTTAAAACAATTCCAAACAACCCGAATTATTAGCTTTTCCAACTAATTAAACCCATTACTAACAACCTCTAATCCCAAATCCACATTACTCAAAACGAATAAAAACTAATTTCATTATATACTCATCCAACAACTTTTAAAACCGCATACTCAATTTCAACAACTATAATAAACGCCCAAAAAAACATAGATAATTATATCATTTTAGCACGCTCACTCAAGTCAAAACCCAAGTCAACCCAACTCAACTTTTCCAACACTTTTCTACCCCCCTAAAATCGACTATTATAATCTCCTATACTATAATTTCAACTTAGACAATAATTATATACGATATTAATCCCAAAAGTCCAAGTCAAACTAAAATTTCAAAAAAGTCAACGTCCCTAAAACGTCACAAATTTCACTCAAACACGCATTTCAACTCGTTAAGAACAACTAATTTGAAGCCCAAGAATCAATTGAAACAATAAAAATCGAAAAACCCAAAAGTCAATCTAGTCGAAACTCGATAAATACACACAAAAGTTTCTACTTTTTACCTCCAATCGAAGAGGCATTTAATAAGTAAACTCTCCAAAAAATTTGAGGTCCAAAGCCTTTAAACGGAGGTAGAAATCGGAGAAAGAATTTCGTAGGGGAAAGGGGAGGGTTCTATTAGTTTGGGAAGGGAAAGATGGGTTTTTTCTTTTTTTCTTTTTTTTCTTTTTGTTTTTATTTTATTTAAGGGGTTGTCATGTTTGGCATGTAAAAAATGAGGGAAAACGAGTTTTATTCGGATGAGAATTCGATCGCTTTAATTCGGCTGGCGATACCTCCCATTCAATTTACCTCGCCTATAAATACCCAAACTTAATATTTATCGCACATCAAATATAAAAGTTGGTTTTAAATTTTAATGTTAATCAATTTTAATAATCCCACATTTTAATTTTATTAATTAACGAGTCAGTACAGTATATATTGTATTATATGTTGTAGATCCGATATTGTAACAATTATATATGATCTTGTATAGATTATTTGAATAAGTTTATTCAAGTTATATCACAGAAATCCCTTCAAGTGTCATGAACTCATAATCTTTTAATTTATATAATTTTTGTGACATATTTGATCATTTTGTTTTCATAGTACTTTCCATAAGCGTGTCATTATACTCAACGACATTTTATAGAGTTGTTACCTTTCATAAGAAAACATAGAAAAAGCGACAGTAATGAATCTTATAAATTAAACTCCGTACAATTTATTCTCCTAAACTTGATTGCCTGAATAATGCATTAATTATAATTAGATATGTAAAATTATTAATCGTGGATGCTTCTCCTTAAATTTGATGAAATTACATTCTTATCATTACTAACTTATAAAAAATCTACGAACTTATTTTCTTACCAATAAATTTGTTAGATGGATAATAATTATTGTTTATTATATTTATCTCTAATGCATGTTGAAGCTTCACCACCTTAAAAACCTACGAACTTGCTTTCTTAACAATAAATTTGTAAGAGATAATAAGTATATTGTATATTATATTTATCTCTAATACACTCCATGTTGAAGAGTACGATTATTTCATTAATATTCATAATTTACATCTATAAATAAAAATTTCCTTAGAGAATATTTTTTCGGAATTTTCTTTCTCATTTTTTCTTAAATAGTTGTGTAATTTATATTGTATATTAGACATTATTGTCATATCACCTATTATTGTGTAATTTATTCTTTTCTCAATTAAATAGTTGTATAAATTAGACATAATTATATTTTTTAAAAACTTTTCTAACATATTTTCATTATTACAAAATTTAATTTTAGTAAATAATTGGATCAATAATATTTACACTTTGACTAAGAATATCTATTTTTCCAAATTCTCTAAATAATGTTGGTTATTAGAAAGAGTCATAAGTGACCACGATAACTTAAAGGTTCGAATTAAAGAAGTAAAAATATATTTTTATGATATTTATAAAAATAAATGCATCAACGACATCAATATCATTAATTTTTAATAACCAAAATAATATTGATAATATATAGAATTAAAATTCAATTTACTTTTAGTATGACAAAACTCATCTAAAGACATATAAAATCTGACTATTGTATGAATGAGCCAAACATATTTGATGTAGGTGTTGTGGCGAGGAAGTTTATTTCAAACATATGACTTGTTGAAACATAAAATTTATTTATAGGGATATAGACATAGATAAGTTTAATCGTGATTGTGTTTTTTATAATAGGTAATTATTAATTAAAATGTATAATTGTTAGTAGTTAACTTATATTAGGACTCATGGGGAAGAAACACAAAATTTATTCATACTTTAGTATATGTTAGAGATTAGATATCTATGAAAAAAATATTAATTATTATTAGTGTCCTTTTCATAGTATGTCTCATGAAGGAGTAATTTAGTATTTAATAGTGTGAAAAGGGAAGTAACATACTCACTCTTTTATAAGTGGAAAATTTTTAGGGAGAATTATAATTTATGATTTAATAATGTGAAAAGAGAAGAAACGGAAGAAACACAAAATTTATTCGAAATTTTATATATGTTAGAGATTAGAGATATGAATGGCAATTGGTTATCACAGCTTATAAAAGCGTGGTATGTTTTTCTTTCTATTAATACTAATTCTTAAATGACCTATTATGAAAAAGACACTAATAGTAAAAAATTAATATTTTTATAGATATATGATGAAAAGATACTAATTAAACCTCTCTCACAAAATTAGGCAAAAATATAGTCTCGTAGCGAAATCCAAATACATATCCTACTATAAATTATTATTTATTTGAAAAAAAATGTAGGTCTTGACATGACATATAATTACAAAATACCCATGGTAGCTGGAGCATAGTCGAGCAAAGTGCTCTTGAGCTCTGCCGAAAGCGAGAATCTATATATACTACCGTACCATTATTATTTGTTTCAAATAATTTCTTAATATTTCTTGAAGCTCTCTGGCGAGCAAGTCTCCATATACTCTTTGAAATAACCCGACCCGGTTTAATTAATTAAAAATCAGTAATTGGTAATTATTTAATATAATAAAAAAATGGGATTCGGGGAGGCGTAATTGATATCGAATAAGCGAACTTAGATTATAGGGTAAAAAATTTAATTGGAAAAAAGTTGATTATAATTTTTACGTGCGGGTTTTCAGAAATTATGTTAGATTCATTTGAATGAGAGGCCTTTTATTAATGACTTTTTATTTATTTTATGAAACAAATCGTCCTTACGCTTATAAGACAAAAAGCCAAACCACTAACCCAAAACCATCGCCTCTTTTTCCATTGAAAGAACTCAAAAAAAATTTCTCTTTTTCTCCATTTGATCTAAATCCTTTGCTCTAAAATTCAAAGAAAATATAAAATCTTCTGCATGCATTAACTAGCAAATGCGTTTTAAGGTATGAAAGTCTTACATCTTTTTTAAGTTTTGAGAATTTCAAAAATTAGGATTTAATTATTTCGAATTTAATAATTAAAAATTTGTTAAATTATGATCTTTGGCTCCTAAATTGGTGGTTGTCAATGGAAAAAGGTGAATTTTTTTAATTTGCTAATTTATTTTGAAATTTTATATAATTAATTAAAAGATTCGATTTTTATGTTAGATATGTTTAGATTTAGAATGTTTATGATTATAGATATAATAATAGAGTTTTCGGTAATATATTCATGAGAAAATAGTTATTTTCGGATTTTAATTAATTTTATATTATAAGAAATAAATTATAATTTGACTTTTAAAATAAAACTCATATTTTTATTGTGTTTATTGCTGGATTACAACAAACATATAATAATCTTGGAATTTTTAGGAAATGTTTATTTTTGTTTATTTATTAACTAGGTAATTTTAATAAAAGGTAGAAATTTTATGATTGTAAATTAGAAACTGAATTTTATATTTTATATGGGATATGGTTGGACTATAAATCAAATATTAAATTTTTGGAGTTAGTTTTGAGTATTTATTTTGAATTATTGATGAAGTAAATGACTAGTTTTGGGGGTTAATTGAAATAAATGAATTACATAAAAAATATAAAGCCGTTTATTAAAACTATATAGTACATTTTTGAATTTTATGATAATAATATTAGAATTTTAGGACTATTATGATATTTACTTGATTTTTTATAAGTATTGAGGATTAAAACTTTAAATAGTTAACTGCGATAGTTCAGGAATAATTACTAACATACATTTAAAAGTAAGGAACACCTAAGTTAATTAAATAGATTCGAAATATAATTAAGGTATGACTCTAAAGTAATTGATGGAAAATGTAATCTTATTATATTATTTTAGGAGTTGAACTTTGGACAGGAGGTTGTTTAGTAGGCGTAATTTGGTAGGCTTTCTTGTTAGTGGTCTTAAGCAGCGAGTGGGGATTATCTCACTTGGTTTTGGTTCCTTACATTTGCATGTTGCTGGTTGGCAAATCTTGTTATATTTGTTCTTTGCTTTATTTGTGTGTAACGTGCTAGTAGTTATTATTTATTAAATTATTAGTAGATGACATCGTATTTAGGGACTAATATATTGTGTTGATAATCTGAGTGATGACTACGAAATGTTTGATTATAATATGTAAGACGTAAACATGACACATGATTTATTGTTGTGGAGACTTCTTTGTGGTTAGTGTGACATGTGGCTACTTGTTGATGAACTTTTGATGGAGTCGTATGTGGTCTCATGTAGTGGGTCTTGAATTGTGTGTTAGGGGTTGAGGTCGAGTCGCGTAGAGCAATTAAATAATATGGACGATTGATTAGAATTATTAATACACTTTGGGCTGATGGAATCTTTATGTTGGATGATTGGGAATCACTTTTATATGTGTATTACTCTGGGGTGCATTTATAGCCTTGTTGTGGGCATATGTGAGCCCTTTTGGGTTGTTATAGCATATGTCGGGCCATTGCATTCGTATGTGGGCATTGTTATGGTACATGTTGGGGATGTCCGGATCGAGTGTTTTGATATTTATTGCTTGTGTTGATTTTATGGACCTTCGGGTCATGGGGCTTGTGTAATATGAGAAGGATATGAGATTTACTTTTGCCATATTGATGAACTGTTTGGACTTACGTGTTACTTTCAAATCTTGTATTCACTATATTTAGATCTTGCATTATATTGTGCCTGCTGTGAATATAAACTGTCAAATACTAAGTAGAGATTGGCGTTGTGGCTTGTTTGAGTGTTTTTCTTATTGACCCAGGCTAGCTAGTTTTATATATATATATATATATATATATATATATATATATATATATATATATATATATATATATATATATATATATATTCTGAATGGGACCCTGCTTTCTCTTGACCGTTGGGTGTAGCAATGGAGTCACGGCTCAGAGAGTAAGTTCCGCAGCGGCCGGGTGACCCTGAAACTTCGGGGTTGGAAATAGTTCTTTGTAGGCGGTATTGACCTTCTTGAGCTCGTTGTTATCCTTTAGGTGAGCGGCGTGGTGGCTAGGGGATCTCAACAGTCATTTTATTTCTGTCTTATCGAGTTTTGAGTCATTATTTACTCCAGTTGTGGGTGACTTATATTATGGATGTATTATTGAACACTAATATTTTTTTTAATAATAAATAACATGTATCGAATATGTGATGTTAGGTTGAGTTTCGCCACGATGATGTCACGTTGCGTGTATGGAACCCTATTTATTCTACTTTTCTTACTTTAAAAGCTGACTTTTGAATCCAGTCTATTATTTTTTATATATATATCGTAAATTTAGGCGTTTCGGGTATCCATTTCACTACTAAACGAGTCTAACCTCGAAGCGGCCGACTGGGGGACAGTCGTTCTGACTACTATACTTATTACTTTTGTTTTAACATGCTTACATTTTCTATGAGAACGATGTGTACTAATTATATAATATTTGAGGTTAGTATTATTTATTCTCGTATATAGTGTGTTCTACTAAACATAATTAAATACCTAATTATTTTGTATCAAATAAGAAAATATAAAGTAGTCTCATGAATTATTTGTAATAAAAAAATCATTATTCTTTTGTATCATAGTTCTGAATGGAGAATGGCGATCTGTGGCGGTAAATCCTCAAAAGACACGGTAGTGCCGGAGAGAGGTGTTAGCCTTTTGTAATCCTATCTTTTGTGTAAAATAATAATAAATAAGCTTATCAAATGAAAATATAACGACAATTGATCAAAATAATTCAAAATATATTGTCTGAAAAGATGCAAATTGTAATAATCGTTCGGTTAATTTCGATGATAATATTAATTTGTAAATTTATTTGAGCGAGCGCATTTATAATTTAGTAGTAATAAGCCAAAGGCTAATTCGAGTTAAGTTTGATCGTTCGATTCGACCTTTCGATTACAAGCGATTTAGCACAAATACATGCGATTTCTTAAGACTTAATGGTTAAGTAACATTTCGTCCTTATCATCCTATTAACGAAATATCACAAAATATCGTCCCTCGTTTCTTGCATCTTGGCGAAACCCACTTGGGCGCCCCAAAGGCAAAGTTTTAGTTTCTTGGCTTTGTTTGTATAAAGATCCTCAGGATTTGATTGTTAGGCTTTTCAACATCTTTCCTACGATTTTGAGGTAAGAAAATAGAGTTTTGGTTGATTTTTAAGGAGTTGACTTTTGGACTTTTTGCATAATTCAGATTTTATGATGATTCTAAGTTTATTATGGATGCTATGATGTATATAAGTGATGAATTCATATGAGTTAGAGAAGTCGTTTGAGGATGTTATGCTAGGGTTGACTTTTTCTAGGTTTTGATTGACTTGGGTTGATATTTTTTATAAGACTTTAAATGTGCTTAGGGAGTTTAATTGGGACATACAATGTAGTTGTGATGTTAAAATGGCGATTTAAAAATTGATTAAAAGGCGAGTTAGGTTGAAAAAGTGTTATTTTTCAAGTTGAGTTATAATCGATATTTGAGTATAGGTTATTAATTATGGACTTGAGACTTAAATTAGAATGACATAAAGTTGATTTGAAATGTTAAAATAATAAAATTGGAATTCTAGGGAGATCGATTGGGTTGTGTCCGACGGGATTATTTATTCGTTGTTTTATCAAAGTCATTTTAAGGCCGCTTAAAGTAAGTTCCAGCAAGTGTTGGTAAGCGTGTCTTCACAGAATGCGGTATTGTAGTAGATGCTTGATATTACTTTACGGGTGTTTTGTTAGGCGTTGATGGGTAAGGAAAGGAGTTAAAGTGATTGTGTCCATGAAAATTTTTGTGATAGCTAACGAGAGGTGAGTACTTATCTCGTAAGGTGTTACTTTACGTGCTTACTTTAAATTGTGTGAACATGTTATTGTCTTTATGATTATGTAAGGAATGATGTAAATAATATCGTTGTGTTATGATTACGTGAGAATGATATACATGTAATTGTTGTATGATTATGTGTGATTCATTGGGTGGCCGAGCCGTGATATGATTATGTGGAGATTATATTACGTGGCGTTGAGATTGCTTGAGGTAAGTAATAGCTTGAACTCCCAACATATTCGATTTACGGCCTTGTCGGCCTTTGTTGTATTCTAATGGCCTTGTCGGCACTTTTGGTATGTTTGGCCTTGTCGGCGGTTGTATTTGATTGTTCGATGTGAGATGTTTTAGGCGTGACTTGGATATTTTGGGAGTGATGGTTGGTTATTGAGAGGTGTTGGTTAGAAGTTATGTATGACTTTTGAGGTGGCTTGAGTATCGGGATTTGACACATGTTGGGGCAGATTAGGGGTTGGTGACTCTCGCTTCCTTGCGGGGAGATGTGGCCCGATTGGCCTTATACTTCGGTATATGTGCGGTGGGGAGATATTATCAACTTTCTTTGTGTGCATTGTTGTATTGGCCTTATACTTTGGTATATGTCACGATGGGAGATCTATTATCAGCTTTCTTTATGTGCATTGTTGGTGTTGGCACTTATCTTTTGGTATAAGTGCGGTGTGAATCTATTGTCAGCTTTGCTATGGGCATTGTTGATGTTGGCTTATACTCACGGTATAAGTGCGGTGGTTATTAGCGATTGATCCGTTCTTGCGAGGTAGGCAGTTGAGGGGATATGCCCGTTAGAGGGTGGTATATTGTGGAGATATGAGAGGTGGGAATGTGATGACTAGAGTTATAGTCGTTGTTAGTCTCTATGATTCATCTTTGGGTGATTAAATTGCTTTATTAAGACCTTCTATTTATATCTTGACTGTTATGCGAGACGCTTCTTTGGGAATCTTGTGTATGACTTTATTTGGTAGTCACGGATATATATATCACGTAATTTATTCATGTTGGGCTATTATAATATTGTATATCTAGATTCAAAGTATGGTAAGTTCACCCGCAGTGTTAGAGTGTTCACTAAACGCGGCTTCACGCTTGCACCGCTATGGGCGGCGTTTTCATTTGTGTGAGGTTGTGAGGCGGCAGAAGTTAGGCAGGCTGTTGGAGAGTTTGTCAGTGGCTAGGTGGCGTCAGGGTGGCGGAAGAGATCCTCGCGTCCCCGATTTTGATAATGTTGTCATTGTTTTTGATTGTTGTACTTTATTTTTCAAACTTTAGCAGCGATTTATTTTGTATTACGAATCGAGAATTTATTCTCCGTTGTATCTTACGGCATTACTATCTTTTGGGATATGTTGTATATATATGGTGTTGAGATTTGAGTTCCCGGATACTCCTTTTGATGGATTTAGCAAATTTAAAAGCATTGTGTGGAAAATCGAATTTTTTGGATGAAGCTTGAGTAGTTTTTAAAGGCGAGTAGATCCGTCGGTTTGGTGACTACGGTGTTAGGAGTATAATGATTACCACTTTCGGGCGGCCGACTTTGGGCGGGAATTAAGATACACAAATGAGCATAATTAACGATCATCCAAGTACAATTTAAAGAAACGAAACGATCAAAGTCATAATCCAAAAATAAAGAGAAATTAAAAATTCTGAAAAAATAAAATCAAACAAACAAATACAATTAAAATTAAGAAATCAAACAAACAAACAAACATAAAGAGAAATTAAAAAGTTACAAAAAACAAACATTACATTATTACAAAAAACAAACATAAAGAGAAATACAATTATTACAAAAAATAAACATTATTACAAAAACAAATTTAAAACAAACAAAATTGTAACATGCCGCCTGAGTGAGAGTCGTTTATAATCAGGAACACGAGAATCCGCGAGCCGATGGGCGACTCGGTTTAAAAACTTCTTTCATTTCAACCAAAATTTATTTCCATTAATATTCTCAAAATAACCGTTTTAATATTTTACAAATCATCGGGTGATATCAACCAAACTAACACCATATATACAACATATCGAGATAAGCGGTAATCTTGAAATAATTTCTGAAAGAGGAAGTAAATCTTTGTACTTTCGAATACAAAATGACAATGCCAAATAAAGGCTAAAGTTTGAAAATAAAGTACAACGATCAAAAACATTTGACACATCAAAAATCAATTTGTGAGGATCCTACGCTTGCTTGATCTTCACTTTAGCCACTAAAGACAAAACTCTCCGACCTCATGAAACCAGCAGCCGTCACATCAACCTGGCACAAATGGAATCGCCTAAAATGAAAAGAGGGTGTAAACCGCGAAGCTTAGTGAGACTTAACTAGGGTGGAAAACTTAAACCATACGCAGCGACAACGTGAAATTAACATAGGAGTCAAATACGGCGTACATATATAGATATATATAACGGGACTACCTAGCGAGAATGTATTTATACTTACAAAGAAAATTCTCATACATCCGTGGCACCAACACATAGAGGCTTGTAGGGTCACCGATAATGAATACAACTCATTTTGAATAAAAATCACACCCCAGGCCACATGAAATTACGAGTCACGAGACCCAGTATAAAAGGCGTAACCAACGCTCTTGCGAAGTATAAAGCCGATAACCAATGCTCTTATACCCAGTATAAAAGGCGATACCTGGCAACTCTTATACCGGCGTTTAAAGGCGATACATATGACTAACATAGGCGTATAAAGGCGTCTGTAACATTTCTTATCTTAGGCATTATAAAGGCGATACCCAACTCTTATACCGGCGTATAAGGCGTACACAGCGACTCTTATACCGGCGTATAAGCTGATACATGGCAGCTTCTTCAAAGGCCTACAACCCATAACCATCGATTACGAGGAATTAAGCATCCTAATACCAAGTCACTTTCCAGACATACATGCTTTCATGATGGCTTTCTCGATAGCAATGCTACTCTACAGGCAATATCGAGCCATAGCGGCTAAAATACCTCACTGATAAGTAAGTCAAACAAAATCGGCAAGATACGGAAATACATAAGTGCCGGCAAGGCCGCGAGAAATACATAGAGATGTAAAACAGACGCGGAAATCAAATATAAGTTGGGGTTAATTTGTGTTACTTACCTCAGCGTCTTGGCGTCATGATTATAATCACATAGTAAATATCGCCATTTCTTTGCAAATGAATCATGTATGTCATTACAACAATTACATGTATATCGTTTCTCACATAATGCATTACCCTGATAACATGTTCACACAATTTAAAGTAAGTACGTAAAAATACTTTAGTGAGATAAGTACTGCTTCTCAAACTAGCTATCGCAAAAGTCGCTTCCACGAGAAGAATGCGGAAGAATAGCAGACGTCTTACTTAAAAGCGGTGAGCTATGGCCTTGAAAGTATACTCAGAACTAATACCAAGAATTACGTTCTAGTATAAACATTACCAACTCTAATGGGGCCAATTTCTAAGCGGTCTAACATGGCCCAGGTAAACTATCGAATTATAATCCCGTAGGACGCAGCAAATCAGATCCCCGCTAAAAATTCCATCTTATCACTTTATCATTATAAATCAACATAAGTCATTACAGTTAATCAACAAGTCTAATTAACAACTTTATGCTCCAAAATCTTAAATTCTATTCCAGCTTGGAATTAACAACTTTTCAACCTAACACTTTAATCAATTTAAATAGCCAATTTAACATCCACTGACAACTCTGATAAGGTCCCCGATTAAACTCCTACAAATTTAAAGTCTTATAAAAATATACTTCCCCAAAAGTCAGCGAAACCTAGAAAAGTCAACTCGACCATGCGTCCTCAAAGCGACCTCTGAAATCATGAATTAAGTGAGCTTACATGCATCATAGAACCCAGCGACTAAGATTCATCATAAATTGAATTATGGAAAAGTCAGCAAAAGTCAACTTTGTCAAAACCCAGAAATATCTCAAAGGAACTTGAACTTTCATGCCCAGCACCGAAGAGAATGATGGGGAAACGATATTCTCCTGGCTTGATCTTGAGTTTGAAAGGCGACAATCAATGAAGAGAGAAATGGAAAGAAAAAATTTCAAGGGAGGGGGTGTGAAACTTCGGCCCCGAATGAAGAGGAAGGGAGATGAGATTTGCCTTTGTGATGATGTGTTGGATAAGTATGGCTAGATATTTTAAAAAACTCGAGTCGTTCGGTTTGGTTAATTTCTCAGTTTATCGTACTTAAATCTCCTTGAACCCAATTCCAAAAGATAAAAATTTTCCATGCTTAAAAACTACTAAATTATAAATGTAATTCGGCTCAAAAAATTCTGGCTTAATATTATCATGAAATTATTTATCTTATCACCAGATTCATGCGACCGAAAAATTTTAAATTTTTTTTTTTTTTTTTTTTAACGTAGTGGGTTATTAAAAATAAACTAACATTACATTATTACAAAAATCAATCAAAGAAATACAATTGAAATTAAAAATTACATAAAGAGAAATTGGAAATTAACAAGCAAACATAAAGAGAAACAAACATAAAGTTACATAAAGGATTCTGAGAAGCAACACCAAAATTGAAATTAAAAACAAGCATAAAGAGAATTATAAATTAAAAGCCCCATTAAAACAAATGAAATTGAAGGAGGTAAAAATTAAAAATTAAAAATTAAAATATTATTAAAATATTAAAATTAAAATTACGAGGGGTAAAACTATATTTCTACTTTGAATCAATTTGATAATTTGAACATAAGAGCGTTACAAAAGAAGGAAAGAAAATTTAAGAGAAATTAAAGAGACAAAAAAAACTGATTTTTGGTGCTTGAGAGAATGTTTGTTTAAAGGCGAGAGAAATGGAATAAACGAGAGATAGTATTTTTTGGGGGTTGGGGGCTTTCATTTTGAAAAATGGTTTTTAAAACCGAAATTACCGAAGGCTAGCCGTGGCGGAGTCGTACCGTGCAGTAAAAGAGCAGCAGCGTGTGTAGATGCGTCCAGCGCCACTTTCTCCCGTAGCGGCTGGCCCGGCCGCCTTTTGCTCCCAGCAATGTTGTTTTGTAGCCACAGCCCATAACTTTCGAGAATCGGTAACTACATATTTTATTTGTTGTGGTCGCTTTTGACATTTCGACAACTAAAATTTAGAGAATTTGAAAAAATAGATATTATTAATCAGAGTGTAAATATTATCAATCCAGTCATTTACTAAAATTAATATAGGTAATAATAAAAATATGTTAAGAAAAATTTTAAAAAATATAATTATGTCTAATTTATACAGCTATTTAACTGAGAAAAGAATAAATTACACAATAATGGGTAATATAACAATAATACTTTATTTAATGTTTAATCTTATTATATATTCTAAATAAAAATATGAGAAAGATAATGTTGACACCCGAAAATTAACTAATTAATTAATCAAATCCTAAATTTATAGGGTTAATTAATTCAATTAAGTTGTGTCCAATCAGAAGATTACAAAAATTAAACTAGGTTTTTTTTTACAAGATAATATGCTGGCAAAATTAGGGTTTTCGACTTGTCATCAATTAAAACCGGATCATAGTCAGGTGGGCCCCACGAGTTGGGGCCCAATCATCAGCGCGAATAATCAGTGTAAGCGATTCTTGATAAAATGGCGTCATTTATCTTTACGGAAGTATATTTAATTTCCGATGATGTAGTATGCAACTCAAACATTACCCACAGTCGACATTTACTTAACTCAAACCAATTATCTTTAGTTCATAGGAAGTCTTTACTCTCGATTATAATGCATGTACTCATATGGCTGTCGAATGTTTATCATAGAACTCCCAAATGGTTTATGATCAATACATTGAGCAACGAATATCCTTAATCGAAGATAACTTAGAAATGCGGAATTATCTCACCAAATTCTTCATTTAATCTCTGAACTTATTCCGCCGATGAGTATCAGCATGCATTAGTTAGATCATAACTTATATACTAACTGCGTTTGAATCAACTTTCTCACCCATATATAAAATATAAATGACATCGTCATATAGATTGAGAATGAGCGTCGGTTTTATAATTTTTATCCCTAATGCCTACGTTCAAAGTTGTCTGACAATTTAGCAACTCAACTTTTTGCAAAACTTTAAAGGATGCATAGCGATTAATAAAACATTAAGGATCATGAAAATGGAATGTTATCAATAATCAGCAGAAACCTAATTAAAATAATTTCATAATGACACCTAGTATAATCGGCCAGGTATTCATAGCAATAAGGTCATAAACGGATCACTCTGACACAGAAATTTTAAACAACATGAGGAGATATATTAAAGTCTCGATAAAGGCCTTTATACTTTGAGAATAAAATCAGGAGACTCGACAAGCGACTATAACTTTCTGATGCGTCGAACCATCATCTGCATTATCTCCGTAGCTATACAAAGCCTCACAATGTAGCTAACCGATCCGTCTACACTGAGGAATGGACCAATGTTGATATGTTGCTCTTATCTGAGTATAAAAGAGGTGACATGACTTAATGCTTGTGACGAAATGATAATAGATCTCACTGTAGCCTTAGAAGTACAAGCCAACCTTGGAAACTGATGCGCATAGCAAGTGATAATAGGTCTCCTTGCTGCGGTTATACTGCGAAGTATAAAGGCCAAACGTAAATGATCACATGCTTAAAGTGATAATCGTTTACATGACTTATGCGAAGTATAAGTCCAGCGGCGTCACATATCACTTAAGGAAGGAGAGTCCCAACTAATCATTGATATAAGTGCATTATGCAACCACTAGAGGTCACATGCTCAACGGCGCCTCCCAATGACCAACTACTGCTTCAGGCAATATCAAACACTTAGCAGCTAAAAAAGCGTCCTTGTCATTAAATGTTCATGGCAGCAAGCTGCAAAATGCAAAATCTTGAAATGAGGAAATGGCCAAGTGAGAAATCTTGAAATGAGGCCACGAGAACAAAACGTAAGTTGAGGAGTTGACTATTACTTACGCAAAACAAAATGCTTGGCATGCAATACAATCATAATCATACTCGCCATTTCATAAAATGAATCCACATAAATCATACAAAATGACAAGTATCTTATTCTTACATAATCGTACCACAAATGACATGTTTCACACAATTTAATGTGAAATGCGTATTAATACTTTTGAATAAATATTCACTGATTTAGAAATAAGGAAAGCGATCAAAAGTCTAATCAGTCATTTTTGCTTAGCCTCAGTGTCTAATCAAAACATAGAAATTACAATTCTTACTCCATGACAACTTTGGCCCTTTATGCGAAATTAAATTACATTACCATTCAGGCTTTATAGTGTATATAGATTACTAGTATATTTCGATGACAATTAAATTGATATGATTTCAACTATCCGACTAAATCATAATCAATGACATATAAAAATACTAACATTTTTCACATTTGATCAACTTGATATATCCAGCACTTCCATTAATCAACCCGTTTCTAACAACATCAAATCACCAGAAGGCGTTCTTCTTTCGAAATGCAAAAAGCCCAATTTGACGTATTCATCTGACAACTTATAAATCATAATTTCTACCTCCAACAGTCAAAGTAAAAGATTGATAACATATTTATACTCTGACAACATTTTAGAAAAGTCAACTTCAAAAGTCATTTCCAAAGTCAACTCAATGATACCAACTTTCTACCCAAAATCGATTATTATCACCTCGCATGCATAATCTAGCTAGATAATAGTGTGAAATAATATACAAAACCCGAAGTCAAAATCCCCCAAAAGTCAACGTCACACAATACACAATTTGGCGTCAACAATTCAAAGAGCAAGTAATTTAAAAGCAAGATAGACATATGACAAGGTGAAATACAAGAGTCAACTCACATAAGAAACTCAGAAATACTCAAAAAGATCAAACCTTTTTGCAGCGAATCGAAGAGGATGATGAGGGAGAAAGCTAGAAATTTGAGATTAAAGCTCGCGAGATGGAAGAGAAATGGGAGAAAAGAAATTTCGAGGAAACTTACTCGCGTATAGCGTGAAGATGCCTTCTTTTGGGCATAGGTTGGTTTATGGGTTAATGGGTTGGCTGATAGTTTAATGTTTGGCTTGCGTCGTTTTAATTGATCGATCTTACCGTTTTAAAAGCTTATACCAGACAATGAAACTTCCAAACATTAACATTCACATCCCTCAATTATATTACCGCCCAACTAATATCATTCTGGTGATTGTTTAAAATTAAATCTGAAATGTCTTCTTAAATAGGCGATTCGTTGTATTATCGACTATTCAACTTCAAATTTTTATTTCTCCTTGAAATACTCACCTTAGAAGCGACTAGTATCTTATTCTGATAATATTGAGTGCAGACGGGTTATTCTGATCTACTTATAAAATTCGTCCTCGAAATTCATTCGAAACTTAATCTGTTAGATAATCTCAGCCTTGGCCTTCAATGGCGCTTCTGCTTCTTGTCCAATAAACGCTCAATTTCTCTACATTATAGTATACGTGTTCGGAATTTCGTAATATCTTGTAATGATTGGCTTAAGGCGGTGCCACATTCTGCATAACCTGACGTTGGCCAGATAAATTTTACATTCAAACTTATCATCTCTGTAATATATGCTTTAAGTTTGTTTAGTTAATAGCAATGGATCAATGATGCATTCTATTTTTCTAGTTCACCTTATGTTAGCAGACATCATTTATAATGAAATTTTCTTTATTTCTCAACAAAAAAACTAACTTATTACGATCATGATGATAGTTGTACAGATAAGAATGGTCGATCCTCTAAAAAAACAAATCATACATGATGTATTGATTAATCAAATCCACCATCATCAACCCCAATAATGGACATTGGGATAACAATCCTTCTTGAATCCAGGAGTAATTCATATCATCAAATAGAGAATTTATTCTCATACTTCTGGACTTGATAGCAAACAACCAATTTCACTGTCTTGAATAAAATCTAATAAATGTCTTTAAACCGTCTAAACCAACAGAAATAACAAGATCCACAGTTTGACGCCAGTGAATAGTCAGCAAACTTCAGGGCAGCAGCCCAGATTCCACCAAAGAAAATATAAAATTGTGGCAAATTATCAAGTATTAAGGAGTACTAGTATGTCTTTACCAACACTCTCACTCTTTCTCTCAAAGGGTGAGCATTTCTAGGTAGTCAAAACACCAACAGATTCAACTACTCCTTTTAACAGAGATCTAATAGCTGTTGCCTGTAGGAGAAATTGAACCTTTCCTATCCTAGGTCATAGTTCTCCGAGAGCAAATAGATGAGAAAATCAAAAGGAAAAGAGACATAGGTTATATCAATATGCCGAATAAATTAACCATCAACTAAGATTGCTGGCTCAATGTTCATATTGTCCACTTTCTCATAAAGAAAAGCCAATCATAAAACAATGGCAGTTTAACATTAAGCTTCAATATATTTCTTTCGACAGACTGTTAGTAACCAACCTATCACAGCCCATCTTGGTATTATATTTGATTGGATCATTAAATTCTGAGGGGGTGGTGTCCGCAGCAAATAAACCTAACAATGTCAATGATAAGTGTCTCCCTCTCAGGCACTGAAAGAGATGCTTCCTTGCAAACCACATCAGTGTCTTTTTTTAACTACCAAGCTTGACATGAGTGAGCAAAAATTTCCAAATGTAATTCCATTTCAGGAATAAATCCGAAGAACAAAACACATGCTGGAGATGCCAGGTAAAGCTGTGAGATATCAATAAATCCATCAGTCTTAAATTCACTCGGATTCAGAACCAAATCCTTCCATATAGCTCGAAACTCGGGTATATGCACCAAGTCCTGCAAAAGCCGAACAAGATCTCTTCCAATCTTCAAACATAAGTGGAACTGCTTTCTCAACATTCGAATGGAAACCTACCCCTTCCGCTTCAAGACCTCAAACTGATCAAGTTTTACCCTATAATGATCGTGAAGTAACCAAGAAAAACATACAATGCACTACTTCAAAACCAATGGCTCTTCCCATTAGTACATGTCACCACAAAATCCTCCTCGCCTAACCTTTTAATACCCTTATGTTCACACCGCGCCTAACTTATCAACAACAACTTCAAATTCCACATTAGGAACCTCAATAACTTCCGATAATCCTCTTCCGTGAAATCCTCAAGAATAACCATTACTTATCACAAAAGATAAACTCCACTCAACCACCGAACTCTTACTTAAACATTATTAACGGATGAACTCAAAACTCTTTTCTTATTCAGCCTCGATTTGTATCCACCCTGACTTACTTACCATTTCTGATCAAACCTACGTTTCACATTTCCTTATAATCACACATCTTATTTAACCGGTATCCTTACTTATAACCCATTGATATTCTTTACAATTCCACCTCGAGTATATCATATATTAATTATCACAACTCATCCTAATTACCTCCCCGCCATAAAGTCTCATTATCACTCTACCACCACATCAACTATTAAGACATTTCCCAAAATATATACTTCACCCAAATATCTCATAATATTTCCGATATCTTACATCATATTCTAACCCATAACATGTCTTGTTTCAATATAACACATCATATATCTACTCATCGTGCTGATCTCCATATATACCCAGCTACCCATCTCAACATATACATATGGCTCAACGTACGTCATATTAACATAATCAGTTCACATATCTCATAGTATAACACATCTCAATCAAATTACTACCTTAAGAACAATAAAAATTCAAAGTAGTCTTGAAGACTTTCGCAGACGCCGAAGTCAACGAAATCTTCTAGTGGCGTCCTCAACAGTCAACGGATTCGAAGTTAAACGACTCAAAACCGTGAGAACGACTTACACAACAACACACTTTACAACCCGAAACCTAAAGCACATAACCACACAAGACACCAAGAAAAAAACATAAACCTAGGCTTTCGATACCGTGGTCTGTAACGAATTCGCCTAAAAGGGCCCCCCCAGGCCGGACCGCCATCAACTCCTCAATAATCGTGAGTCACTAACGACGGATAATCTATAAAAAATGACTTCATTAACGTGATAATGTAAATAATATAACCGCCCATCGGGCGAACTAACCAACACAACAACAACCTAAAAAGTAATAATATAAATAGAACATCAAACAACTTGTTTTACAACTCTATACAACAATAATTATTACGCACAACAAAACTCCAAAGAAGATAAAGTATGACTGCTGAGGTCTTCAAGCCACTATCGCCACCTCCGCTGAACGCAATGATCGGCCAACGCATCCGGACATCCCTAACAACTCAGCATAAAATGCCCATATGGAAAAATAAAGGGAGTCAACTAGAAGCCGAGTGAATTCAAATATCACGTATTAACCCACCTTATCATACAAAACAAGGATAATTCAAGTCCCTTACCTATTTAAAGACTATATACCTCAAGAGTTATATTTTATATACCACCTCATACAAATCATTTTAAATGGATTCTAATTAACACCGATAAACCTACACCACGGCCACAACTTACTCACAATACGCCATAATCACAATGCATATCTTTCTCTTTGTTATCTTTCGAAGTATAGCTAATTTCCATATAATATATATAACCCAAACATTACCACAAGTCAACATTTCACAACTCAACCAATTATCTTTAGTTCAATCGGGAAAAGCGCTACTCTCAATTATAATCATACACCTCCTTTTTTCTGCTTACATCCGAATGTTTATCATAAGAACTCTCCAAATCGCTTTATTATTATCTTAATACAATCGAAAGCAACGTATATCTTAATCAAGATAACTTAAAGTAGGAATTATCTCACCAAATTCTTCATTTAATCTACGAACTGCCCACCTCAATCAGATCAACGCTGCGAATAGATCATAACTTATATACTAACACGCTTGAATCCAACTTTTCACTATATATAAAAATATCATCAACATCATCTATGTGATTAATGAACGCCGGTTTATAATTTTTATCCCTAACGCCTCATTCAAAAGTTATCTCAACCATTAACCAACCTAACTTTTAAACTTAAAGGATGTATAACGATTAATACCAACTAGATCCACAAGAAAACTGATAATATTATCAACAATCAACCTAAACCTAATTCGACATAATTTCTCAGACAACACTCCAGTATAATCACATAACATTCATAACCAATAAATGAGTCATAACCCAGATCATACAACACCATAGAAAATTTAAACAATATGTCAAGATATAATACAAAGTCTCAATAATGCACACCATCATCCAGAATAAAATCAAAGAGACTCAACAACGACTATAATTGTAGTCATCAAACCATCAATCTCTCATATCTCCACAACTATACCAACCTCTAACGCCGCATACGCTCAACTGCATAATTCTGTGAGTAGAACGGACCAATCGCCGATAAACACTCAAGCCTATAATCAAGTATAAGGCTAACACCAACAACGCACACAACAAAGTGATAATGGACTACACGCATCAAAGAGGAAACAATACCGACAACGACATAGCAAAGTGATAATGATATTCTACACCGTGCATTTGGCATCAAGTATAAGGCCAACACCGACAGTCGCACATAGCAAAGCTGGATAATAGATCTCACACGCACTCCTTATACCGAAGATAAGTGCCAACACCTATAACGCACATAAGAAAGCTGGATAATAGATTTCACACGCACTTATACCGGCTATGCGCCAACAACGCCACATATCCCGCATGAAGCGAGAGTCACCTAACCCCTTAATCATCCTAATATAGTGGTCATATCCTAATACTCAAGTCACCTCAAGGTCACGATAACTCCAACCAACACCTCTCCTCAACAACCAACTACTCTACTCCCAAACAATATCAAGCACACGCCTAAAACGCCTCACAATCATAAATCAATCACAACCGCCGACAAGCAACAAAAATAAAAAAGTACCGACAAGGCCACGTGGTCGACAATGCCGACAAGGCCACAAACACAAGAACGAAGTCAGAGTCGGTGAGAAACTTCCCAAGAAATTTATGAGGATGATGAGAGAAACTCACGAAATACTAATAAGAATCAAGAGATGACGGTAGGGAGAAAGTCTCCAAGAAATTTGAGGTCAAGTTTCATGGTACGGGAAGAGAAATCGAGAAAGATATATGAAGCGGAAACTTACCGCATATTACACAAGGCGATAGCGGATGATGCCTTCTTTTGGGCCTGCTGGCTTTATGGTTAATGGGTTTGTCTAATAGTTTTAGCTGTAGAAACCTCGATCGCTTTAATTCAATCAATACTTTCGTTTTAACTTATCTCGACAACCAACTTCCAAACATTAACATTCCTTATCCTCAAATTATATTACCACTCCAATCAAGAGTCATTTATCTCGATTACAACTCTTCCCTAAAATTCTAAATAATGGGGTAAATGTACTAACAATTCCAATCGATTCGTTGTATTATCAACTATTCTAACTTAAATTTTTTATTTCTCCTCTAAATACTCCAACGAAAGCAACTAGTATACTATTACAATAATATTGGGTGACGTGAAATCTTAAGTATATTACATCGACGTAAATTAAGGGTTCTCGACATTTTAGCTACCTGCAATTAATTACTAGGGTAACATTAGGGTTCATTATTAAGTTAAATCTAATTTTATACCTCATATGATGACATGACATTAAAATTTGATTTTCTAAATTTACGGGATTAAAATAATAAATTGGAGGAAAAACTTAATAATATAGGTAAGTTTTTTAAGACACGACTCGTAATGGGCGGCCCGATAAAAAAGAGAGCGGTAAATGAACTAGGGTATGATTACCCATGGAACAAGAATCAAAAGGCGATCGTGCAAATCAAGAAGAAGTCGGCATTGTACGAGAGTTGAAAAGAAAAAAAAATATTATTTTAATATTTAATTAAATCGATCAATCGTAAGAAGTTCGATACTTATAAATACCTCATGTCTCAAAACAAAGAGAAGAAGAAGAATGGAGAAAAGCTAAGTCAAGAATGTAAAAAAAAACTACAAGAAGCCCTACAGAATCATTGTCAACACCAATTCGAAAATTCAAATTCAAAGCATAACCAAGAGGCACTGAAATCAAAGGAAGCACCTGGAAATTCAAATCTTCAAGGCATAAGGCAACCAGAGGCACCTGAAATGAAAGCATGACTGAAATTCAAATCTTCAAGGTACATGAAATTAACGAAACAACCTAAATATCAAGACAATCTTCGAACTCGAAGGACTCCCCACGCAATAAGTGGAAGCAATTGTATGAATCACCTGTAACTGATGAATAATCGAAAGACGGGCTCAAACATTCAAATCAAATCACAGAAATATCACAAGACCTTTGCAAGAAATGCATGGTATGTGAATGTCGTTGCACTTGAATAATATAGCCAACGCCAAGCACAAGGAAATCGCTATGCCCCGTGATACCGAGTCTCTAATCAAGACCACGCTACTAACTATCAAGTATCCCTGCCAGACCATATCCAAGTCAAACACTAGTCTGCCCATATCCAGGAGGGTTTAAGTCTACACTAGTCTGCCCAAGTGAAGGAAGATTCAAGTCTACATCAGGCTACCCAAGTTTTGGAAGGTTCAAGCCAACACCAACATGTCCATATCCAAGAGGGTTCAAGTCTACACCAACCATCCCATATCATAAGGGTCCCAAATCCTAGACAAAATATCAAGTGTATACACACGTAGATCAAACAGTATGCACTCCTGTTCGACCATATCTAAAGTCAAAGACCAACACTGGCCCAAGGCCCCGTTTCAGAGCGAACACTACCGAATATGGTCACCAGATCGCTATGGCTAAACAATGGGCCTTAAAGCTATTGCTGTAGAAACTGGCTTCATGAGATGTTTTACCTCACTCCCGAGGATCAAACTCCCTTTTACCGGAAGGCAACTCTGCATGAATTCTCTTATCTTCGTGTTACATATTCAAATCAAGACCTGCTCAAATGCAATGAGTCCATATCAAATCGCTTCATATCATTAACAAGATACGTAGGGAGATAAAGAGGACAGATAAGACCTTTAAATGATTCCGATAAATGTATTTATATTCGGAAAGATTTTTCCAAAGGGGTTTTATTGTATGTAGGCTAGTATACATGATAAAATCTTTCTTTGCATTACAGATAATTCAACAAAATTATTCTCTTATAAAGAGATTTTTATTTATAGATGTAAATTATGAATAATAATGAAATAAACGAGTTTAACGTAGTAAAATAAGACAGAAAGCAAATATAATATACAATAATTATTATTCTAGCAAATTTATTATTAAGAAAAAACAAGTTAGTAGATTTTTGTTGCAAAAGCCTTTTAACACGCACAGAGATAAATATAATAAACAATAACTATCATCTTTTCTAACAAATTCTATTGCAAGAAATAAGTTCAGAGAATTTTATAAGGTGGTAATAATAAAAATGTAATGTAACAGCCCGAACCTAAAGACGTTATCTCTCGCATACCCCATAGAGCACGCAAGGCGCACTGATTTCAACCTATAATGTTCATACTATATATACAATACTAACTCCATAATAACAAAACAGAGCAGCTAACCTCATAGTCAAAACATCCATACACAAAATATACTAAATATACTCAAGATATCTCAAAAACATAGTACCCAAAATGCTGAGACAACATCCTCACAGTTACAAGTCCAAATCCTTAAAGTAAATATCAGAGTACACAACTGTTCTAATCTATGAATAACACAAATTGCAATAAACCAACACCTAAATAAATGAAAACCTCGAATCCAAGCTAATGGGCACCTTAGTCAATCCAAAGAATCGGTATTTCAACCAACTTAATCAGGAAGGTGAGCGGTAGTGGTGGAAGGTGAGCACAGAGGGGTCATCTATCCACAACTTAGTAAGTAATCATAACCCCGCTCAGATGTGTCCCATACATATATAATAATTTCAAACCATTTATACTATACATATATAATATACAAAGTTAAAACATCAAGTAATGTAATCAAACCCTTTAAAAATATTTATGCTCAAAACGTTTCACAAATTCACAAAATAGTCTCATAGAAACATATATTTAAACCACACTTAAGTTTGTAGAAACTTCCAAAAACATGTTTCCTTTATTCAAACATAACCTGCCTATCTCGAGAACACCATTTAAGAATATAGACAGCCTGGGTCACGTGGTAGGATTTCCTCCCTACCTAAGGGACAACTAGGACTCCCTCCCTAGAATGAGGCACTAATCACACTTTCCCCGGTGATCGCGACTGCCTGTGAAGTTCCGGAACAACACCTCTGGGTATCCCTCGATATCCCATGACAATGGGTCTCACAATGATCAAGGCCAAATCACATCCAAATAATCTCCACAAAACAAAGTTTAAAACATCGCATCCATGTGCCCATATCATACATAAAAAAAATAGTTCAAAACTATCGCATCAATGTGCCCATATCAAACAGACATAAACAGTTGAAAACATCGCATCAATGTGCCCATATTAAGTATATAAACAGTTAAAAATATTGTATCAATGTGCCCGCATCACACACAACTTGTAATCTAACTGTCTTAGGCCGCCTCGGTGTTAAAATAGTTCAGTCTCTGGACATCGTGAGTCACCAAATCGATGGACGACCTGGGACAAAAAGACCCACCTGGCCCTAAATAACCCAATAAATAACATACATCCGGTAAGAATAGTTTTTAAGAAAATAACCATCTGCATTTCCTAACCAATACAAAAACCACCATATATACAACAAATCACAAAATACAAATGTCAACAATACACAACCGACATCCCAAAATAACCACAATATAAAACCATCACTACAACCAAAAACAAGAAGATCATGAATCTACGGCCAATCTGCCTTCTCACCTAAAGCACTCATCCCAATCACACGAACTAAACAATCACCGACGCACCACCCGTCAACCCGCACAAATAAAATGCTCCGCCCATAGCTTAGGTGTGTGTCGCGGTTTAGTGATAATTCTTATCTCATTATGAAAAATTAACTAACACCCACGCCGCAGAGTAAATAAGAATAGTTAATTTCGCATAACATAGATATATTTGCACATACAACTTAATCGAGGGCAATTATAACATAAAATATTATCTACGAGTCATGATCATGTTTCAGATCATAAAAATATATCAATACCACCATTACAATTATCATACTTCATAGGCCCATCTACTGCCAAACATGCACATACTAGTAAGGAACACCAACTATAATCAAGATCTAAAAAACAATGGCAACCATGCCTACAAATAAGTCCACAACTCTACTACCACACCAGTTCCTCTCAACCCCACAACTAAACAACTCAAACACCTTAACATAATTCAACTCAACTTAACTCAATCAACGCAACTCATCTCAACTCAACTCAATCAAATCAACTCAATCAACGCAACGCATCTCAACTCAAGTCAATCAACTCAACTCAACTCAACTCAACTCAACTCAACTCGATCAACTCAACTCAACTCAATATAAACTGATTTCCCAACAACTAACGCTACCAGAATCAACCTCAACTGTTAGGAGAAACTTATGCCCGGCTCTATTACAAGCTAAACACAACACTCAGAACAGGCACGAGGGCAAATACATCACACCTATACCGAAGTACGCGTAAAATACCGGATAATACAACCCAATGACAAGCCAACAACCACTAAACAACTCATAAACAACACACCAAGTAACGGCACGCAGGCAAATACATCACACTCATACCAAGTATAAGGCAATTATCGGATAATCAAGATAATGTCACCAACCCATACAACTCATCCAATATCAACTAACCAACAAAAACATCCTAACCCCTAAAAGTGATCAAACAGCCTCGTAAATTAACTCATCCTAACTCGACTCAATCTAACCCTCAAAACGCCTATAAATCCTGGCCAAAACACCATTGACACAACCCATTCTACTCAACCAACTAATCATACACAAATAACGCAAAATATATATGTATAAACATGCTCACAATATCACCAAATTCAACATGATCCACGAGATACTAAATTAATCTACACTACAGTTAACTACTCATCTCAGCCTAGCAATAATAAACGCCTGCCTAGCTAATCCAAGTGTCGTTTCTCACGCTCCACGCCTAATCACAAACATCCGTAAAAATACAATTACTACTTACTACGCTTTAACCCCATTTTAGCATTCACTTCTATTTTAGACGTTTAGATCGTCAATTATCAACTTAGAATTCTTAACTCTCCAACTTAACAAAAATTTAGTCATCAACTTAACAATAACTCTGTGGAAAAGATTACTACGCTCGTTTAACCGACTAAAAAAATAACGAAATTTCAACCACCCCAACACTAACCATAATCGGCCTCCTCCCCTACCCCAACACTAACACTTTAAACAATTTCTAATCAATTTCCCAACTAATTTACCCATTTATAACAATCTTTAATCAAAATCTCAAATACTACTCAACTTGCAACAACTTAACTCAACAATATTCTCTTCCAATCAACATCAAAATCAGCACTTCTACCCCAAAACAACTATATTAAGGTTCAATAACATCATATTACAATTTAAAGGTGGTTTGAAAAAAGTCAACAAAAGTCAACTCTCAAAATCTTTGAAAATATAACAAAAGTTTCAAGCTTTCTTACCTTAAATAGTAGAGGATGATGGAGTGGAAGATGTGATAAACCAACTTTTGAAACTCGGAGCTGCTGTGCTGGAAGAGAAGAAAAATGGAGAAATTTTTTATTTTCTTTTGCTGTGGGTTCGGCCAACATGTTAAGTGGGAAAGCCGGACGGGTTTGCGATTTAAGAGAAGTGACTGGGGTAGTAAGAGATATTTAGAGGAAAGTTAAGTTCCGCTTATTGTGGTGTTATTTCTCAACTTTTGGCATAAACTTAATGAAAAACGATTTCAAATGTATTATTTTCCGTGACATAAACTACTACTCATTTAATACTAGTCTCTTTATATCGATTTTATTCCGAAAGTATTAATACTATCTCCGGGTCCCACCACCAAACGATATATAAAATATAATTTAATCGTTGTTGCGAATCTTAGTTTCACAACTCAAAACATATCATTTCATAAATTATTTTCATGTTTCGACTCAATTTAGAAAACCATATAGTACTTGTTAAAAGTGGGATATCATAATCCTCAAAGTATTTACAAAAGTATCATTTCTTTATAAAATAATTTGATAACAGTTTATAAATATATATTTTCGCATCAAAACAATCAGGACAGAGTACAACCACTCACCTCGATTCGCAAACTTACACATTACGATTCTTCAATCCATCTCAATCTGAGTCCCTCAAGATCTAAATAACAACAATAATAGCATAACGTAAATATTCGATTTCATATCGAGTCTACTTAACACTTTCAAATCTCTTATACATGTCACCCCAATATTCTTCATTATCCAAAAGTCATATAACCTATAATCTAATCTTAAAGTTGTAATCCATCATTTCATACCCTATAATTCAATAATCAATACCTATAATTTTAGCTCAATGTAATTAATAACCAATAATAGATCTAACCCATCAAACTCCAACTATTTAAGCCAATAATTCAAACCCATATAACTACTAACAAATAACATACTCATAAAATTCATCCAATTTAACTAATCTAGGCAACAAGCTTAAGGCTAAATCACAAAAAGATAATCGATAAAGAATTACAATTGAAACTTACCCAAGCCCTATAATTAACAAGGGGCTCAACCAAATCTTGACCAAGGGAGATGGGTCGCGACTAATAACGTAGAAGGAGGAGGCTACTTCGATTCATCATGGATGGATCTAGCTGTCATACAGAAATGAATCAGTGGGCCGATTTGGTTCTTAAGGAGCAAGCATGGCAGGCGGAATTAGGAATGGGTTTTGGGTTTGTTGTTACGGGGTTGGTGCGCTATAGGCTGACACGATTTTGCCACCAAGTTTTTCAATAATTGTTTTTTCATCTCAAATTTTTATATTCCATTCTGCGGCCTCTAATTTCTTTCTCTATTGTAATAATCTAGCCCCATAAGTAATAGGTCTCAATTAAAATTATGTCAAGACCTAAAATTTCCAAAATCAATTTAATTAATTACTGCCACAAATATCCGGATATTACATGTAATTTCATCAAATTTAAGGTGGAATCATCCACAATTAATAATTTTACATATCTATTATAATTAATGCATTAATCAAGCAATCAAGTTTAGGTTATACTACAATTTATAAGATTTATTATTGTCATTTTTTCTATTTTTTCTTATGAAAAGTGTAGCAACTCTATAAAATGTATTTAGGAGTATAAAGACATACTTATGAAAGGTTCTATGAAAACAAAATGATCAAATATATTCCAAAAATTATATAAATTAAAAGATTATATGAGACAAAGTAGAACTAACTAAAATAGTCATGGGACATTATAAGTCAAATTTCATCCAAAATTCGAACTACCTAAAAAATATTTCAAATAAAAGCACCGGAGGCGATGAATACTGTGGTTGCTGTTGTAAGTTTTATTACATATACATTAAATAGGGTCTGAAAATTTAAAAACTAATCAAATGTTATATCAAATTCCAAAAATGACAAGATTTAAAATAAATTTTTTTTTGCCAGGATAACAACTAACAAAAAGTACCATTATTAAAAATTGATCCAATTAAGTATTTTATATTTAAAAATGACTCATAAAGTATAATATATAAATTTCCTGTTTTTCCCTTTAAGTTGTTGGGAGTTCGGTGCCAAAAAACATTTTTCAAAAAAAGATCGTGCAAACAAAATAACATCCACGACCTATTCGAAAAGATTGAAATAATAGGATTTATTCGAATATTTTCCATACCAAAGAAATTTAACGAAATTTAGCCATTACTATATAGAAAATTACTTTCTAATTTTTCTACTTGTCATCTTAGTACAATTTTCTTGTTTTTTTTTTTACTGGCATTCTACATAAGTTTTTCAGACATATTTATATCTTTTTATTAGATCCCTAGACGTTAAATGTCTATGAGCCATTTTTTCTTATATATTTTGAATATTGCATGAAAATCAATACATTTTCATGGTTTGTTCTCCTATAAATGAGGATATATAAGTAACAATATATCCGTTCTTAATTATTGTGTCAAAGTGTAGCACAACAAGTAAAACAAATGGAGGAAATACAATTTAATAATTTGACTTATATAGTAAATAATTTAGTTAAAATTAACATAATATATATTTTTGAAATACAAATACTTACGACGTACTTTTTTTACTACTAATATTTAAATAATCCAGCATATAGGCCTTCGTATTCACCATTACGACCTTGGCACCATTTCTGTTAAGAACTAAGAAGTAAAACCAAAAACCAAATCAACGACCATCCCCAACATATTGCAGCCCCCAATCAGATTCAGAAAACAAAATGAGCACAAAAATTCGAGCAGACATTCACTGCATTGAAACACTGCACAGGATGAAACTAAAGCCACTTTGTATAGAGCTCATTTCAAGAACAATAAAAAGATATCCAAATGTTCAAAATGTCGACTTTACAAACTGTCCTAGAGTAGAAAATGATGAACTTATCTCCGTTTCTGATGCATATAAGGATACTTTAAGGTCCATTAATGTTTCAAAATCCAAGTTGTTTACACATGTTAGTTTGTCCAGTTTGGCTGAATTGATTTGTCCAATGCTACAGAGTTGACTGATTTAGCTGCAGCAAATATTGATGATGCCAAGAATTTGGAGAAATTGTCTTTGGCTAGGTGTAAGTTGATATTTGTATGGGTATTGGGTGTATAGTTGGTGGTTGTAAGAAATTGTAGGTTTGCTTGAAATTGTGTCTTAGAATTGGAGATTTGGGTATCAATTTGATGGTTGAAATCTGAGACATAATTTAAAAGAGACATGGAAGGGAAGGGGAGAGTTTTGCATACTTGAACCTAGAAAATCCTAAAAATATCTTATAACATCCAAGCCAATTCTCTATACGAGAATGTCGGGTGAATATATCAAAAATTGGGGTATGCGCCATGATTGTGATGAACGAATCATGAAGTTTCGATTCTATCTCGAATGCTCGATTCGAAAAATTCTGGCCCAGCCTTTGCCGGTAAATCAAACTATTAATAAATATCGCAATCAATATTCGCTGAACTGCCCGAACTCTGAATTATTCCGGCCTGTCTGGCCGCACTCTGGCTGACCAGCCGTCCATTATATAAGGCCCCCAACCCCATCCCCGATCCCCGGCATTCCCGTGCCACGACCCATCCGGCCTTGCGCTACAGGCCCGCCTTAATTTCGCCAAACCTAATTTCTCTCATTTCTCCTATCTCACTCTCTCTCTCTACCGCTTGCATCTCTAGCCTCTCTGGGAATTCTCTCAAACCTAATTTTCTACTTCCCCGCCTGTAACCTTCCCAAAATATGTCACATGTGAGCCTTTGTTGTCACTAGTTCAAGGTGAAAATGACATATCAATTTCTTTTTTTGCTTTTGAGTTCAAAGGGATTTTAGGCTGACTAGTCATATTTTTGGTTTGTTTGATTTTCAATGAACACTTCTGGCCAAGATATTTATCATTCAAGTGTCATTGATTAAGCATTATTTCCATTTTTCCGTCGACTGAAGCATCTAGGTTGACTTTTCGTCATCTTACATTTGAGTTCGTGATGTTTGATTTTTATTCGTAATAACTTCGGTCAATATACTATCACTCATGTCTGATTGCTACTATTTCCATTTTCTCGTCGATCCGAGTTTAGATCTGTGCTGACTTTTCTCGCTGACTCTCTATGATTCGAGTTTGGTATGTTCGATTTTTATTTCAGAATAGCTTCGCTGAGTATACTTTATCATTCAAGTGTCTGACAGCACTTTTTATTTTCGCTTCGATTTCAGGTTGCATTCCAGTTGACTTTTCGCTGACTATTTTAAATCGAATAAGTTCTTCTATTTAGGTCGATGTCAAGTTTGTAGTCAGAATAATATCGATTTATCATGCTGCTGTTGATATTTGTTTGTATTGTGGTTTCATTAAAGTAAAATTATTAATTGTGTGGTTTTAAATTTGGGGAATTGTGTGGCTTCACTGGGGAATTAAGTGTTTCAAATTTGTACTGTGGCTTTACCTGGGGAATTAGGGTTTAATTAGTGGGTCTGTGGTTTCACTCGTAATTGTGCAGTCAATTGTGGCTTGCATTTCAATTGGGGATTTGTATTTCAATTAAACAGCTTTTATAATTAATTAAATGATTTTGTACTCACTATTAATGCAGGTTTCAATTTTGTAATTCAATTAAATACTTTCCTAATTAGGTTTCAATTTTGTAATTCAATTAAATATTTTCCTAATTGTAGTTTTAATTAGGGTTTCAATTTTTGTAATTGTGTTTCACTTTATAATTCAATTAAATAATTTCCACTGTGGTTTTAATTAGTGGTTTCACTTGTAATTGTGGTTTCACTTTGTAATTCATTAAATAATTTCCTAATTAGGGTTTTACTAGTGGTTTCAATTTTGTAATTAGGGTTTCAATTTTGTAATTCAATTAAATAATTTCCTACTGGGGTGGTTTCCAATTAGCTTTCAATTTGTAACTAGGTTTCACTTTGTAATTCATTTAAATACTCTTGTGATCGCCTTAATTGAAACCTTAATTTCTTCAATGTTCGAGCATGGCCTTTCATTTGTCAATTTTACACACTTCAATCTCGATAACCCCTCCGGATAACGCATTTATGGAATTATCCGAATCAATCACGAGAATTTCTAATCTCGTAATCGGGGACGGCCGAAATTTGAGCGGATTCGGCCGGAGAGTAAATGCAGAGAGTCATTGATCCAAATGAGACGCCTTCAAATGCAGATAGTTGCTTGATCCAAAGAATAAATGTTTTCCGCCGGGTAGCAAACACGGGGTTCAGATCATTTTAAAACTCCGTCATGACGCTCAAAGTGGAAAAAGAAAAAATAAATGCACGCACTGCTGCCCACTGCCCGACTGCCATGGTACAACATCACATTTGATTAGACATTCTCGAATCGTACGCCTCAAATACACAAACTCTTTCCTAAAAGAGGTTGCAAATAGGAATTCGATGGTTCTAATTTGTACAATCTCAGCCTTCACATTGGGCGAGATAATTGCTCTCGAATTTTACATTTGATTTTGCAAAGCAAACAAAACTCTTTGGTCGCTTCATATGATTCTTGCACACATCTTCTAATAGCCTAGCATAAGCGTGTTTAATGAGTTTCAAAGCTTACACTCCTCATTATAGAAAACTGCAGATATTTGGTTGTGTATTAATGTTTTAATGCTTTTTGAAAATGAAAGTATTAAAATTATGGACTTTCGAGTAAGACGCTAGTGGTCAAAGAACAAATCGACGTCAAAGTGTCCTGTGGTTCAGAGGATGTAGATATATGGTTATTACTTGTCACTACGTCGATAGAATCGAATCGTTGCAGTGGTTTTATCTTTTGTTATCCCACCACCCCATAATGTAAAAAGATACAAAAAGTTAAGCTACATAGAAATAGCTAAATTCTATGAAATTAAGCAGGATAAAGTTTCTTCTCATGAAATGGATACCAAGTGCTAATGATGTTTGTATTGATATTTTAAGAAAAGATTATAACTCTATTTCAAATGGGTACAATGAAACTGCTTCATGTTAGGCACAGGCCCATATAATGAATTACGGGTTGTGAGACGGGGTTAAAGAATTAAGACCTGATGCGGGGATGAGAAGTGTTAAGTTCTTTGTTTGGTTCTCAAAATGTGATTGAATTCATTTAATGAACATCACAGATTAACTCTGCAATTGCCATCTACCAAGTTAGTGTTAGATAATAACACTGGGATGGAATTCAACTTATGTGATGTTGCCCACGCCTATAAGCATAGGGCAAGGCTTTACTAAATTGGGAGAGTGACATTTAAGCCTTCGAGGTAATCGCCCCATCGATTTTGAATGCTACGTTCACGAGGTGTGAATTTTCTTTGAGGTGTTCTGACGTGACAAATTTGATGAGGCGCAATATCCAATCGTTAATCTGCTTCTGACGAGTTAAGTAGATTAAGGAATCGAGCAAATATTCAATCGATAATGTTACTACTAAACATATGCAAGAGTATGGCTCTAAATATCACTTTAAGTATGACAAATATCAAAGAATGTGATTTGTTGCTTTTGGTTCAATTCCTAGATCCAGGTATAAGAAGCGTTATGATCAAGTTTGCTTACTTAATCAATGTATCCCATAGATTACGAGGCTAGATCGAAACCTGTTAAGAGTTTCAAAGGATCTTTATGATCGCATAAGTCAGAGTATATGGTGACATAAAGGCAAAGCCCCGAACTATATTCTCGGATACTAAACAACCACCTTGTTCCACAGCTAATGAAAGAAGGCATTTGTATTTAATACAAATTGAAATCAAGAACTGATGGCATGTAGAAAATTGCATTCGAATCTTATCACAGGAAACTGCTTTTTCCTAATGCATAACTTTGATGTTCTCGTCGGTGGAGTGGAAATTCAGGAGGTATAAAAATATTGTCCAAGACGGCTATGGACATTTTATCCATTCCAATTACAACTGCCGCTTCTAATCCACCTTCAAAATACCATGTGTATGTTTATCATAAAAAAGACGCCAAATTTTAGTTAGAGACACAACAAGTTCTACTTTGGTGTGAGATTGACTGCTGGGTCATTATGGCATTCATCTTCCAGAGGCATGTTTTTGTTACTTATTTTTACCTTTTCTACTTTTTTTAACTTTTTCTGTCCAACAAGTTTGTTGACCATTTTTTTTTAATAGCCAAATGACGATCCAATTGAATTGGAATATGACAAAGTATGGAAATGGAAGATCAAGTCCAATGCCAATGCCACCGTATTTTTCTTACCGCTTCTGATTTGTTATTTGTTTTTAATTTTTTGTGTATTTCTATCCGCTTACAAAGAAATCGCTTTCTTTATTGTTGTTGTAGTTGTACCCTCTCGCCTCGCTACTCCTATTTGAAGCAACCCCTCAATCGCATAAGCGCCACTAATACTGCAAAGCCACCAAGAAAGAAACACGCAAAAATGAGGAAAACCTGATTCGGGCTATCGCTTGGTGACTCTTTCCGTGACATCTCTAATTTCGCCAAGCCGCACTTTTGTTGTCATTTGAACTTATGACTGTTGTACTCTAGTGACCGTTGTCATGATCGTTTCCTGATTTCCTCGCTTCAGTTTTCTGTAACAAGGGGATCATATGTTTTTAAAGGCGATGACGAAATTAACGCATGTGATATCGGGTAAATTTATCCTACATGTTATTCCGGCAGGCGCCTACGTTGCAACCATGGCGCGCCGAGACGATTTGATCCGACACGCATCTTGGTACGGCACCCGCGGTGCTTGAACTAACGCGTCGGAATTGACACGAAAAATACTATACCTGCTCAATTTAATTTTAAACATCGGATAAGCCAACCGTAATTAATATTTCATCATTCTTTTATTACATTTTAATTAATGCATCGTTATTTTTGAAAATGTATCTCGACCGAGTTTTTCGAACCGCTCAAAATTCGAGCCAAAATCGAGAGTCGAACTTTTCCTACCAAAAAGAATTCAATCCGAGCCGAATACAAAATTGATATTCGGCCGACCGAGCCGAGCGAATATACTTCCCAAACCCGCTCGAGCTTCTAATTCAAACGCTTAATAATTCGGTCCTGCTTCGCCTGCTTACACCCCTAGCCATGATCATATATGTAAACTTAGTTTTGTATTTAGGTTAATGATTTTTACAGTGCAAATATTAATTATGATACTTCATTCATTTGTTATTTTTCATTAATTTTTATGTTTTAAGTAGAATGTAATTATCACATAATGAAGTGTAAGAATTATTTTTGAAAGTTCATTTTGCTTATTTATATATGTAAGAAGTAACGGTGTGCCTTTTAAGAATTCCATGGCACATATTTTCAAAACAGGAGATACTCCGAACTTTACATTTGAACAAGAATTGTATTTAGAAGTTGATTACAGGCATCTGGAACACCAGCAACGCACCAATGGCTGCAATCTCGGGGTCCTAATGCATAATTAGATGGATGCCCATCTTTTCTTAATTGAGTGAGCAATGCTATATCAAGTAGATAAACGGGCTTTATCATGCTACTTAGTACACTCTTCACAATTGCCTCCCCTGGATATCTATTTCCTGGGTATTTTGATCCTTGTAGCGGTTTGGTTTGGCCGCTGCAATCTCTAACAGTTGGTTCACTCCAATCCGCACCACTGAGATGACAACCCAAAACAAACTTTAAAACTTTGATTTCATAGAGATGTATTCCTCATGATATCATTGTCTGAAATGTACACTTAAAGGAAATGAAGAGGTGGAGTGAAAAATGAAGCTGATTAGGGAAGGAATTTTAGTATATGCAACTTTCTCCCCCTTTCTACCAAACAACTTCTGTAGTACTTGAAGTTTATTGTCCGATTCAGCTCTAATAGAAACAACACCCCCGACCTCCTCACCCCTGTATGCATTACAAATACACTAAAATCGTCGTTTCAATCGATGAGAACTTACTGATAATGGACAGCAGAGATCCCCTGAAAGAAGACTCTAGTTTTGGCAGGATCAATATTAGAATCAACCCATTTTGCCCAAGTTGTCAATGCAATCTTGAATGCTTCCATATGATCCATGTCTTTTGACAACTGGTCACCAACCCTAAAATAGTCCCACCTGAAACATCACCAAAGAAACTTCTCTAAAACCTTGTGCCATTCTAGAATAAGCTTCAATAGTTCTTTAAAATCAAAATTCAAGAGTCCCTACGTCTGAGATTTTCCTGTATGCATCCACCAGTGATAACTATTGAAGATCAAAACATCATTCCCATTCCATAGACCACTTCTGCTGATAGAATCCAGCTTCAAAACTTTGCCTACTTCCTCAAACACTAAATCCACCAAAAATCCATTCTTCAAGAACATAACTGAAACTCCATAGTCAGGAAATGAAAGATTTGTAAGCGCTTTTCCGCGGTCTAAGATGTAATTTGAACTTGGGGCAGCTGCCTGAAGCATGCATGCAAGAGATTGCCACTGATTGGAGCTTAAAGAATCACCTACAAACATAATTCTCTTGCCACTAAATCTCTTTAGGAAATCTTGACCATCAAACCTATACAAAAACAAATTAGTATGAACAGAATAACCAATTAGTCATTATTAATGTTGCAAGTACCAAAATATGTCAACGCCTGCTATGATTTATCACCCCTAAATCCTTCCTAATTTTAAGAATCAATAAAATGACGTAAATTTAAATGCGGAAATAAACAAACACAAAGATTTATACAAAGTTCCCCCTCTCAACGCAAAAAGGCACGCCTGCTGTCGCCATAATCCACTAATAAACCGTAAGATCGCTACAAGTCCTACCACTAAATATATAATCTATGTCAATATTTTCTTATACACCGAAAATTCAACCACAAAGCCTATCAAGAACAAAGATAAACTTTCTAAGCTTCTTCTATTAACAAAAAGATGCTCTTTCTCAATATTATTAAAGACCTAATATTATTCTATTTAATTTTCTTATCTCTACGATTTGTGCGATAAATAAAACTCATAAGATCCTATTTATAAAAGAAAGAGGTATAACCTAGTTGGGACTAAATTATAACACCTGAGCCAAAATCATCTCTAAATAGTCTTCAATTCCAACACACACTTAATCTATGATTTGTCCACACTGGCAAAAGTTATGCAAACCATATTATTTCTCAATTCTAAGCATTTTAACAAGTAACTTCACAATTTTATACATCACAAATATTTCACATAGAGACTTTTAGATCTATGTCGGAGACATGAAAACTGGGTGAGGAACTTATGTAGAGAAAATGAAACTATATGTAATGTAATACTTGCACAAGAACAAATATTCATACGAAAATACAACAACCAATTACAATAAAATTAAAACCAAATGGAATCATCAAGCATAACACTTTCTTAAAAACGTATTCGACCTCTTCCCTCGATACTAAGTGGCTATGACGAGCAAGTCCTATATAAAACTTATATCGGTATAATATAAAAACATTAGTCCGGGAACGGGGCCTGGGGTTCTCGGGGAGGTCCTGCCTTGAACTCGAAGCTTGCTGACAGACCTACATTTCACATTTTTTTCGCACTCCCCAAAGTGCTCACTGGGAGAGCTTTGGTTTCTTCCTCATTGAGTTAATCGGGCATAGTTTGATGTTATGCTATTAACTACTGCTGCAGCTTAAAGAAGAATTGACAATGGAGCAGCCGAGCGATCGATCACCACCTTGAACAACTTCTTCCCCTAAATCATCGTAGAACCAAATCACTTTTACAAACACAAACAAACTATCTTTCCTTTAAGCGATACTCTCGCTCAATTCTGTTTCACTGAACACTACTTGTAGTGTTTCTAAAGCACACTTGCCTCAACTTATCAGATTCGCAAATGAAGCTGGCTTAAAGATCCTAAACACATAATGGCAGAGAGTCAACTGATTTAAGAAAATTGTGTTCGCACAAGCTCGCTGACAAGCCAAGATATTCGATTTTCTGTACCCAAAGTCATATTCTTTTGTGTTTAATTAGTGTCCTACATCTAAAACCGTATTCCACATAGAACTTAACAGAACTTTCGGGAGATGGCTTACATTCGCTTCCACAAACGCCGAGACCCTTTCGCCGATTTATCCAACGCTTTCTAATTTAACGTTACTATGACTGACGCTACTATATTGTTACTCTAACAAGGTTCATTAACCTGGGTCCTCGCATCAGGTCGCGGCATGTGAACCATTCATAGTTCAATTGGGACTATCTCAGTTCATTCGAACCATTCGAGTGGAAGCTCGCCTAATTAAGCGTAACTCAATAATTCGAAATAGTAGCTGGGACTGCCTTGCCTCCGCAAATAGATGACAATGATTACGCCGTACTTCGAGTAAGTTGCCTTATATCTTCCTGGGAAGAATTTTAAGAGGTACAGAGTATATGACGTCACTTGACAACTCGAATTTGTCAAGTTTTCGACCGGCCTTCCCCGCGGCCAAGCGAGGATTTAAGTGATCCTCAAACTCTTACTGTTGTCAGCGATGGAAACACTCTAATTATCTAAATGAACTATATACTAAACATAAAACAAAGTTTGGGGAACTCTAATTATCTAAGTTCAGAACTCGAGGTATCAAGCCATGGAATTCACGCCAGGTACGGTCATGAGCGAAAGTTTTCAAGTTGCCGCTATTATCGGTAAACTACCCCAGTCGAAGACTTCCGTAAATTACTCAAACATAAACAAAAGAAATGACTTAATGAGATAGTTTTCAAGGCTTCGAATTTGGCGGAAGTTAATGGTATGAAACGTAAGGGGATAAAATGGTTCAAAGCATATAAGAAAACAATGCTGCTTTGAAGAATGTTCGGGATCGAATCGCTCAAAGGAAAGACTACAAATCAAAGGCCAGCGGATCAACTTTAAAGAAGAAATTCAAGTGGAACAAGCTTCAACTATGATGTTATGGTCACAAGTCATTGAGCCATTCCAAGCAGCAAGAAAGTTCTCCTTATTTAAGCTAACACGGTTAACAAAGCCGGATTCAATGAAACGTCCGACATCAACCTTCGGGCCTACGGTTTTCGCTCAACCCCGCGTTCAAACCCACTGAACGCGGATCGACATCGGTGCCATCGGGCACATCTGCCGGGCAAATGAATTTTTCACAAATTTCAAGCCACTTACCACCGGAGAAAGACGATATTGTGAATTTTTCCGACTTTACAATTAAGCGGCAATTATCAAGGCCAAGATGACATCGCAAGCAAGGCGACTAATCACGTTATTAGATGTGCTGTGGATTCAAGAATCTCATCTCGGATTACTGCTCACAAACACAAAATTTCGTATTTGTTATTATAGAAGTCGATAGCCTACTCTCTCTCAATGAGGAACGTTTGCAGAAAAGGCTATGTCCTCGACGGCCTCTTTAAACTCAATCGTAACGATCGTTGGAATATGAACAAAAATGGCTATTACTTCGCTATTTGATTGAGTCTCAAAATATTTGGCATGCTAGATTATGACATGTAAATTTTAATTCTTTGCAAAAAATCGTTAAATCTAAAACATTCCTAAATTTCATTTTGATCCAAAATTCAAATGAAACTTCATAGTCAGTTTAAGCAAACCAGAGATTGCCTTTCAAGGTCATTTAGAAGAAATACAAAGTCACTTGATCTAATTCATAAATATTGCTGAGCATGAAGTTCAACACCATCGAGGAAATTGTTATTTTATAACATTTGTCGACGACAAAGACAAAAATATCATATGGTAACGCTTAAAAGGTTAAGCATTTAAAGTTAATACAAAAGCTTTCAATTTACAAAGACAAAGTTGAGTAATCAACTTAATAAGGAAATCAAGCGATGAGCGGTGAATATGTCATTTGCCCGGCCGGTTTTTGCTCCCAACATAGTATAATACACGGTCATGACTGCACTCACCACACCAAACGAAGTAGTCGAAAGAAAGTTAATAGAACTCAAAATGAGACGATTTAATTCTCTCGATAATAGACTACCACCACACACGCGGGGAAAGAATTTATAGGCTAATTACCTACTAGAATGTAGTACCTCATAAATGCTTATGCATTTGCACACCCTCATGAGTTGCTTCCTCGCCAGAGATTTAAACCAACCTATAACCATTCGAGGCTTGTGTGGTCAAGTTGCTTAAGGTCACGGTTCCAATTACCCAAGAAGTGTCGGAAGATGCGACCCAAAACAAGAACCTGATCTTCACAGTATTTAATAAAATAAGAGTTGACATAGTTCCTAGTACATAAACCGAAAAATTCAAGAGTGCACAAAAACACCATACTGAAATTTTAAACGCAATATTTTTCGAGAATGTTTCCTTGAGATTAAGAGAAAAGCATGTCTTTTCTCTAGGAGTACCTATGCTATTTGACCTAAAAATGACGAGCACGTCACAGAAATACAGACTCATGTATTTAAGATAGTCCAAGCTTATGAAACCTAGCCAACCTCGACGGCAAAGCGGCACAATGAGGTCCTTCGGGTCGACTTATGACTTATACGGTACAAAAGCGAACCTCTAACTTATCATTAAGCAGGATTTCAACTCAAGGACCTTACGGAAAGTTAAGCTTATTCACGCAGATCGGGACTAATTCTTCAAAATCACACACGGGAATTCCTTCCATCTGAACAAGCCTCAAATCGCAATAAATCTTTACAGGGAAAGACGAAGACGGAATAATTGATAAGTACAGTGTATTGCCATCATCTACGGTAATGTATGCAGTTATGGACTAGACTATTTTGATACTTACTTACCCGTTACTTGAATTACATCCATACGTATTTATTATCAAGTAAATTATCGCCATACAATTTGGAAGTACACCAAACGGATTAAATGACATTTCGGAACGGAGATTTGGGATGAGAAATTTATACGAACAACCGTATGGCTTAAAGTTCCAAGAAAGGAGGCTGTTACCAGACTCAGAAAGTCATCACATCGACTTAAAACAAGCACCAAAGTAACGACATGAAAAATTTGACAAAACTCCATTTGTCGAATGGTCAAAAATTAACGAGCTGCTGATAAATGTTTCTACGTGAAAGACTACGTTGTATTTAATATGTCATATTATGCTCTACAATAACATGCTCATCGTCAAAAGCTAATCACAAATGATACACTTTACCAAAGACACGTTAAATGACAAATTTGATGAAAGATATGACATACCGATATTATTTCTTTGGGGGTTAGTAATCATGAGAATCAACAAGGACCGGTTCCCTGAAATAGACTCACTATGTCGACATGATACTGCCAAGCTTTTAGTAAAGCGAGACACTAAAAGTACCACGATTCTGTCACACACCCCCACATTCGAAGATGTTCAGAGGGTCGGAGCCTACCTTCGATCAATCCAAACGATCTTATCCTCATCCTCGCAGTGAATTTGTTCAAGAGGTACGTCAGCGATTACCTACACATTACTCGAGGTGTTCTCGAACTTATCAACAAAGTGCATTCATCATCTCTTTCTTAACGACGATTTTTCCTTTCAAGAATCCCATTGATCGGTGGAGAACATAAGGTATCACTGCGCACAATACCTTGTTCGGCACAAAATCGCCCAAAGGGAAAAACATACTCACCACCCCTATCACTTCGCATTCAGTTTTATCTTTTTCTCAAGCCGATTTTCTCAACTTATTTTGTAAAGCGCAAACTTATCGATTGCCCTATTTTACTTTCATCAAATATACATATAAAAAATTTTGTACAAGCATCTACAAAGTAATAAATACTATTTCAATTTTAGATCGAATCGACTCATATCATGACACTGTGAACAAGATCGAGAGGCTTATTATTTCTAACCACGGTTGGAAATGTTGCCCTCGTCGATTTTGCTTCAACACAAGTTTCACACTTGTAATTCTTATCGATAAATTCATTAGGTATGTGATTCAACTTCATCATTCTTCGCAAAGAATTAGAGTTCACATGACCTAACCTACTATGCCATAAATTAGAATACTTACAAAACATAAGCAACATTCATTTTATTCATCTTATTCATAATCATTACATTCATCTTGAAAAGTTCATCTAACACGTAGCTTTTTCCAACAAACATGTTCGATTAAAAAAGTACAACTTTATCAGATTTAATTTCAAATTTAAACACATATTTACTAAATAAAGAACCAGACACAAGGTTCATCTGTCTGGAAATACAAGGTCTGGAACATACATAACATTCTTAAAATTAAAGCAATTATTGTTCCCAAAACTCAAAAGTATAGCAAGAATTTACATGAACCAGATTACTTTAAACACATCACTTTTTGGCATTGGGAAGCAAGAATTGAATAGTTAGCAAACTAACCTGATAAGGTCACATCCATCAGGTTTCCATCTATATTTGAGATAATCTTTATCAGGCCTACCATTCTTTAGGCAATTCAATCCAGCATCAATAAATGGACAATCTAATGCATCATATAAAGGGAAAGAATTATCAAAAACCCAACTTCCTTGAAACAAATCACACTTCTCCTGAGACTGCAGCTTTCCAGATGGGGTATTATTTAGAGTGTGAGTTTTCACAGGGAATGAGCAGTGCAAGGGTAAAAATGTAAGTATATGGAATAAAACCAAAGCGAGAATGTAGAGGCCATGAGAACGGAGAATGGACATTTGGGACAAGATTAGTGGAGACAATACCAAAGCTAGCTAGAGAGAGTGACTTTGATAAATGTAATTGATAAATGGTTTATCCTTTAACTTTGGGGGTATGATAGATACGCCTCATAGATATTTTTGGGGGTAAGTGGGTCACTATCTCTCTCTTTAGAATAATCACACCAGTTATGCTATAAAATAAGTTTTAAAATCAACTTTTATATAACTCATAATATCTAAAAAATTACTTATTTAATTAAACCCACTAGGGGTAATCTTATTTTCTAATTAAACCTTATAATATGAGAAATGACTTTTTTAACTTTCTTATTCTAGATTTGAAGGTAAGGAGAGTTTTATAAACTTTGATACAGATGCTCTTGTTATTACTTCTATCCGTTTTATTCACTCTAATTCATATTTCCTCCATTCTCTTTATTTGTCTTTTTAACTTTAATTTTTATTTCAAAATACTTGTACTTCTAACATATAAAATTATATTTTTATATTTTCAATTTTAACTACTTTTTTGTTATTAAATTATCAACCAACTAATTATATAGCTTCACTAATCGATATTTTATATTTTCAATATACCTTTAACTAAGTTTTCTTTTTCTCTAATCTATGCCAGAAACGACTAAAGTTATAACTAAAAGTAATCGAGTGAGTATCGTTAGTCATTCTATTCAAATTATAAGTCACTTAACCTAATTTACAAAATATTTTTCTAAATATATCCTTAATGAACAAAATCAAATATTTCCCATATTAGATGTAATTAAATTGAAAAGATTAATGAATGATAAATTATAAAAATAAAAAAGGAGCATTTTCATCATTAATTAATATTAAATTCAGTACTAAAATCACAAATATCCACTACTTTAAAATAAAAAATAAATATGTTTACTTATAATTTCAATAGGAGGAGTATCATTTTTTATATTTGTATCAAAACTTGAATCTAATATTACGTTTTATTCATTGTTCTCATCATTATTAACTTGATATTATTGAATTTTTTTATAATTATCTCCATAAATTTTCAGATAACTTTTCAAAATTTAATTAAAAAGTGCGGGTAGTGATTGGTAAAACATTAATATGTAAGGATAGATGTTGTGCTGTCTCCCAAACTCTTTAGCCGTTAAGTTTTATTAAAAAATATTAAATTGTGCTATTCACATTAAAATTAGCTTATCGGCGCATTAGCCTACTTTCATTCAATCGTATTTATAATATTTTTTTTGACTGTTAAGATAATATATTTAGCTTTATGGCACGACACAACTTAAAAGTTAATTAAACGATCACCAAAATTTATCACATGCTAGTTGCTTACTTTTTATCTTTTCCCTCGCTTATCATCTTATTAGCAAAATTTATATATATATATATATATATATATATATATATATATATATATATATATATATATATATATATATATAGGCCTTCTGGGGCATTATATTTAGTGGGTATCAAGTATTTCACTCGAGTAACTATTAATCGATGATGGCGGGGAGGGTAAAAGTGAGAATCACCACATATCTATAACTTCAATATCATTTACGCATTTCCTTTTTAGTTGGTATTACTTTCATTAAATATATTATACTAGCAATTCTAAAAAAAAAGTTATTATAAAATATGATTAAATTGACACAGACTGAATTGTGCACCGATAGCTAGTAATAGCTAATATGAAAACGATTTCTTCTTGAAAAGTAGTTTTTTGGACTTTTTAGTAGTTAGTTTTTGTTTTTGTCATACTTTTTAATTTTCACGATCTATTTCTTTCACTAATGGTAATAAAATTTGGCCCCGTTACCTCTAATAATATTGATTGCTAGAAGTTGACAATAATACTAAATGTCATAGCATAAGACATTTGATTAAACAACATCTTTTTGTACTTTGTTTATTGCTCACATAATGACTACTAAACTAGAACAATGAGTGATATAAAAAAACAAATTAGAAAATTAGAGCAATGAGTAATATGAAACACACATACATAAATGATTTATTACTCTTCAAAAAGAAGGAAAATGACATAAAATTAACACATCAAACCTCATTAATCATTAATTACAAGCACATATGCCGTCCAAATGGAACTCTAAAGTAAATATAAAAATGATAATTTTATCCCTAATCGTCCATACTAACACCAAAAGATAAGCATATGACAAATGGTTGTAATAATCTTGACAACAAAAATGTGTCCAGGTGGATATGTTTGATATGATTTGGATTGGTACTACTCATACCATCAAGACGCATCTTCGAATCTCATCTCGGCACTCCAATGTTGCCGGTTGACCGGGTAATTCTAGGACGTAAGGGCCTAATCGTAAGCTTTCATGAGCCACGCGAATAAGTGACAAACGCTAAAAAGCACTAAGGGCGGTTTCAGATTGTTCATCAAATCTAATAACGCACCGATTCGTGCGACGGGTCATGGATTACAAATCTAGACGTATAAAGCCGCCCTGAATCATGAATTCAAGTTACATGCTGGGCGCAGTCATGTATACCCTTCTTTGAGGTCAGTAGAGCTACTCTCTAGAATTACACGGATGCATGGTCTCGATGGCTACATTTCAACGGGAAGAGTTATTTTGACATTGTAATACCCGACAACAAAATGTGTGATATGTTTGATTTAATTTGATTGAGACTACTTCATACCATCAAGACGCATCTTCTTTTTGTGAAGCTCATCTCATGTTAATTCCAATGTTGCCGTGTCACCGTACTTTATGACGCGATCCAATTTTAAGTTTTCCCAATGTAGCACGCGAAGGAGAACAAACGCGTTAGAAAGACTCAGCGGCCATGGCACAATTATCAATTCCATTAACGCATCGACATGCCACGTAATGGGGTATTGCTAAAGGGCATACATCCATAATTTTTCAAATTAAATAAAAAAGTCAACGTATATTGAAGGCTATTATACGAGAGAAATAATAATTTAACAAAAAATCAGCAATCTTTTGATGAGTTATAAATTAACTTTGTAAGTGTTAATCGGGGAGTAGTACTATAAATGTAGGGTTGAATTATAGAGAGCTGATTATTTAATTTATTAAACTAGTTAAACTATCCTAGAAAGAAATTAAATGTAATTTGGTTTTGGTTAATTAAACTAAATACGCAATTAAAAACAAATAAACTATATATTTTTTGTTTGTTGGGGAAAAGAGTTCATCAATACAATTCGCTAAATATCTACCTACCCAAATCACCAGCTATTTCTTGGGTACGATAACACTAAAGTCTAAGGTACCGCTCGGTGCCCGAAGCTTACCGGTTAAATCCCTCAATTAATTAAAACACTATTATTCATGGATAATTTAATTACCCAAAAACATGAAAGACAAGATAATCTATCGAATCCAATTAAGTTATTGCATATTTTCATATAACAATTCCTCAATAATTATTCACTATTTTTGTATTACGTTTTCTATACGGTTCGGGTGGAGCTTAAGAATAATAATTTGTATAAAATTACGCACAATGAATAATACAAGAATTAGTATAACTGAAACTAAGGATGAATATAGTAATTCAAAAGTATTTGACTACACCAAATACCATCAATTTTTGAATTAAAAATATAACTCCAAAACATTATTAAAAGAGTACTGTGATAGAACCGAATCAGAACACTTTTGACGCTTGGACTAACGGTAAACTAGTAGGTGCCGCAAAGGTCGCTCGCCACTTACCCAATGAAAGTCGCAAGACTGATTTATCTATACTATATATAATGCTAAGAAGTAAAGTGCATTTGGCGGTTACAAAGCCCAAATTAATATATTTCTATTTTACCATCCTATAAATTTTTTTTTATTTTAATTTTCATAGTAATCTCTTTTTCATATGGCGTGAACCGCCCAATACGATAAATTCTCCATAAACTACTACTATAAATAACATATCTACTACGTATTACCTATAATTACTACCAAAGAGAAAATAAAAAGTTGTTTCCATAGTCCTCCTCTATCTTTATTTTCTCTCACAGAACTTTTTTCATCTTATTTCTTTTAGGTTTTTTTATAAAAATTTTTCATTATAATTTTATTATAAAAATAATAAATAATTTTATGTGCAAGACTGCGGGACATATAACTAGTATATATAGGTCATTTGACCATTTTCATTATGGTCCAAGCCCGTATTTTAGTAATTCTTCCATTCCAAATCGTATGAGTTTTTTCTTTAAGAAATCTCAAAACATTCCTACTTAAGACTAATATGTGAGTTATAAAATTGAGAAAATGATGATGCCAGAGCAATTCAAACAATCATGTGCTCAGACAAAAACAAACCTCCCTAAGATTTTGAAATGACCGAGTAATTGTTTTTCACCTCTTAAATTCTTCTTTTTTCACTTCTTGCTCGAAAAATAATCACCTTCCACCAAATATCTTTACGATATCAAAAATCAATAAATTTATCATTTGTCAATTAATCAATAAAAACCTCATAAAATATATTAATTTAAGCATATAAATACCCATAAAATATATGAAAAATATATACCAATTAAATTCCCCAAGACTTAAGTCATTGCTTGTCCTCATGAAATTAAATCAAACTGCTAACTCATCATGAATGAGATGAATCTACATGTCTAAAAGTCAAAAGATCCATGTCGGTACATCAAAGAACAAGCCAACTCAACTTAGTTCACATCTGACTTGAATAATTGTTTCATCAACCTTGCTCAATCATAATATTCCAAATAAATTAGATTCAAACAATTCATAAAAAGAGGTGGATATCCTTCAATATTTTTCTCTCACACGCTCATATTTCACCAACAGTTTATTGTGGTTTCAAATATAAGATACATTCTACCATAAGCTTGATTATACATCCCTCAATTATTCTATCTATCATGCATGCAACACAAGTCATAAGGTCTTTTATTGTGTTGTAATGGGGCGTGGGTGATTAGGTAGGGAATTATTTGGCTCTGAGCTAACTTGAGAAAATATGAAATCTAAAGGATTTAACCATTATAGAACATGATTTCTTATTTCAAGATAAAAATATAGAGCACAAAATCTTAGCTCATTTTCACAATTACACCCCAACAATCAACACTTATTCAATTTTAAACTTACTAGACCCTTAATCGAGTTAATTTTTTTCAATTAATTTTTTTTTCTTCGGTCTAGTACACTACCTTCAAAGAATCATTCTTCCCTACACTTATTTTCTAGCATCAACCACAATAATCAAAACATTAATACAACAAGTCATGAAAAATCCTAAAGATTACACAATCCTCAAGTAGGGACAATCATGAATGGAATCAACTTTAAAAGGCTAAAGGCTCATTTTATGTAATTTAATCAATGAAAAAGTTAAACATTAAGGCTCAAAGTGTAAGGGATACACTTCTGGGTAGGCTCTTTGGAAGAAGCGGGTTATATCCTAATGCCTTCATCATTCTCATATAACACACAATCAAAAATAGAAGATAGATTCAAAGCAATTTCTGAAGAATAGTAATCAAGTATGAGGATCACACATAGAAAAAACTCAAATATTTTAAGGATCAAACACTCACCAGATATAGGTAATCCACTAGAAATGAAATGTTATGATCTAATTTCATTAGGCAATCAGATGAGCTCAATTTTTGATAGTGGCCGCCTAGTTTTTCTCTTTCATCTACCCATTTTTTCTACTTCTACCTTCTATGCTTACTTATAATAATTAAAAACAAAAACTATCATCTTTATATTCATCAAGATTTCTTGAAAAGGATCAAACAAAATCAACGAAACAGAAACATTGAAAATGAAAATATTAAAGTACTAATGAAAAATGCAATAAACTGAAATAAAAATTGTAACTAGCAAACTCCTAAACTATAACATCCAACACTTTCATAAGCCAACAAACCTAGAGCCATCTCCCTCGATCTTAATGACTTATGAAAGTTCTTAATCTAAGAACGACTGGCCCCTGGAAGTCGGCCGCTCGAGGTTAATCGTCTAAATCTCGGGATAATTGCAGTCACCATGCCGATGATTTACTCAATTTACAAAACCCACTTGGTTCTCAAATAAACTCATAAAACAATATACAACGGACAAGAGTAGTTTTATAAGAAAAAGAATCCATCGTGGTATTTCCTAACCACACACTTACAACAACATACAACAAACATCATGTATAGAATATCTACAACAACCGCCTCCGAAATCCCAAAATACAACAACATGCATAACCTATCACACAATCCAAAAACAATGAGACCGGTGGAGATCTTCTCGCCACCCATCGCTCACCTAGGCTCTAAGGCACACCACTCCGAACAAGCTCGAAAAATTACAAAGACCACCGTTAACTCCGGCACAAATGAAAAACCGCCTAGTTTAATGCTTAAGTCATAAGCTTAGAATACGTATCTCAAGAGCGAAAATTAACTCGCTTCCATGAGTAGTACTATAAAATCATTAATTTCAAGAAAAAATATGTAGATGATGCAAGATACAATACTATCAAGGCGATAAAGAGTATATCATTGGGTGAGTTCAAGTATCATGTCGCATCATAAGATTATATCAATACCGGCCATTACTATTAATAGTTCATAGGCCCAATCTAACCAATACGCATTATCTCTATCAAAGACAACCAATAATGTAAGATCATGCTATCTCAAGTAAACAAAGGATAACAATACCTGAATCAAATCCAATAACTTCATTTATCAACCAACAACGAAAAACTCACGGCAAAAACTAGACCATCTAACTCCTCAACTCTACCAACACCGCTGGTACTACTCAGCCCACATCTAAACAACTCAATGAACTCAACGCAAATCCAGATTCCTACAACTAATACACATATAATCAACCTCAACTCCGTTAAGGGAGAAACTTATGCCCGTTGACATAAGCTATACATCACACTGCAACGGCATTTGCGCAAACACCGTAATACTGGTAACGATCACAATTAATAAATTAAGATGGGCTATTAATTTAATTAACGTAAAATTGGACCCACTTATTTTCTTGTACTATAAATGTTGAGGTTGGAACTTAATAGCCGAGATAAGTCAATCGAGACGCTAAACTAAAACGGTTTGAGCCATTCACATAAACTCGTTTCTTTATCATTCCTCATGATACCAAACAAGCCCTTTAAGAGAGGATAAAACAAAAAAAAAAAGAAGAAAAGAAAATCCCATTCCCATCTTCCCCCAAACCGAACCCTCTAATCTCCCTTGAAATTTTTTTTTCTTCGATTTCTCCTCCATCTCGCAGCTTTGGCCCTCAAATTTTTGAGAGTTTCCCTCATCATCCTCTTCGATTCAACGAAAAGGCCGAACTCTTTGTGTATTTCTCGAGTTTTGAACGGGGTTGACTTTTTGTTGACTTTTTTGTATTTTGGTTTTACCGCTACAATCGATTCTTAGGCCTTAAATTAGTTGTTCTTGGAGTTGAAGTTAAGCATTTGGATGAGTAATTCGTGACGCTTTAGGGCGTTGACTTTTTGGGAAATAGTTTGACTTCGGCTTTGAGATTTAATATGACATATAATTATACCTAGCTCAGGATATAAAGATATATGTTTTATAATAATCGCATTTTGTAAATTTTGGGTGTAGTTGAGTTGACTTTCGAGTTGACTTTGGGTTTGACTTCTTTTCAAAATGTTTTAAATGATATAAGTATGTTCTCTCGGACCTTTATTATAGTTGCTTGCAGGAAATTGGGATTTCTATAAAGTCATGGATTTAATATATGTCAAATTAGTTTATTCGCTTTTGAGTAGTAAATGGGTTTTGGGATTAGAGGTGGTTAGTGGGTTTAATTAGTTGAAAAGTCAAATATTCGGGTTGATTAAAATTGTTTAAAGTGTTAGCATTCGTTAGTATGAGGCCGAAAGTTTAGAGTTTGAGTTACTGAATTTTGTCGCTTAGTTTATCGCTTAAGCTTAACTAGTAATATTTCACTTAAAGTGGCTAATGGGGTACTAAAGTTGTTAAAAAGAGAAGTTATAAATGGTTAGTAATTTTATCGGTTTTTTGTTTGTAATTTTAACGCTTTTATGCTCAGGATCGATCGATTGGGCACTAGCCGTACTAGCCAAAGGTGGGGATCTATCACTCGTGATGATAATATTATTTACTGAGTTAAGTACTGCAATAGATACGTGACTATATAACCGTTATGAATTACGATAGCATAATTCTGTGAAGTCGGGAAATGTTAATCAGAGTGATGGTCATAAGTTATGTATTAAGGTAATGCAGCTTATATATCGTTTCTATTATGTTATTATGGGTGCCATATTGATTGGTTGGTGGTTATCACAGATGATTGTTCTATTTAGGTCATTGTCAAGGATGTAAATCGAGTCGTGTGTGTGGTTACGCTTTTCGTCATGGCTGCATGCTTGGCGCGATGTCATTGGCTGTCATGCTTGGTTTCATATAGTAGAGTAATACACCATATTAGGGATGTGTACGCTGAGCTGCTACGTAGAGGTTAAGGCGCATATGTGTGTTTTATGATATCAGATGCGCGATCGGCGCTGAAATCGCCGAAAAAGGAGATGAGCAATACGTAACTGAACGAAGCATACTGAT
>JADFUC010000228.1:0-39477 GCA_019722365.1 Lithospermum erythrorhizon | reverse complement strand
GTCATTAACTTAAACAAATATAAACATGAGCCTGAATTTATTCCACCATCATTATTCAAAAATTAATAATAATAAATAAAGAATCTAACATTTATGGTAGAGAATCTAAAAATTATTATTCGAAATTAATATGGTTAACAAAGAATACAACATTATTCGAAATTATTTGAAATTAATCACAATAAAGAATACAACATTATTGTAGAGAACTACCATTCGAAATTAATAAAATAACTAATATTATCTAAATTATTAAAGTAAAGAATCTAAATTATTCAAAGGAAAATAAAGAACTGGGGTTATTAGATTGCCGAAATGGTGTAGTGGGGAAGTTTCAGACAAAGGAGAGGAGAAGCGGCCGCTGGGGAGAAATGAAATCGAGGGGGAAGGAGGTTTCCATACGTATGAGAGGAGGCGCCGCTGGGGTTCCTTTTTCCGACGCCGTGGCGGTAATGGAAGGGAGGGGGTTATGAAGATGAAATGTTTTTGGGGGGGACCTTGTCGCAGCTTATAACGTGATTACTTAAGGAGTCTATTATTTTTTTTTTATCAATTACGAAAATAAGCCGACGCTAAACCGTATCTAAAATTCAACTATAATAAAACATTGGAGACGGTATGGAGTCGGGCCATATTTTATTTTATATTTTTATTTTCTTTTTAAATTTTTTTTCCATCCCGACTCTATACCGTCTCTAAAACCGACTCCATATAAGGCCCAATTTGACTATTCGGGCTAAGAAAAAGCCCGACTCTAGCCCGACTCCAGCCTTGGAGTCGATTTTGACCTCCTAGCTCTTCTTTTGCCCTCAGATTTAGTAGTGACATTGCAGTTTGGAAGGGCTCTTTTATGTTTATCAAGTAATAAAATTGTATGTGAATTGGTTTAATTATATAAAATCTTTATAAATTGTTCATATTTTAATGTGTTCTAAACTTCTAACTACCAATAAAATTGAAATAACTTTGTAATGGTTTTATTATTAATTCGTTCATAATTTATAATGTAGTGACTTGCTTCAATAGTCTTCTGTTAGTAACAATAATATAAAAAGTGTATAAACTCAGACGCATGTATTTTGACATAAAAAAACGTATTTTCCTCATATTCAACAAATTATACTTTAAAAAAACTAAGTGCTTATAATACGATAAAACATGTATAAAACGCTTACGTATGTATTTTTGAGTAAAAAAATACATTTTCGTCATTAACTAAAATATTATCAAAAATATTTATCCGAATTTTGAAGTTGCACAAATAAAGAAGAGAAATAGGGTAACTCATGAAATATTAGAAATATTTGCCTATGTTAGTATTTAGGATGAATACAATAGCAATGGAGGAATATGTAGAATTAGAAGTTCGAGATTTGGTGTCAATAATGTTGATACCCCGATTGATGGAGATGAGTGAAGAACATGTGGATCCCAAATACAATTTTGAAGAATATATTTCACATTTAGATGATGATAGTTATTTAGTAGATGAATAATTATGAACTTTATGATATTTTTAATTGTGAACCTAAAATTCATTATATCGTTTAAATAAATTATTTTAAATAGATATTTATTAAATAATTTAAGAAAATGATCAAATGTCTTACTATTTTTCTAAAATTATCTGAGAAATGGTTGTTTATAAATTAAAGTTGGGTAATTAATATGCAAATAAATGTAAAAATATTAAGTTACATTTCCATATTTTTGATCACGTACTTTTAAAAGTAATACGTTTTATATCTGTAAGAAACCTGTTTCATACAATTTTTTCTCAATAAAATTTTTTTCGTTTTTTTCACGTAATTTTACTCTTAGTTATTCGAATTATACCCATACGTACGAATTGACATTTTTTCCATGTCCCGTATTTTACTAACATGGTGAGACCATTAGAGTTCTTTTGAATTAAATAATATATGAACACAAGTACAACATGAATTAATATATTATATTTTGAATAATGAAAATTACTTAGTCTCAAATACTACATTGATAAAAGACGAATTGTTCATCATATTACACTACCAAACTCTTAAAATTGTTGAAAGCTTTGAAATAATCATAACCTTCAAAGAAACTTCATGCGCTACTTGAACTATTTTCAAGGCAAATGACAAATTTATAAAATGTATAAGTAATAAAAAACTTATTTAAAGAAAAAACTAAAAATATTTTGCTAATCATTTACTTACATACACCAACTTAATTTAAAGGATATTGTTTATCATACTTCAAGGAAATGTAGGATAAACAACACTTAATCCTAACATCTACACGTCATCAATATTTGTGAAGTATGATAGACGAGAACAAACTTGATCCAAGTAGTCACATGCTTATCATACACGGCGAAAAGCATGATATGCCACCCACTTAATCCTAGCATACATCCATTTATCAAACATTTATGAAAAGTTTGATAGGCAAGAATAGTGTTGTTGGTGGGCCGGACGAACCGGAAATCGGCCCGGTCGACCGCCCTAAACCATCCCAAATAGAACCGGATTCGACCGGTAACTGAATCGATCCGGGCCGATAACCGAAATCGGATCCGAATTGTTATTTTTTTTTGTATTTTCGAATTTCTTTGTATTAGGTTTAACTATTTTTTAGTATTTTCGAATTGTTAAATATGCTTTTACCCGTTTATTTTCGATTTTCTGATAGCTTTAATTGTTTTTCCCATTTCTAATTGTTAAATATGTTTTAATTAGTGTATTTTTCGTTTTTGTATTTTCGCTTTGGATTCGGATTCGTATAATACGAAGCCGTTTCGACATCACCGACCGGTTCGATAAACCGTAACCGGACCGGTTCCGTCCAAATTTTTACCCGACCGATTTTGGTCCGATTCTCGATGGACCGAAACCACGATGTTCCGGTTTTGGGACCGCTAATGTTGTTTCTGACAAAAACTCCACGCCGAGGGAGAACCGCTAACATGGGCCTAAATCCCAATGAACTATTATCCAACTTGGACCTGACCGAAATTGGGCCCAAATATATAAGCTATAGTCTAACATAGACATGGCTATCGAACCGGTCTGTGGGCCGTCCGGGGCCCGCCCCACCGCTCGTTCGATTCGCCCCCGGCCCACTAAAGCTCGCGAACGGCCCCCGCCCGGTTCAAGTCCACCCAATATTCGTAGAGCGTCAGTGGCCCTGCCTCGAGGCCCTCAAAGTTCGTTATTAACGTAGTACCGCATTAAACGGTACCACGTTAAAACCAGTAAAGTAAATAACTTTATCAGCATTAGCGTGGTACCGCTATATTAAACGGTACCACGCACAATAATAACCCTATTTATTATTAGTATTAACGTACCTTTTAAAATTACTGGTACCACGTTAATACCCAAAATGCAGCAGTGTTCATTTGAAATACAATAGTGTTCAATTTAAAACAAATGATACCACATTAACAACAATTCTAAAGTGAAATCAAATGCGAAATCAAACATATTAATATCCGAAATTAGAAAATAAGTAATTGCATAACATAAAACTAAATTGTTCGAATACTAAACATGAATATAATCAATATCTGTGAGCACATTATTCATGGAAACATGTTTTCAAATTGAACTGCATTTGCTCCCTCAAGCTTTCACCCTCAGCCTCTCCCTCGCCTCCACATTCATACGCTCCCCGCCTCCACAATCATACGCCCTCGTCAGTAACCCTAGCCGCTTCCCATACTCAACTTTGATGCTCTCGTTATCTCAAGCAATTTTAACATGTTGGCGTGACCGATTCCAACATTGACGTAACTCTATCGGATGATCCGGAGAACGAGAAAGACCTCAAGCCTGTGCCTCGGTCGCTTCATCGGTAAGCTACCAACAAAGTAGGAGGTACCCATCCTTTTGGGGGTAAGAAGCTGTTGAACCCTCCACACCTCATCTTGAACATCCGCTAAATGTTCAAACACCTCCCATTTAGACCGCAATACCCCGTCCCACATAAAGACTTCCTGGCTAATCAATGATTGCCTTCCCATTTTAGAGTCCTTCTTAAAATCAACCCATCTACATTCTCCAATAGGAACCCCTTTGATATTAACTAACAAATGGGAGATAATCATGCCATATCATGGTCGACTTCGCCTTTGATGAAACACATATGTTTAAGTATCAACGTGGCATATGTTTAAGCATCAAACGTGGGCATATTAATCATGCCACATAACAAACGAATGCAAACAACTTAGTTCGGATGCTTGACTAGTAGATGGCAAAAGAATACTGGATACGACTTTCCAAACAAGTTTTTGTATACCATTCAAATTATTCTTATACACTATGCCTTCTTTCTTAACTCTACGATTGTTGTTAAGCTCTTGGACACATTCTTGTAATGTGACCGGCCAGTAGTACACCATCCCCTTCCGGTAACCTATCCGCACTTCAACCAAGCATACTAAATAAGCGTGGAGAAATCGGTTTCAAGTATAATAATTCGTGAACTCCATCGATATTGTAATCTAATAACCAAACACTCCTCACTATCATTATAACGCCACGAACTTGATTCTGCAAAACCATACACAATGGTGGATACCAATTACTAGTAAAAGTAGTAAATGTTAAGTTTGGCATGATCTAAAAATTGAATAAAAGATTACCCGTGACCGCCTTGATTTCTCCTTCATCAAGCAACTCTCTACCGTATTCCAGTACCTCCACCTCCCTACCCTTCAAACTTCCTCGCCATTGCACCCCCACATTTTCCCTTGTGGTGGGTGGGAATGGTGTGACGTGGTGGTGACCTGGCAGCTGGACTCTCCTCCTATTTCTTGTTTGCAATCTCAAATAAATTTCGTTTTTGGAGCCTTTTTGGGCGCCATTTTAGCAATTGGATACTAATATATAATGTAATTAACTAATTGTTAGATTATAGAGGAATGGAAAGATTGAGTTTCATGAGAATTTTGTTTTTGGAGTTTGGAGTTTGAGTAATTGTGTTTCAATTGAATATTTGAACGTGGTACTGTAAATTTAGGTACCACGCTAATCCAATTTAACCGTCGGCTTAGTTTTTTCGATTGGGTCGTGTGGTACCGTTATTATTGTAACGGTACCACGCTTAATCCGAAAAAATGGCAGAGAAACTGCACTTTTTGAGATTAAATCGTTATACGTATTTTTTTTTTTTTTTTTTTTTTTTTTTTTTTTTTTTTTTTTTTTTTTTTTTTTTTTTTTTTTTTTTTTTTTTTTTTTTTTTTTTTTTTTTTTTTTTTTTTTTTTTTTTTTTTTTTTTTTTTTTTTTTTTTTTTTTTTTTTTTTTAATCTTTAAAAAACAACTTGCTTTTTACATTTTTCGATTAAAAAAGTGGTATCGTAATCGTAACGACCACAATCTCCATAAGTTTAAAAACAATAGAGTCTATTTGTATGGAATAAAAGAACATTATAGAGCCATTACAGTTAGAAAGGAAGAGTTTGTCAGTAAAATATAGAATTTAGAATCAATAGAATTTAGAACATTTTCAGATTTTAAGTTTAATGTTAGTTTTGCCTTTCATTCTTCAATGTCACTAAGATCATATATCTTTTTTCTTCCGCTCCATGACCGTGTCTTATCTTCGCATCCTATGCCGTCAAATGTCAATCTTTATACAGCTTTGTAGGAAGTCTAATGAGTGTATTGTAGCCTTCGCCATGCTAAATGCGGATTCACCGGCTATCATTTACATAGTGGATAGAAAATATTTCTTTTGCCATCTTTGTGATCAAGACCGGAAATGCTTCCTTGCCTCGCCCACCATTTTAATAATATATCAAAAGGATTTTTATCATTAGAATAATTAGTTAGAGATTAGAGAATCTAGTCAGTTGCAGTGATGATTGTCGCACCCCCCAAAGCTTGTAACGCATTTCTAAGGTGATCAGTGTTGACTTCGTATTTTAACTCCCGCAAGGGCCATTAAAATTAGACATTGGTGGCCATCATCATACTTGATTGGTATTTCGCTATACATGTTATACATATAATGCTTAATTCCATCTTTCCATTTTTGAACATCAAAACTCTTTAGTTCCGATTAAAGCGGTAGTAAAGATTCATAATACGATTTCACATAGAAATTAAAATGCTTTTAATTTAGCGTTAGGATTCAAGACATACCACCTGTATACGGCATGCGGTATAGGGATGAAAATATTTTAAAAACTTATCTTCCATATTCGGAATCATATCTCTAAAGAACATAATCATTTCTAGTTTGCCATACGAATGAGAGATTAACGGTAGAATTTAAAATATTAGGTTGATGAGTTTAGAAAATTTAGAATTTGAAGAACAAAATTAAGAATGTTTAATAGAAGCATAATACTCACCAATCGAGCATACTTCTCATAAAAAATCGGAGATTTCTTCCTTATACATATACGCATCTAACTAGTAGATCGTGAAGTCGAAGCTCCATCTGGGCCACAATCCAAAATTAATTTCTTAAACTTCTGCACCGAAGCCTCAACCATTTTTTTAGTCATAAGCCCTTTAATTAAATTAACGGCTTTACGAATTGCAAAATAAACTCGTCCCAAACAACTTTTATTCCATCTACAGACGTGGACATAAACATCTAACACGAAAAAGTTCATTAAATCCAGTTTAGGTATTTTTTAGTTCATGAATATGACTCCATTATCAAAAATGAAATGAAGAATTTGTCAAGATTAGAATTTGTTGTAATACGCGAGTATACCTTCTGAATTCAATATCATATGCTTAGCACCGATCTAAAATATATAATTCTTTCTGCAAGACCCAATTCGATCAATCCAATGACACGTTATTAATATTACTATATCAAAACTAAAAGACACCAATATCACTACCAAACACATTTTATAAGGCAAATTCATAAGAGTATCCAAGATCTCTTCTTTCTCTATTTTTAAAATATTTAAAGCATAGGTTCGTAGTGCGTAGTACGAGGGATGATAAATGGGATTAACGATATTTTGAATCCATTTAGTAAAACGCCATCCATCACAATGATTAAAAAGAAAAGAACTAACATTACAAATTTCATAGTTTCAATCCTATAACAAGATGCTAAAAAGTTCTTACCGGGTTTGATATCAATAGTTCCTTGTGTACCACCCTCCCCACCACTATCTTTAAGTGGATCTTGGCGACCCGCTATGTCTAGCAAGCATGACCGTTCCCCTTTACCCCAATTCGCTTTTCCATGATGTAGTAAATTTTACAATTTATGCAATAAGTTGCCGTTGTTTTTCACGGTTCCCATTAAAAATATTTCCAAATCCATGAAGCTTTTTTTTTTTTTCCTTTTCATTAGTAGTATCCGTAGCACTAGATTGAGAGCTTAATAATGGTAGTTCTACCATACGTATCATCATCCTCTAAATTAACATAATCATTGTGGACATGTATACTAGCACTAGCACTTTGAACATTTTTACCAAGATCATGCTTTTTGATGCCATTAATTTAAAACAAAAAATAAAAGAATAATATATTAGATTTGATTGAAATGAAGAAAGTTTTAGAACTTTAAATTTCAATATAATTCTTCAATATAAGATTTTGAGATTGCTTATATTAGTCCATACGTATTATCCCCTTTATGCACCTCTTTGACTTTTCAAGAAGCAATAAACGGGTAACGCTTGATTTAACATCATAATTGCTATTTTAAGCAGAACGCTTAAATCAAACGCTACCACGCTTATACAAGAAATGCTATTACAATAATATATACGTTACAAATTAGCGTCAGAACTTAAATGCGAAACGAATGGGTACCACGCTTGTTCCAGAGAAACGCACCGCTAGGGTAGTAAACGGTACCACGCAGCCTCGTCAGCCCCTATGTGCGCCGAATCGAATACCAAAGACTTCTTAGAACGGCCTGCTCGTTATGGGCCCCTCAGTCCGTCGAACATGCTACCCTGCCTACCGTCTGCTCAGTTTAACTAATACTGGGAAAGTCTTGGCATTATTACGGCGCATTATTATTGCTTCCAGGTATTATGAGTATTTGGATTGGTCCGTGACTCCTTGGGCTGAGCTGTTATACACATCAAATAAATTGTTGCCAGAATCATTTTAGCTCATATTAAAGTTTCAGAAGAGTAAGCTTCATTGAGAAATATTTATTTCATTAAAAAAAGCTTAAAGGTTCTGCTGCAAGATAATATTAAGTTTGTAGAATTAGAACGACATCATGCATATAACATTAGTCCTTCCTAATTGTTATTTTTTATTTTATTCCAGTAGCTCATTTAACATTCTAAAATGATTTTAGTAGAAAAACGTATTGATGGAAAATATTGGTTTCATTAATTAAGGATTATATTCGACAAAATACGATATAAAATGCTAGTTTAATAAACAATCAATAAAATAAAAATTAGTTAACCATCAAATTATTAAGTATCGAAGGGAATATGTAATAGTGCAGCCTTATTTATTCTAACCCATTATCTCTGGACATATATTTTTGGAGGTTAGAATGATTCAATGAAGAACAGGCAGAGTGATATGCTTAGAGAGAGAACGAGATGGAAAAATGAGGAATCCAATTTTTTATGTAATGCAATTGAGGTGAGTGATATTTTTTGGTATGTAGAATAGATGAGAACGAATAGTATTTGCAGCCTTATTTATTCTAACCCATTATCCCAGCACGTTTTCGTTGAAATAATGGCTGAATTAGATAAAATAATTGACCCGAGCTCGGTAGGCCATAGTTTTGTTGGGATTTGGGAGTGTGTAGAATATGACAATCTCTCAAAATATTATTCATCAATAATATATACAATATATAATGTCATGATATAATTTATTGAGCTAATATTCACAGGCTCGTATAATGTGAACACAATAATATTGATATGTAATTACTGCCTAACACCACCCTTCAACTCGGAAAGATGAAGACATGAATTCCCCAACTTTATGGTTAAAACTCAACCGACGCTTTCTGAAAGTGCCTTAGTGAAACCGTTCACTAACCGACCAAGAATGGACATGAATGGTGGAGATAGTACCATCCAAGAAGCATCCCTAGAAACCAGAACACCCTATACGCCTACGCTGCTCACGGAATAAACGAATTTGTGTACATATAAAGAAGATTGAATTAAACATTCTGAATTATCAAGTTGGAGGATGATCCACGCTTCCACAATAATCGTAACAAACGCAGAATCCACTTCAATTCACATGTCATGATAGTCATGGACCCGTATTTTGTTTCAAATTCGAAGAACTAGAAATCGCCTCGCTTCGCTCTTCAAGAAATAGAGAATCACCAAGAAATACAATCCAATCGAAACCGAACGACGGTAAAAACAAGAACAAATATTTTATTCAAAAGAATACCTTGACACGGACACCCTTTCGAGATACTTCACTACATGAAGTGTTAAAACAGAAAGTACAATTTAAACGCAAAGACAAGTTAGGTCGAGTAAAACACAAATAGACGAGTCTACTCCACCAACCGGGCCGGACAATTTCTCCACATCCAACAATAAGACACTCGTCGAAGTACCTAAACGTGGTTCTCGCTCCATGTGAAATGGCACCGTCTAGCACTCCAATAGTCGCATTCCCGAGATAATATCGCGGCATATTTCATTTGACTGTAAATATTCCTTCTTAGCTAGGGCAACTTCAATACCTAGAAAGAACTTCAAAATATCAAGGTCTTTCATAAGAAAGAAAGAGCGAATATCCTCCCTAAACTAGTCAATGCAATGAAATCCTCTCAGAGATATTTAAATCATCAACATAGACTAATACATTAATACGAACATGGTCCTTTGAGAAAGTGAATGAGAATAAATGTAGTACGACCGATCGAATCCTTACCTCTTCAAAGATGTTGCTAACTCGAAGAATTAAAGAAGAAGTTCATATAAAGACTTATGCAACTTACATACATGCCCTGGTCTACCCCTTAGAAAACCTAAGAGTTATTCTGATATAGACCTCTTCGGATAGATCCCCATGTAAGAAGGCACCGTAAACATCCATTTGATGCAATTTTCAATTTTTAACAATAGATACTGCAAGGACAGTTCGTACAGTGACCATCTTAGCTACTGGAGCGAAAGTATCATTATAATCAATACCCTCCACCTGATGATTACCAAACATAACTAGTCTGGCTTTGAATCTCTCAATACTACCATCTGAGTTATATTTGATCTTGTAGACCCATTGTGTACTAAGCGCCTTCTTACCCTCGGGAAATTGTACCATACTCCACGTACCATTATCCTCTAATGCAGATATCTCCTTCTACATCGCCTCTCTCCACTGGGGATGTTTCATTACTTCTTTGAAGGACTTTGGTTCAGTACCTGCAGTTATAGCTGCAAGGAAATTTCTGTGTCCAATAGAAAAACGATTACAATTTATTGAATGCGAAATAGGATAAAGAGTACTTGAGAACGAAGAGGAAGCGTGGAACGGAGGACAACCCAACTTTTGACAAGATAGAACATAACTTAATCTGACAGACGGAACTTTAGCACAATTTCCTCTACCCATTTCTAACTCGGGCACCGTAGCACCATCACAACTATCACTCGCCGAACCAACAACTCCAAATGAGTGGTGGCCGCCGACAGACGATCCCCAGCTATTACATTTGATTATAAATCCGCTCAACCGACAATTGCTCCTCACACGCTGTTCGGTCGGAGTTTCCAACTCCAACATCAAAAGCCCTAATATCTATATCCCGTGAAAAACCCAAATTTTCCGTCTCGCATACTTAAGCACAACTTCAAGGAAATCATGTAATAAGTGAAGACTAGATTTAGTATGAGGAAGATAAGGAAATTCGCCTTCGCTAAAAAACCACATCACTTGAAACAAAATATGTATGAGACTCCACATCATACAATCTATACCCCTTTTTTCCATAAGGATAACCCACAAATATACATCTTCGAATTACGATCATATTGGGTTTCAATGATTAAAATAATTATCTAACCACCACTGTGAACTCTACCAGATTATAAAACGAATTTAACTCGAGATTTCGCTTTGTACCTTACACCTTGTACTTGCAATGAATACGATCGAGGAGGCTTCGATCAACCAACGTAGGTCAGTTCTAAGAATAGTCCACACCATATATCGATCAAACCCTTTGTCGGTTTTACTAGAGGAATTAAAGTGAAAACGAAACAATAAAGAACATAAACTTTCTTCCTAAGGCGTAGGGTTTTATCAACAAGAGAGGGAGGTTGTAAACCAGCCCTGTGTCCGCCGCCTGACAAGTTAGATCACATCAACCCGAACACTTAATCACCAATCGATGGATAATAACATAAAAAGACTTTATTTGATATTAATACTAATAAAACACTTTTGTCCATTGGGGTGAACTAACAACACACCACTAAAAACGCATCATCCAAACAATCATACATCAAGGTTTTAGTAATACAACCAAACATCATAACGACATAATCTCCAAAATACATCATGGTAATAATATGGTCTAACATGACTCCTCAAAAGACAACATAAGCTTAAGACATCTAAAAAAGGAAAATCAATAGATGAAGGATCAAGGAGGACTCCTACCCACCACCGCCCACCTACAATCTTAATCAAGAACTTGTCAACGCAGCCTCCTTTTGCAACCTCAAGAAACAACTCCTAAAAACCTAGGCAGAAAACTACCATAGAGAAAAAGTGAGTAAGTCGCAGTTGCGAATACAAATATCACGAATGGTATCCAAACATATATAATCAGATTTCTATATAAGAGCATATGCATATGCATAATCAATAATATGAGTAAATAAGATAACAACTATTCATACTTACATGATGGCATCTTATTCAAACATCTCTACGAGATCAAACACACACATATATATATATATATATATATATATACTCCATACATATATTCATAAAATATCTACTAATTTATAATTAAATGTTCATTCAACTAAAACAATATAACCAACAAAAGTAAGTCCAACAAAATACATAACCTCCAAACCTCCATCTACATGTCCATTCTCCATCCGTATATTCATCCTCCACCGGCATATCCATCATCGCGGAGCATCCCACCATTATATATAATATAACATCATCCCAGAGCAACTCATCAAATATGCAGGTCACATTATCCACCAATATAAATATCTCACAACCTCCCCGATCAGGTAACCCATCAATATGCATACTCATCTCCGATCGCAACCCATCAATATGCATACCACAACCTCCCGATCGGGGCAACCCACCGATATGCATACCATCCTCCCGAACATCGGGGCAACCCATCAATATGCATATCGTAATCTCATTCCACCCACTCAACCTGCAAAAGAAAACACATACCAATGACAACAATACACAACCACACGCAACACAGATCACACACAATACTCATAATATAATCACAAAAAACTACAATAATATCATAACATCAATCTCAGTAGCTCAATATACATTCTAATATAACCACATGTCAACAAATACCAAATATATAGACAATATATATGAAAGGTTACCAACGTGAGATTTGTACTCACCTCAAGCAAAAGCAATTCGAAGTCAACTAGCTATTCCACTCGCTCGGTCCTTACTCAAATCTTATCCAACGCGACATCGTATTACTATAATATTATTTTTTTCTTTTAACTGAGTATATTTCTTAACTAATGGTTTGAATGGGCATCTCTGGGCTTGACCACACATCTATCCCAACTAAAAAACAAAATCCCATATTTATTAAGATTTTCTAGAATATAAACCCCATTTTAAATAACATTTCCTTTTAAAGTTTATTTATTTTACTTGATACAATACCAATTAAATACTAAAATAATCCCGCATCCTTTATAAACTTTTCCCGACTTAAAATATAATTAGAGTACTCTCAAATATTCATCTAAAAAATAATTTGTTTTATAAAATTAATTTTCCATTTTAAATACAATCTAGTCATTTTAACACCAGAATTTAAAATAAATACCAAAACAATTTTGTAAATTTCTCATATTTGGAAATTAGCTCAAATATACAGTAAAGTTCTGTAAAATACTACTTTCAATTTATAAGCTTCAAACTTATTTCGGTTGTTTAAAACCACGCTTTTAGTAACGAAATCACAAAATAGCAAATAATTTAAATCACTCCAAATTTTCTTGTAGTTTCTCATGCTACAATAGGAAATGTTCATATTTAATATTTTAATTTTTTTCAAATTTATGATATTTATTTCATATTTATATTTTTCCTAGTCATTTAACTTCCAAAATTTGTAATAAATATAAAACAAATTAAAAATCAAAACTTCCTTTCATAATTAAATTCTAGGTGTCAAACTGACCTATAAAAGAATTTTATAATTTTTAAAATATTTTACTATTTATTTCTTATTTTTCTTTAAAAATAAACAACTTAAAACGAAATAAAATGATTCAAGAATACCTTATGATTCAACAAAATAGAATATATTTTTTTAGAGGAAAACGGGAGGCTCTGGTATTTTGAGTTCTTTGGGGAGTATGATGATTTTATCTTTTATAATATACGATAGCTTACTTTTCAAGCAGTCCACCCTACTGGAAGTTAAGTTAACCCAAGTTAGTTAGTAATAGTTTCATGAAAAACAAGGACGGTTTGTGGTTTCAAGGGTAAGAATTAAAATTAAACGTAAAATATATATTACGCCAACAATACTACACGCCTCTAAAATTATTTCTAGGTTACTACTCCCATGTCATTCGCTTTTTAACTACGCCACTGAAAATATTTATACTACCTTCGAAAGTTACCCCATCGCTAATTTAATATTATTTTAATATTTCTCCAAATTTTAATTCACCACGACACACTACCTAGCTACTAAAATATTATTAAAATAATGCTTATACGGAACAGGTTATTTCAAGTAGAGAGGAAAATTCTCAACTTCAAAAGTTGGAAGAATTGAAGGAAATAAATTATGAGGGGTTGAATACTATTTATAGGCCAACACTTAAGAGATTCAACGAGAAAAAATCTCCTCAAATTTATATAATTATCTAGCCGCCTCTTCCTAGTCCCGAATTGATTTTTTTTGCCCCGAATATTTCTATTCATGCTTCATTTCGACTGGAATTTATAATTCACATTATAGTTTGATCATGTTGCCAGGTGTGACCTCTTAGGCTCGATTGACAAGAAAGTAATATATTGATTTTATGTTAATCGAATATAATATTAATATATAGATTATGAAGCGCATTTCTAAGAAGCCATCATAACCCCTAATGTCAATATTTGAAGTTAATCCTTATATGTCGCTTGTCCAACAATCTAACATATATCTCAACTTGTTATTTAAATATAATTGGGGTCGTAAGTAAATCGGTTGTACAATCAAATTATTCAACGGCATATTTATGAGATCTAATATCTCATATTTCCAACACTCCCACCCGCCTTGACAATTACTTGTAACCGACACACTAACCCATCATCTTAAACGATCTTCGTGACGCGACTTCTAACAATTGCTATGGTAAGATTTGTTTCACCAAACTCCGCATTTTGGGTGTACGACTAATACGATTCCAAAGATCAGACCAAGCATGCACATCATAATCACCATTAACTCTCCAAGAGCTATAAACCCAACCGTTATATCCGGCCGTATCGAATCCCATCTTGTGTAAAAGATTTCACAATCCATTAATTTGTAGTATACGTGTCAAGTCTTTTATAATCCTCCGCTACGTAAAATATTTAGATGTGGTAAAAAGTACATTACTTCCCGTGAAGTGAAATCAGTCACTGTGTCTAAGAATCGCCATTTAAGATAAGTTTTTATGAGAAAAACATCTTAGGACACGTATATACTATCTTCTAAGTTTCACGCCGGTCAAGTCCAATCATTCATTCGAACAACGCTTCTCGACGTGATCGACAGCCGATAATCATACTCCCTTCTCTAACGCAAGAAACGTGATCCGCATAATCATTCACATAGTAACCAATTTGGTGCTCGATTCCAATTAGTGGACACCTGTTAGAGACAAGCAATCTCGTGATTCCGGGCTTGAATAGAGGATTTCTTATTTGGATCCTAACCCAAAGCACCTCTCCTTTAAAAAATGTCTTATCGCCGTGGAACCAATTTTGTTATTATAATAATAAAAGTATCATTGTTCAATAACAAATGATAAGGCAAACTTGCTTTTGAATAAGAAGCATATATTCAAACAAGTCTACTGAAAGAAATTAAAACTAAGCTTTCTCCCACTTAATCATGCATCATTCAAGTTTTCCCTTTGATCAATCGTAGTCTAATCTCATTTATGGAGAATGAAATTTTCGCTTAACTATGTAAGTAGATTTTGGAAGCCTATATGCATTTAGGTCCATTAGGACATATAAACAAGATGATTGTGTCATCATCTTTTAACCATCCTTCTAAAGAATAGTCTTTACATCCATACACCAAAATATTTTCAAATCGTGAAGCGACGTTAATGGCTAACTCGATCCAGATAGATATGACATTGTTACCGGCCTATAGGTTTTCTCATCATGTTCGTAACATGACCAGCCCTATGCCTTCTTCCTCAAATTTTGAGTCAGTGATGTATATCTTATATACTAGCTAACTTTTCATATCCTTATACATTCTCAACAATACCAAACTTTTATCACAAGTAGCAATTTCCACGATTCAACTTCTTATATTACCTACGTGGGTGATAGAATTCGTTGTATCGATTATGGTACATGTCGTTGAACAATTCTATAGTTAATACAAAGTTCATTTAGTTCAATAACTAACATTGTACAAGGATCAACAAATTGATCTCAGAGGGACTAACAATTTGATTATTACCATATTCTTCATTACTGAGTATTACTCATACAATTCATGACTTCGCAGGAATTATTCGCAATGGTTAACCCCGATGCCTATATAAGATCTAAGTGGGAGACGATCCATCCTCATTAGACATGTCAGGTTCAAATAGAGAATTTGTCTAATTTTAGTTTATTCACTTTTAAACTCCATAACATTTATCATCTATAATTGTTATATCGAGCTTAATCCATATTGTATATCGAGCAAATACATATCTCTTACTAAGGTAAACGGTTACGACCATACCATCGGCAACTCAAATATGGTAAGATCATTTTCTTTAGTAACTTTTTATATCACATACATATAATGATCTGTGTCGTTGAACTCCCACCGACTAACTCTACCATCTTCTTTCTCCAAAGAAGACTACCTTTTATACTCAAATATCTCAAGTCCACAACTTGAATATCAACAATATACTAGTTTTTCATTTATTCTAGTTTTTAAGATGTGAGTGTCCCAGAGAAATGCCAAGTACCTATCCTCTTAAAGGATCATTACCAGAACATTTCTGCGACGATGTAACGCAGATGTCGAGTATCCATTCATGTGTGGAATCATTACTTTGGACCATCCATTCTTTAACATCTTATAACTAGAAAAACTTATAAATAGATCCGAACATAGTCCTGCATTTGTTCAAGGATCCTTGTATTTCATATATAGTGATTTCTAAAATCATTTGTGTGAGTCTGATTCATTCATACTGGCATGAATTTATATATATATAAAGCGTGAGCTAATCTTTTAATGTGCAAATAGAAAGTTATTTATGTACTTGAACCGGATTCAATACATTCTTATATGTATATGTCACCACATTATATATAGAGTTACCTTATGGAATCTCATTCCTCGATTTATTCATACTATTAATTTGATACCTATAATCATGGACATTTCATGTTGGTTGTTAACGTTTTGTAACTGTTATCTTAAGTTGATATGTATTTGCAGACAATATTTATCAACTAAGATTTGTAACCCTCCCACTAATTCTAGCTTATAGTTGACTCACCATCTTCTCAAAACGAAGATATCCAAGTCTCGTTCATAATACAATGCTATTTAGTATCCTTAAGTTATGTTTGCCATCCAATTGCCAAGAAGCAACGCTGAATTACATTGCTTTAAAAAGACATGCTTGTAGAATATGAATACATGAATGTACAACTCAACGGCTCGAAAGTTATTTATTTCCATCTCATGTAATTCCAAGAGTAATGGTAAGTTAATCAAATCATTCTGTATGAAAGATTTAAAGCAAAGTATGATCACAGTTTGAAAATAATTTTCTCAACTGGAATCACTTATTTCTCCTTCAATGCTACTACTTTATTTGTCGTACATACTTTGAAAATATGTAAGCCAAATCAATAGTTACACGAGTGGTGTAGCTTAACTATTAAGCATCATACAATATTTTACGTAAGGTAGTAGACTCCAAGAGTCCTCACTTTCTATTTCTCAAGTTTACTTACATTCCTTTACTTATGCTTGAAATGAGTGAAACTAGTCACCTTATCTCAAGTATTAGTTCCTTGTGTACTTAATATCACAACTTATTGTGTTATCACACAAAGAAAAAAGACATCGTCGCTTATAGGTCGCGAAGAAAATAGGCTAACATTTTCATTTACATGAAATGAAAACTCAGAAAGTTCAAAAAAGACTTGTACGATAGCCAATGAGATAATATACGATATACTATTCTTATTGGCATCAACTTTCAACTGAGATCAAGATCACAATCGTCTCTATACGGGAGAGGGATTTAATACGAATAATATACAATTATACTATTAACATAACCATCTTTGATTTGATATTCAAAATCTCAATCAAACTGTATTATTGGAACATAACTTACAAGTTCCTCCTTATGATAAATGTCTAGAAGAACGGCATTATTTGAATGTCTTTGTTAAGTATATCATACATACTCAACGCATATAGGGACAATGAGTTTTCAACTCAAGTTGTAAGACATTAAGGAATATGTCCTTAACTTGATTACACATTTGTAATTTACATTTAAGTGCTCATATGGTGAATAATTAGACAATATAGGTATAAAGGGTGCCATAAATATTATATGCAAAGATAAAACCTAATAGCTCATAAATTCTTGTCACAAATGGGATAGGAATCAATACTTGTGCCATAACCCCTAATTTAAATGCACTAAGTATACCAAGATCTCTACATGACCGAAAAATTGAACGGCAACATGCATACATTTCAACTCTCAATCACATAGGTAAGTACTCACTAATAATTATGTCAAACATAACTCTTGGTGTCACTAAAAGTTCATCCTAGACTATGTTGGTGATCTCTTTTGTCAACGGGCCCAAGTCCTGCACTTGAAAATCACCGCATAAGTAACCAAGTCCCGAGAATGGATGCTTATAGCCCAAGTCACGACTTTGGACAACGATAAACACCCTATTGAAAAAGCCTTATATGATATGTCTACCAACTGCAGTCTGCATAAATTTAATTTACCCAACTCTTTTAGATTTGCATGACAATACTTAATTCTATGGACAATATATTTAACAATATTAATACACCTATGCAAGCATACATATTCAAACAAGCAAAAATATATATTACATTTATCATAAGATTAAATATAACACATACCGATCTCGTGGATACGATTTAAAAGAAGAAAATCTAAACCAGATTAGTTCTCAACTATGTCACAAGCTTCAATTTATTCGTCATTTTCCCCGACTGTGGGTCTCTATATTTTAATTAATTGCATTTACATTTAAATAGTAATCCATCAATACGCTGGTCATTACTAGTCAAAAGCAAACCATCACTCCCCGCTTTCTCTAAAAACAACTTAAAGGTTGTATTTTTAAAATACGAATAATTTATATCACTAGTCTCATGACATCCATCAATATATCTCAACATATATTATACATAAATAACTAATTATATTTAGACATGTATAAGCATGGACGTAAGAAAACCATAGGTACATCACATATCTAAAATATATATCATTGAACATTTATCAATATGAATAAAAAATTCAATTGTATACTTATGTAAAGATTATTTTGAATCTTAACTAAACGTGATCAATTTAAAACTTATTTTAAGTGTATTAATATTTAATATTAAACAATAAGTATTAAAAAATAAAGTTGGTAAACATATATTTGAATCTAATTCAAACATATCACTTAAAACATATTTTAAGTGTATTATCATTTAATATTAAACAATTAGTATTTTTGAAAAAATACTATCTATTAATTTTACACCATTTAATTCAAGGTAATATGTTACTCTAAACTTTAATTATCAAATAATTTAAAATTTCTAATTAAAAGAATCAATTCGAATTAATAATTTTAATTACAATTCCTAATCGATATTAGAAATTAAATTAAATTATACTCTTAGTTTCATTGTATTATAAATACTAATTCAACTAGCTCTAATCAAATTAGAACTATTTAATGTAGTTAAATAATTACCTAAGTTTTAACTATATTCAAAAATATCAATTAAAACTTCGTCCAATCAAATTGGAACAATTAAAGTAGTTAAATTTAATTGATTGAACCAATTTTCAACTTAAAATTGAATCAAACCAATTTTAATTAATATCAAAATATCAATTTGAGCAAAATCGAGCATAAAATAAAGTCACAACTTATTTTAGCACAAGTAGGAAACAAGTCCCTTATCCTAATTTAATTAGAATATTATTCAAAATAAAATTCTAATTAATAATTGAACTTATTATTTTATTATATTTAAGCAATATAATTTAAATAAATAATATCAATTTTAGCATCATAAAATCAGTCAAATACTAATTACCAATTATCAAATTTTCGTTTTAAACCAAACTATAATCGACTCAAGAAACTATTATAACGGATAAGCCTAAGTCAAACAAGTACCGTTAACCCAATAATTATCTAACTAGTCTGGCCGGCCCAAAAAACAAAAGCATGCTCAATTCCATAACGGTCCAACAAGTCATCAAAGTACTTTGTGTCAGCGGTTCGGCCGAGTAGGCGGTCGGGTCGGGCCGGGCGAACTGGTCGAATCAACAAGGGTCACTGACCGACCGAGTCAAAGACTCGAGTCAACTCAGGATAAGTGTCAAGACATCGGTATAAGCATGAGCACGCGTACGCCGTATGGCCGCCACCGTCCCCGAATCTGCTACATCTTACGCCAAACTAAACCGATATAAAATTTTGCTCGAAAAATTCCTAAAAATGATGAAAAATCTAGAAAAGTATTTCTAATTGAATTATATAAAAAATATAAATTAAAGATTAACAATTAACTGATTAACATATTTTACTCAGATAATCAATCGATTCAAATATTTTGGTCGATACATAAACTAATTCGTAAAAATCGGAAAAATTCGAACTTGTCAAACTTAGCTTCCTCGATCATGAGCAAAACACAAGAACAAAAATACGAACGCCAGAAGAAATAGGGTATGGCATAGCAACCTATACGGGATCTTAAATAAGAATGCTTTACGGGCACGATTAATTAGATATGTTAGCCAAAATACATTCACCCAAAAAGAAATAGGTAGACCTCCTTGGAACCTTAGGGCTCGACCAACATTCAAAATATGACGATGCTTACGTTCTACCCTCTCATTCTGCTGAAGGATCCCTACACAAGATGTCTGAAATACTATGCCATTTTTGAAGAAATAGTCACAAAGACAAAGAAACTCAGTCCCATTATCACTACGTACAAATCTTACTTTAGCATTAAATTGTCTATCAACCATGGAAACCCATTAAAATACTTCAACACCGATTTTGTCAATCAACCGAATAACCAAATTGCACGAGTAATCATCAACACAATAAGAAAGAACATTTACCACAAGAAGATGGCATGATAGGTCTCCAAATCAAGGAATGAATTAATTCAAAAGGACAAGAGAGCCTTTATGTTCACTAGTAACAAAGGAATCTCAGTGCTTAGCCCATGACGCACAATACATGCTTGATCCAAAACGGAAGCAATTTAGATAAAAGGTAAAGGATTTAACTACTCTGTTTCGAGGGATTTACCCAATCTACGCATACTACAACCGAGACACTCTTTACCATCCAAGATGCAACATCCGAGCCTCAAGAATACTACTAATAATTCCACCCCGCTGCTCAATCGACGTCTGTGGTCCTTAAAGGGGTCCCGTATAAGACGGCAATTTTAGTAAATTGAACTACGCAATTCATTATCGACAATCGAGTCACATAAATTAGATAGCAAAATTGATTCACATATAAAACATCATATAATATGAAACCAAGATAATTGAACTCTACTACATTTGTGATTATGTTGTCCCATCCCGAAGACCAATCGGATAACCAGGTAAATCAATAATATGAGTCAACACGAAAATATTATCACCAGTCACATGATTAGAAGCACTAAAATCAATTATTCTGAAAGTGGTACGAAACTTAGCAGGAAAACGATTATCGGTAACATGATTACCAAGTAATTGTAGCAATTGTTGCCATTGTGTAGAATTTATATCCTGGGTTCCAGACCTAGCCGAGCAATATCCATTAATCGTCGAATCACTATTAGTAATTATATTTACCGTGAAAACGCATCTATATATTATACTCCTACATATGTACATACATACCAAACTTAGATAAAACGGTCGAGATAGTGATATATACATATCAGACCTAACAAGCTAAGCATAAGCCCAGAAGGCTAAGTTACTCTAAGACAGTAGACATTACCTATCTTACTAGTTATTAGTCAAAATAATACAGGAAATATAACCCTCAAAGCAAGGAGAAAAAATATACAATTACTTAATCATCCTATTTACATAGATGATAGAACACATACATTAGAATGCCTAGGAAATTATATATATTTTTAAGTCATATACCATAAAGGTTGGCCCATTCCAATCCATTTGCATTTTTATTATTCATATAGAACACGTTCTCCATTCCTTCCATTCCGAATTCACCAAGAAATGGTGGTTGTGACTCCATTACTTCCATTGAAAATGATGAAGAATTTGGGCTGTTGCTTGATGATGACCTTTCCAACAACCTTTGTATTTCATTCTGAGCCTCCGTGAGTCGGTCTTTAAGATTCAACATCTGAAAAAAAAAATTATTGGTTAGTAATCAATTATGGCATATATATAAGATTAATATCGAGTTCTTAGAGCAATATGTTAAATGTGAATTATTCACGACCCTAAACTCCTGTCAAATTTGTTGCTTTTAAATCGAAATATAAGAATAATCAAGCATGGAACACTAATTATGGCATATAACAGAATAATAAAGCATGAAACACTAATTATGTTGCTTGTGTGAATTGGTAACTAAACATATAGTAAGGAAAATATAGATAGATAAGTATGTCACATGGGTAGAAGAAGGCATGTGATGCTCCACTGGAGCAGGCTAATACAACCTTAAATAAACAACAATGTACGAATGAACATTGTGAATAATAGAGCATAGTAAGTACCTTTGCTCACAATTGGGGTGCCACTCCCACATTCTTGTCTACTTTTCTACGGCTTCTTCAATTTTAGGATAAACTTTATTGTCAACCTAGCACGATGCGTGAAATGGCCTCTTTTTTCGAGCCAAATGTCCCATAAAAATGTATTTTATCTATTCAAATAACCTCTTCGATAATCATATCCATGCTGTCCATCTCCATTTATTCTCATTTTTACTTGGCAGCATATTTCCCATGTTTTACCAATATTCCTATACAAATTTGGTAAATAGTGTGGAATTTTATCCCCAAGCATGCAAGCAAGTATATGGGCAAAATAATGTTCAATTTTTCTTGGTTTCACTATCACTAAAATTGTCTTCATAATTTATGTTCTTTGTAAGATAGAACGGTTACTTCTTAAAAGTGAAAGCCCAGCAAGAACATATTGCAACCTCGACTAAGTTTGCAATATCTACAAAATGAAATAACCTTCAAATTCTTCATGGGTGCTCTTTAAAGAAAATTGTGATTATGTGGCAGTGTCAATTATAAATTTGTTGAGATACATCAACTTAAAAGGTACTACTAATATTAATATTATCGATTAATTTTGAAACATACTCATCATCAAAGTTTCAAGCTAAGTGTGAGAATCAAGAAAAGAACACATACCTCAGTTTCAAGGCGGCAATTGTTGTAAACAGTGGTTTCATGTTCCTTCTTCAACTTGGTATACTCATCCTCCAGCCTTTTGCACTTCCAACGAGCCCTTCTGTTCTGGAACCAAACTGCAACTTGACGAGGATCGAGTCCTAATTCGGCTGCAAGCTTGTCTTTCCTCTCAGATTCCAATTTATGTTCTTCACCAAAGCATGTTTCAAGCATTTTCATTTGTTCTTCACTCAATTTCCTCTTCCTCAACCCAGAGCTTGCTTCCTTATTCTTCTTACGTCTCCGCCGCGGTTTAGCCTCCACTAAATAACATTAATAAGCTCATATTAGCCACAAAGAAAACAAATCAATCCATGCAAAAAAGAAAAATCCACAAGTTGCAATATATTTTGGTACATAAGTTAGATTGCAAGTAAAAAATAATATGGGGTATAATGAAGTACAAAATATAGCTAGACTCCACTTGGTCTGGTACCCATTGAGTGTAGATTCCAGGATAGTACTGAGAAAGTAGCAACATTTGATCATCATCAGCTTGAAGATTGATATTATTAGTTGTCATTTTTTTGTCACACTTTATCTTTATCTTTTGTTCTGGAAGAAAATACAATGCAACCTTTGCGTGAAAGACTTGAAATTTTGTTGTCTTGGCGTGCATACCTGATGATGCAAGGGATTTATAGAACTAGCTAGGAGAAATGAGCCCTGGTTGTAGTATTAATTACAGAGCATGCCATTTTCTGATGTAAGAAGTATGATGAGTGGTTTATGGATTAATATTTTTACAAAAATTTGTGTGATGTTTTTTGTCCGATTTGAGGAATCGTTATATGGGGGTTAATTTGGTAAAATCTTAGCTAGAGTGTCGGAAAGATATACTACCTTGGATGAATGGATATTTTATAGCCACATTTTAAGAATGTGGGGACTTTATGAGACTAAATTTGGAAGAACACACTTAGATAAGATCAAATAGATACATGTGAGTACTTGTACAAGTTGGAAAATGGTTCATGAATTACTTAAAAGTCGTTGGAAGTAGGAAGTGATTATGATGATACTGAGAGTCGAAGCAATTGAATTAATGATGGATTAAGAGATTGGATAATCTCTAAAAGAACAATCTATATTTGTTCATTGGATAGTTTTCTTAAGCTATTTAAATTTAATAAAATTGGAAACATATAAACATAACCTTATCGATAATTCATACTACAATTTGGGTGATATGTCCACACCCCCACTGATAAAAGAGTGACACTTTGAACTAAAGTATTGTGATATTTAATAGAAATTTAGTTGTTAGTAATAATAATTCAGAATAACTACAATACGAATACCTAGGAAATAAATAAATTTGTCATATGTATAGAATCTTGTAAATTTTAATATACTTGAGTTTTTTCGCAAGGACTCTTAACATTATTAGTATCATAACTAATTAAAGTTCTATACATAATAACGTGATCTTGATTATAATGCAAAGAGGAATCTTTATTATTTATTCAAAGGGTATAAAATAAAATTTATTGTAGGAAAAAAATTCATCGTTGTATATGTTTTTATCAAATCGAAGAAAGACGACTATCCAAACTATGGATCCTTGTCAGCTTGTCGACGATTCAGGAGATGTTTGGTCATTTGACTTGATTTGGCCCTGGAGAGGAGCCTGCTTATGAGCCTCGGCTCGACTTGGGCTCTCAATTTAAGCCTCGATTTGACTTGGAGGGTGAGCCTCCATGGCATGTATACGTGTCATAGCCTCGATGGACTCGAGACCTGGTCTAGACTCTCGATATGGCAATGTACCAGAGCCTTAGCACAGTATTCTCGCAGTTAGTCATGGGTTGACTTGCTCGGTCTTGGACTTAATCTATATTGGGATTGATGAATTTACCGCAAGTGTCTTGGCAAGCAAGGAAGTCTTCATCTTTGGCAAGGGATTCTAAGGGTTGTTCTCAAGGGATCAAGGTAATTTAATAAGCTATCGCTTCATGACTTGGGTGAGCGGGCGCTTACTGCCTCAATGGGACTTTGTACCTTGATATGGTACTTATCTTTGAGGAACTTGATTTTGGGATAGAACTCCGAGTGAGCTCTTAAGCCGTTGGGTGGAGCGATATCAAGAAAGTTATCACAATGTGACGCTTGCTTGTACCACAACGGCCTTAAAGGAATTGTTCACGGGGAAGGCATGCAGACTTGTTTGCATTTGGCCTCACTTGGCTTTGATTTCCAAGCTTTAGAAGCAATGTACGCCAGCTTGTACTACAAATAATCTTTGTGCGCCTGTTGTCAGAGCGATGATCAAGATGAAGGTCGAAAGTATCCTAACCTTGTCACGACAATCGACGATCGACAAAAATTCTCAACAAATGTTTCCCATGATTCCTGCTTAAGGGGACTAAATGTTCAAGTATTTCCTATATTTTAGAACTTGATGAATTAAGCCTAAGATTATTCAAAGTAATGCAAGATTTACGAATAATCAAAGGCCAGGATCTTATTCCTAAATATTCGAATCAAGCCTCTAGAGATTCAGATCAAATTTCTAAATGATTTTGTATTTTCCGACCGAGAATGTTGATGTTTTTTGAAAATATAGCTATTTATAGGCTTCTAGGCTTTCGAATACTTGCTTCCGATTGGTTGGTTCGATTGTGATCACCATATTAACCGCTCTAATTTGAGGCGATATTTGAACCGCCGGATATTTGAGAATTACTTGCCTCAAGAAAAGAAGAGATACACCTATTTTCGATTTAGAAAAGGTTTCTGATATTTTTCTGGCCAAACATATTTTCATATCGACTTGATCTTTTGTAGCCTTTATTTTGATCCACATAACTTAAGGAAGTTTTCATTAACCTCAAACTTTAACCTTAATTTGAGGCCCTAGTGGGCGATTTTAATATGATAAATTAGTGGTTTTAGTTCGAACCCTGTTCTAATGTACATTTAATTCGTATATTTTCTGTAAACCGTTGTTCATAGGAGGGTTTTTATTAAATTGGGTTCGATCGAGAACCCTAGCCACGCCATGCCAAGGGCTCGATTAAATTAATTTGATTAAGTCGCCTAATCATTTTAATTTATTTTTAATAAATTTTCATCGCTCTCATGCATTGCCCTCAAACCGGGTACATACGTAGTAGGCGCCGGTTCGACCCAAACAATGTCTATTTTCCAACATGAACGTAGTGGCTACGCAGATATTTCAAGGATTTTACTTCCAAAGATGCGCCGCTTCTCGACATCCGGCCTTTTATTCGACTTTATTAGATGATGCTTATCATTTATTGCCGGTGAATTTATTACTCATCTTCGATCCGGGTTGTAATAACCTCGCTCCGCACAATATTACCGTGAATGCATACTAGTTGCTCGGTGGATTATTTCGAGAGAAAATTTCGTTGAATAGTTGAAAATTCAACGAATCGGCCGCCGCGGTACATTTCGGTATTTAGAATTTAAAGCATTTAGTCGAATGGTAGCAGATATTAGTTGGGTGGTACAATTTGAGGGTAGAAATGTTGGTGCTTGGTTAGTTGTCGAGATAAGTAAACAAGAGTCGATTGAATTAAAACGACTGTGGGTTTTCACCACATAAAATACTGGGCCAATCCACCTCCACTACATAAACTAACCAACGCCTAAAAGAGAAAAAAAAGGCATCACCTTTCTTTCTTCTTCACGCCAGACGCGAGCAACGGCCTCCCCCCACTTCTAAATTTCTTTCTCCGATTCTTTCCCATCTCAAGTAAGCTGTGTCCTCAAATTTCTTGATAGCCTCATCATCCTCTTCAATTCAAGGTAAAAGGTCGGATCTTTTTTGAGTATTTCTATTTAGTTTCTTATGAGTTCACTTTTTGTTGACTTTTTTGGATTTTGAATTATATTACAAAATGATTCTTAGGCCTTAAATTAGTTGTCTTTGAGTTAAAGTTAGAGTTTGGATGAGTATTTTGATGTTTCGGTGATAAGGACTTTCATGATGTACGATTTTGAGAGCTTTTGGGATTTAAATGAAGCAGAATTATCACTAAACTTAGATTGTGGTATCGGAAGTGATAAATACTTGATTTATGGAATTGAAATAAGGCTGAGATGGATAGTTGACTTTCGTTGACTTTTGAAGAGAAATGTAAACGTTAGCATGTTGTCAGATCATTAGTAGTTTGGAATGAATTTAGTTGTTTTGAGAATTAAGTTTGGATTTTTATAATATTGAGTATTATGTTGAAATTAGTTTTAGTAGGCCTGGAGTAGTAATTGGGTTTTGAGGATAAAGGTCATAGAAATGGGTTTAGTTAGTTGGAAAAGTTGAAAATTTTGGGTTGATTGAATTTTGTTGAAAATGTTAGTATTTTGCTAAGGTGTCGTCATTATGGATTTTAATGGGATAATTGAAATTGCTTATTTTAATTGTCTTTGAAACATAATTAGTAATCTTATATACTTCTAAGTTACTCAATTTCTAGAATTAAAATGGGTTGAAAAGACGTAAATTGAATTAAGATAAGTGGCTAAAATTGTCATGAGTAGTAATTATATTTTTGGGTGTTTTGATTTCAGACGCTAACGGGAAAGGCACTCGGATTGATTAGGGCGGGACGCTTATTGCTAACCAAGGTACTTATCTCACAAAAGCATTACTTACTTACTTTGCACTGTTACAATAAACATGTCATCAGGGTACGATTATGCGATAATAGTATACTTGTCAGATGATTATGTGTGATCTATTTGTGTGAGCCATGATATGATTATGTGATTGTATTTCGTGATGTTGAAGATTTGCTTCGAGGTAAGTAATAGCTTCAACTCTGAACTACGCTTGTGTTTCAGGGCTGGCCTGGCCGGGTATTTCAGAAATCTCGGCCTCTACGGCACTTCAGATTTCGTACTCGCCGGGCGATTCCCTGATTTTTGATCACGTAGACGCTTTAGCTGCGGCTTTGATATTGCTTGGGAACAGTTAGTCACGGGAGGCGCTGCTGGAGCTATACGTGACTTCATGTGACTTGAGTATTATATTTAATTCTATACTGGATGACAGTGGGTTAGCGACTCTCCTTGCGTGATATGTGACATTTCACAATTTTATACTTTAGTGTGTATAGCATTTGTCAATTCTTATATCTCGTATAAGGAGCGTATACTTATTCTTGGTGATTACTTTGGCCAAAGTATGGGCATTGCTGTGTTGGCCTTTATACTTAATATGAGGGTACCTGCTTGGCCTTTATACTACAAGAGTGTATGATTATCTATGATCACTTTGCCGTGTGCATTGTTGGCGTGACCTTATACTACGGTATAAGCCGTTTGGCCTTAGTACTTATGAAGAGCATTATCATGATCACTTTCACAGTACAAGATTGTCAAGGCTGGTCTTGTATAAGAAATGTGTTTATTAGCGATCGTCCATTCCTCAGTGTAGACGGATCAGAGCATACGCCAAGCATTGCAGGTCGGGTATAACAGGAGATACGGTGAGATGATGGTTCACGACTGTTATAGTCGCTATTGTGCCCTATGATTTTATTCTCGCCGCGACGCGTGTCTTATCGGTACTTTGTATATCTCGACATGTTGTTTAAATTTTCTATGGTGTCAGATGATCTGCTTTATGACTCATTTATTTATGATATCAGGCCGATTATAATTAGATGTTACCTTTAAATTTAAATTATGTTTAATGATAATATTATCGATTTTCATGATCCTAGGGTCAGAATCATATAATCTTGGCGTTAAAAGTTGAGTTGTTAATGGTTGAGATAACTTTGAATGAGGGCATTAGTATAAATTATAAACCAACGCTCATGCTAATCTATAGACGATGCTGATTTATATTTATATATGAAAGTTGGATTCAAACGTGTTAAAGTATATAAGTTATGATCTAACCACGATAAGCATACACCGAGGTGAATAAGTTCAGAGACTAAATGAAGAATTTAAGTAGATAATCTCGCATTTTCTAAGTTATCTTGATTTAAGACATACTGTCAGCTTGTATTAAGATAATGAAAATCCATTTTGGTGTTCTTATGATAAACATTCGACGTCAGGAGTGTGTATGACTATAATTGGAGTAGCACTTTCTGTGAGAACTAAAGATAATTGGTTGAGTTATGTGTATGTTTGAGTTGTATATTATATCGGAATTAGCTATACTTCCGTAAAGATAACAAATGTAGATATCTCTCGCGATTAAGTGCATCGCGAGTAAGTTGTCGACGAGCGTGGGTTTATCATGTTAGTCGGAAAGCCATTAAGAAAGATTTATCTTGTGGTGAGTAGCATATAAAAATATAACTCGAGTATATAGTCTTTAAATAGGTGTGACTGAATGGTCCTGCCTAGATCATAAGCGGGTTAACTTCGTGATATTTGTATTCACCTCCTAGCCGACTCTATTTCCCATGCATGGCCGCTTTATGCCCAGGCTTGTCATGATGACCGAGATGCATCGTCGTAGTGAAGCCGCGCACTGAGGCGACGGTGGTCAAAGCACCTCAACAAATATACTTTTATCTTCTTTGGAGTTTTTGTTGTATCGTAATAATTATTGTTTTCTCGAGCAGTAAAACAAGTTGTTTGACGTTGTATTTATATTATTACTTTCATTGTCAGAAGGTTGGTTAGTTCACCCGATGGACGAAGTTGTATTATTTTTATTATCACAAAGCGAAGTCATTTTTATCAAGTATCCATCGTCACACTTGGACATTCTCGTTGACGACGGGTCCCAACTTCGCGGGGGCTCCACCGTGGCTGCTACAATTTTGGTATCGAGCTCAGTTTATGTTTTCTTGGTGTTCTTGTTTGGCTATGTGACTAGGTCGTGCTGTGTCATGGGTTGTCAAGCAAGGAATGTCAGTTTTGAGTCCATTTTTCCGAACTGCTGACTGCTGAGACGCCAAGAGCTGATCAAGGCATTTGGTGTCTTAAGAGTATTACTTGGAATTTTGTATTCTTGTAGGTTAATTGATTGAGACGCGTAACTAAGTATAATACGCGAGATCAACACGACGAAGTTGTTATATATATATGATGGGTTTATAAGTAAGGTTACTGGTTAAACAGATGTGTGATTATAAGGAAATGAAAGGTAGGTTTGATCAAAGAAGTCGTAGACAAATCGAGGCTGAATAAGAAAAGAGTTTTGAGTTCATCCGTTAATAAAGTTTGAATAGTTAGCCTCATGTCGAAATGAGTTTATCTTTGTGATACTAATGATATTTCGAGGATGTAAACTCTGGGTTGAAACCTTTGGAAATGAGAGAGGTGGAGGAATATGTTTGATAATTCTACGGGAGAGACAGATTTATATCAGGAAGTTATTGAAAGTGGGTTCTGAGCTGAATTTGAAGTCATGGATAATTTGGCATCAGCGGCTAAAGGGTATTAAAAGGTTACTGAGGAGGATTTTGGTGACATGTACTTATGGATTAATACGATTTGATCGTGGTGTAAGATGTCGATCTTTAAAAACAATAAAGATTTAGCTTCCTATACTGAGTAATCGGGGATAAATAATATTGCATCAAAATAATAAATAATACTCAAGGCTGTTCACAAGTGAATATGGACGCCAGAGGATGTGAAGCGAGTAAGTCATGGTAATAAGATGAAATGGAAGTTTAATCTCGTGAATGATAAAGAGATTAAGAGATTGGGTTTGAGGTGGAATATTTTGGCGATGAGTTAATAATGATTTAGTAGGCACGGAAGACAATATACGATGTTGAATAACGAGTCGCAGTCGATAAACGGACTTATAATAGCGGAACTAAAAAAAGAGGACTTATGGAGTTATAAACCTTGTGGGAGCTTAGGAATTTATGATGTTGATTGTGGTTGAAGGAGGTGAACAGAAGTTTTAAAGGTTACGATTGAGGTATTACGAGAGGTCTCAAGCGACAGGCCGATAAGATTAAATTAGGTGTGAAGGTTATGCAATTTGCATGTCAATAAACCATAAGATTTCGTGGAGGTATAAAAGTCATAAGGACATAAATCAACAAGTTAACGTGAAGTAGATTCAAGGTGAAATTGTTAACAAATGTGTGATAGTGAAATTTGTGTCAGTGTCATGTAGTCTTAGTATTACGAGGATCGGCAATAATTTGGAGGTGATATAAAGTGTGAGTGTAAAGTTAAAGGTAAACTGTGGATGGACCGCTTCAAAATAAAGGTATTACGATATTAGATAATAAGAAGTATCAAGGGGAGAGTTTAAAACAAGACGAAGTTTGAGTAAATTTCATGACGAAATTTTATAAGGCGCGCAGATTGTAATAACCTCGTTCGCATTAATATTACCGTAATAATATACTAGTTGCTCGGTGGATTATTTCTCGAGGAGAAATAAAAATTGCTGAATAGTTGAAAATTCAACGACGGGTCACTGTACATTTCGCATTTAGAATTTTAAAGATTTAGCTCTAATGGTAACGATATTAGTTTGGGTGGGGTAATATAATTGAGTGTAGAAATGTTGGTGTTTGGAAGTTAGTTGTCGAGATAAGTAAAGAGGCATCGATTGAATTAAAACAATCGGTTTTCACCACATAAATAATCGGGGCCAATCCACTCACTACATAACCAACCACGCCCAAAAGAGAAAAAAAAGGCATCAAATTTCTTCTTCTTCACGCACGCGAGCAACGCCTCCCTTGGAAATTTTCTCCGATTTCTCTTCCATCTCAAGCTTTGGTCCTCAAATTTGTTGAGAGTCTCTCATCATCCTCTTCGATTCAAGGTAAAAGTTAGATCTTTTGAGTATTTCACAGTTTTCTATGACTTGACTTTTGTTGACTTTTTGATTTTGAATTATATTGCTATAAACTATTCTAATTAATAGTATATTTAGTTGCTAGTTGCTCGGTGGATTATTTCGAGACCCCATTTAATTATCAATTTATTAGAGAATTAAATTATCTTGCTCATGTTAAAGATGATGATTACATGTTAAGACCCTATCTAATTCTCAATTTTTTAGAGAATTGAATTTTCTAGAGGTGTAGTACTCTAGATTTATTTATATTGATCCACATCTTTTGGATTTGACGGAGTCAATATCTTCAACATGAATTTATTACATGTCGGATATTTTAAAATGATTATCCTTAATCCTGTGAATTTTCGGAATTAATCATCTTAATTTTAATCCCATTTTTGGAATTTTCGGACCAATTTTGGGCCCGTTTTATTTTATAATCAAATATTTGGGATGTTTTTTTCATGTGAAAAATTTAATCATTCTGAATCTATATATAGCGTGAATTTTTAACATAGTGTTTAATTGGTTGTTCATGCTTATTTTGTCTTTGCAATTCTGGAACCTTCTCCAACAAGACAAAGCTAGTAGGCTTTTAGGGTAATTGGCCCATGAAATCTATATAAAGGTAAGATGAATAAAAGAAAAACCAATTCTCATCATCTTCCCCCATTCTTCATGCACGGAAATCGGTGGTTTTCTCCTATTTTTTTTGTTTTGATTTTTCTCTTCCTTCTTGCAACATTATGTGATCACATATCATCATTAATGTGATTTCTTTATGTTTTGCAAGTATTTTGAAGCCGAGTGGCAAAAGCTTACTTTTTTTGGGATTTTTTAAAGCAAAGTAGTACTTTCACTCAAGCGAGCATCTTATATTTTTTGATGAACCCTTCGATGATTATGCTTGTACAAGCTTAACTAGAAGCTTAAATATTCATTTGAAATATTTTTCACCGCATGATTTGATTCGGCCAAAATTTCCGTCTTTGTTAAAACCGTAACTTTTGTTATAAGTCCTGCTTTGAGTCTGGGCTTTATATTGATAAGAAAGATAACGAAGAGGCGGTCCTTTCAAGTATATTGAGCCTCATAATTCGCATGTAGTCGAAGTTATGACTTTTTAAGATGCTTAGAAATTTTCATCTTTTGTAGCTTCTTTGGGGACCTGCTCTCCCACTTGATGTCCGATTTGGGGCGGTATTGTGCTCATGGACTCGTTTATGAGTCTAGTTTCTAGGTATATTTTTTTAGAATTTTCCAGGCAGTTGAGGTTGGTCGTCCAACCTCATAAGCATACGTATCCTATATCCGAAATAATATGGCCTCGAGCATCTGGGCGAGGATGTGATGGCCTTTGGCATATAGTATGGACTTTAGAAATTTTTGCATCCTTCCCCTATGCTTTGACTCTACCTCTATAAGGGCTTGCTGTTTGATTTGTTTTTCTCGCTTTGTAGACTAGCCAAATGAGATAGTAAATGATCATAGGTCTCTAATACTCATTATGCTCAATTTGCCTTGAATCATAGTTGAGATGTATTAACTAACATATATATTATATATATATATATATATATATTAGACTTAGGGCAGATTTTCTATCTAATGACCTTGAGTATTGATGATTTAGTTAAAGCGGAGGACGCTCTTTTTCCTTTCTATTGACCATATGCTCATGGAATCATTCTCATATGCTTTTTAGTCCTGTCTTAGTACATCCTTTGGTCTAAGGACGCTGGTGCAAGGGGATCGCTTCCCTTCTTGTTCTTCCAACCATCCGCCTTTGGAGTTGGCTGACTCTGTTCTTGCTTCGATTTGATGGTGCGAAGAATGTTTCGAAAGGTAGACGGACGTCCATCTTCTACTCTTTACTCTACTTTAATGCTGATGTCATTTTGTCAAGTAGGGACGCGCGCTTCCTTTGATTATATAATCCTTGGGTTTGTACCCATCTCTTCTTGAAGCGTAGTATGCATCTCATACTTCTCTTAGGCTTTGATTTGATTTACTTTCGCTTTTGAATTTGGGATTACGAACGTTAACGCTCTATGACAAAGAGTTTTATAAGTTATGATCAAGCCCGAGCCTTCCAAGCCGCTCACAGACTCGAGGATCAAGTCAAACGTAGTTCATTTTGATGATAGTTTAGATTATATCCGAGAGTTTGTTATCGGGTGTTTTATGCCTACCCATGAGCCGTTAGGGCAATTTATGCTCTTATCAGTGAGCGATCCTAGTACATTTAAGGATAGTATCGTTTTAGGTGATAACTATCTATGGTTCCACCTTCTTTCTTCCCTTCTTATGGTTCCAAATACTCTGCATATATATTCTCTTCTCTGTGTTAGGTTTTGATTAAAAGTGTTAAGGCATCATGCTAAGTGAGCAGACATCAAGTTTCCTATTCATACTGTACTTAGTCCATGGGCATGGTATGGTGACTTGGGTATCTTCCTTGTTGGTATAGGGACCTTCATTTTCGACCAATATTCTATGGACAAGTGAATTGCATGGATAGATAAAAGAGGTACCTCTATCCTTCAAGTGTTATACCATGGCACGGCTGGCACTGGGTACACGTCAGCGCGCCTATGCTACCACTAAGCCTTCCGACTTTTTATCTTACCCTTTATGTTCAGGTATTTGGCTCAAGCATCATGACTTCCAACTTGACATTAGTCCCCAGGTCCAAGGATTTTAGTGGTGTTCCCTTGTATCCAGTCCGAAATTGCAATCTAGCAACCTTTGTACCATGAGATTATAGTTCCACCTCAAAGGCTTTGGCAGCTTTAACTCTAAGGATTACTTATCGGGTGTAGGTCAGGTAATGCTAATGCTTCACTGACTTATCTATTTATGCTTAGCAGCTTTGATCTCAGGATATATCATCACAATTCTATTAGGTTTTACACTCTATGGCTCTTCGAAGCTCGACGGACAATCATTACGTGTTTCGACCGGCTTTTAGAGACTCAGGGTACGATGTCCTTGTCCAAGCTTTAGAGGCGTGTTGGACAAGCGCATATATTCTTGACTGGCCTTAGCAACTTAGTAATTTAACTGTCCGCTTTCTTGTAGGCTTCTTTGGACATGATGACATATGTCTCTGACTGCCTTAAGAAATAGAAGAGACGTGACGTGTCTCTATTCATATGGATATTTGTATGTTAAATATCAAGCAGGCCTTAAGAGTCATGTGTCAGAAAGATCTCAAATTTAATGAGAAGATATATTTCTTGTTGAACCTGGCACCTGCTGTGGAATGTCTGACAAACACTGTGATTAAACAACTTAAACTACTTTAGGGGTACTTTGGTCCTCTAAGTTTTAGATAGCTTGGCTGAAATAAGTGGGAACTTTGCTCGCTCTTAGTCTTATTTGTGTCTCGTAGGGTGCCGATTCCATTCTTTCACTTTATCTTTTACCCCAAGAAGGCTAGACACTTTATTCATCTACATGGGCCATATGTTGTTTGGGGGTTCCAGCCTATCGGCGCATTGAACTGCATGCCTATACCATTTGGCAATTTCAAATTGCTCCATCGGGGCGTAGGCTTAGGCCGATAGTCGCTTATAATCGTAGAACGAACTGCTTGACAATTTCGAAGTCGTTGGAATCATTCATCGAATGATAGAGTTTCTATTGTATTCCTTGAAGTTGGTCTCTGTGAATAACTCTGAGGTATTATGCAGGGAATGTATTTGGACGTCCCATCTCCCTTTTTAGAGGTCATAGGTGCCTCGTTTTGTTTTAGAGCAACTGAAACTATTCTTGTTCTATGCTCTTGATCAACTATCTTTCCTAACATTTGAGTGATGAGTCATCTCGTGTTACATCTTTTACAAATGCTTCTACTCATCCTCAGCACGCAGAAATTTGGTCTTCTAAGGAGCATACTGAATCAGTCATGAAGTGCTATGTAATCAGAGTCGGCAGATGAGCCGTACTTGATCGGCAGATCCCTAGTAGTACGTATTTATAACCACAAATTGCTGAGTTCTACGACACTTCTGTCCGTCAAAGTCCCTATATGTGTCGGTAAGGTTCCTCACCGGCATTAGGCACCGGGTCGCTTCTCACAGACTTTTTTCTCTGCTTTCAGCTCCCCGGCAATATATTAGCTGAAAGACTTCAAAGCAGGGTTTTAGGACGCCCCGACCGGGTCCGTATTCAACGAATCAAGCCAAGGTAATTTTTGCCATCCTTTGTAAAGATTTTACTGGATCCCATAACTCTAAGTTCCATTTTGAACCCCGAAACTTTTTATAACCACTCAGCCCTAGGTCGATTTTAATGTGATAAAATTAGGTATTTTTAGCCAAACCCTAAATTAATCGTGTATTTAATTCGTGAGTTATTTTTTTCTCGAAACCCTTGCTCATACGGTAGTTTTAAGCATTAAATTTAGGGTCGATCGAACCCCAGCACTTGTCATTTTTTAGTAGCTCGATTAAATTAATTTGATTAATTGCCTTTTAATCATTTAGTTTATTTTATAATAAATTTTCACTGTATACATTGATGTTAATGGTGTATAAGGACACTGAATCAAAATAAAAGTGTGAACTTAAAAACGTAAGTTATTATATTTTTTAATAAATGACGTAATAACTATCGAATTTGAAATTATATTAATACCTTCACTAATTCTTGATCGAAGTTAGACTTATCTATTAAAATTATTTCATTTAACTATAATTTATAGTATTCAAATAATTTATATTTAATGATCAATATCTAATATGGTTACATATATACAAGTATAAGTATGTAATATTTAATTATAAGTTACTCAATTAAATGAATCACAAATTTATAGTATTCAAATAATTTATTTTCAATACCTAAGTTAGATAAATCTTTCATATAAACTATGTTAATTTATAGAAAACTTTTTTTAATCAAGTGAATCAATTATTTGATATCAGCAATGAACCTAGCAAGATTTCAAGCGTAACTTCTATTCAAAAGGTCTCGTTCGATTCCTCTATGATTAATTGATTTGTGTTTCAAAGAAATTCACTTACATTGACAAATAAATAGCCATTGTCATGTAATATCCAAGAAGCGAAGACTGGGGTTCAGAAGATTGTTATTTTAATGTTTTAAATTCCATTACTTGGGCTTAAAAATTTAATTTGCCAGATATTATCAATGCAATTTTAATTCCTATAATTTGATTAAAAAGATTAACAATTTGATAGAAACTCTAGAACATCGAATAGCCTTATGTATGTGAGGCCCAAATGACTATATATGTCCCTGCCTCGATTCTCATTGCAAGGGACTTAAAAAACTATTTCATAGAAAAACTTCAATTAAATTGAAATGATAAAAACATTTAATTTGCCCAAATTAACTCAACGATTTAAATTGAGCAATGCATGGATAAACTAAATTAATATCAGCCTAGAGCCCTAGAGCAATATAGTACTTTAGGGCCATAGAGCCTTGAAGTCTACTATGAATTGGCTCTCTGATTTGCACATTTCTTCATTTTTATTTAAGTAATTATATAAAGTTAATTTTTTTTTATTATAAATAATTGTTTCCATTTATTAACATAATTTTTTTTATTAAAGTTTGTTTTATTTTCTAATATTTTTTTATTGATTGTAATTTTTTCTTTTCCTTAAAAATTATGTTTAATAAAATACTTGGATGAAGGAGCAATATACACTGGAGAGCTGACGCACTGGTTTATCGCGGATCACTTTTGTTTGGGTGGAACAAAACCATAAAAAACAAAATTGTTGGACCACCTCACCACCCCGAAGTTACTAAACAAATTGTTGGGTCCCCCTTGTTGTCCAATAAGGTGTTTCTAGAAAGAAACTGAGCAAGAATTGATGAAAGAATGTGAAATTACATTAAATAAATTCACGAAATATATGAAAGAAACTAACTCCATATTTATAAAGACAATATCAAATACTTATTGCATTTAATAACTTGGTACACAAGTTATTATTAAACTAATATAGTAATAATCATTAATAATACTAATAATATCTTCCTGATGCATCCTGATCCTTATCTCAATACCCTCCCTCAAGTCGTGAGCACGAACACGTGAACGTCCAATCTCAAAATAAAGATTTCAGCTGATAAAAAATCTTCTAAATCTTCATAAAATTTCTTTCCATCCGTTACTCTATCACTTCCTTCCTCAAACTCACGACAATTTAATAATTGCCATGTGTTCGCAAATAATAAGAAAACATCGCGCATATACATCGCCGACCATCAACGAGCCGAAATAAGTGGACCGGAATCCTAAAATCAAACACCAAACATTGGCGAAGAACATCGCCAAAGAACCAACACAAAAACATTGGCGGTAGAACATCACTAAAGGACCAAAAATATATCACACGGAACGCTATTCTTTTCAACTCCAAATAGTTGTTGCATTTAATCACGAACATACATCATAAATAGACATTCTACCCAACCTCGGCAGATCAAACCAATCTTTTCCAACATGGAAAAGTCAACTGCCAAGATAACCAATAATCAAACCTCTTTCAATGAACGGCCATTCAAGTAGCATTCTTTCACCAACCACAAAGATGAATGTAATTACCAAGACTTTAATCAATACCTATTTCATAACATCATCCATCTACCCAACCAACACGGGTCGTTGATAGCAATGCCCACTGTTAAACTACACAACTTAGTCGAAAACATAAATCATATCTTGAACTTCAAATAATCAAAGCCAAGAATCATCAATGGCATTATTCTTCGCCGAAACCAACGGTAAAATATAGTCATCACGAAGTTAAGAATCAATAAATTGCCGAATATTCTTTTCAACCTGCCGACTTCAACATAAGGGAACGCCTTTCTTCGAACCCCCTTCAAAATTAAGACGAACGAGAACGCCCATTCTTTCGACCTCGTCAAAATTGTAATATTGCAAAAATCAAATCACTTTTGCAGATGAATGTCATTGACAAAAAACGGCCGATGCGACTTCCGCATATCGATTGTTTCGAACTTTCTCCCAAGAAGTCGAGGGATAAACCAGCTACAATCAACAATCGAATACTAGTCCGCGATTGAGACTAACATGCTAGACGGGATTAACATAGATGCACCACTCTCCTCCCTCATACAATACTCCTACTTATAACACCAATTTCTCCATCATCCAATACGGCATACATATCATGCAAGAAAGAACACTTTCGATCTACCTCAAATCAATCCATCTTTCTAGAAACAAAAAAATATGAGCTCCGATTACTTTAACCTCTAACTAGGTTGAATAACAAGAAAATAGCACTGCACTTCAAAATAACACAACTAATAAAATAGATCACCGCTTCTCTGGCCAAACATAAAACATAATAGCTTTGTTTGATACTCTCAGCTCGATACCATATTTTAACTAATCATTACCAAATTCCATAAAATGTTTATGCCCAACTTAATACTACTATGTATATGCTAAACTTTGATTTAACTATGTAAATCCTATAAAATAGTATGTCTCATAACAAATAATAATAAATAAACGAAATTCCGCCGGGTATAATTACAATAGAATAGCGTAGCGTAACCGCTACAAATAATGTATGATAGAAACAAT
>JADFUC010000138.1:0-35922 GCA_019722365.1 Lithospermum erythrorhizon | reverse complement strand
ATCAGTATGCTTCGTTCAGTTACGTATTGCTCCATGTACAACAAATGAAGATAAAACATTTGAAATAATACCAACATGTTTGAAAACTTAACTTCATAATCATTTTTCACTGGTAAACATAGCAAATTAAACTTCACGCCGTCAACAAGTAAAGTATTTTAATTTAACCTTTTCTTGCAATCATCCTTTACACAAGGATTTTGGGCGGTTTCGTTGTTTGCGAACTTTCGTTTCGACGCCTTGTTTCCAAGCTTTAAAAGAGTGAGAAGCGTCTCGAGTCATATGCATGAACATCCACGTATCCACCATCCAAATGTTTTTCTTTCTTGGATGAAGCGGCCCCGCCTCCTGACTTACAAATTTCAATTTCTCGTTCGAGGTACTTGATGTGATTTGGGTCCTTGTGGAGTTAGTAAGAGGATGGATTTTCTTCTGATCCATTTAGGTGCTTAGAGACTTGGGACATAAGGTGCTTACATTACGCTAACCTTTGTACGCGGGACATTTTGAAGACTTATGATTTCCTTTTTAGCAATAAGTCTGAGTGAAATGGGACTTCACAATTTAATACCGGATGAGTAGGCGACATTAGAGTGATAGGGTTATCGTTTGGTAGCCTAACCCTTTTTTGTTGGTTGGACAACGTTGAGCCTCGAGAATTTCATTTAACTTGTTTTGTTCTCACGGTGTGTGAGTTGAGATTTCTTGAGTTGACATTTTCAACTCAATCTTTAAGATTTTGTTTAAGCTCCAATTTTTTCAAGAGAAAACCGTCATTTTCAAATTGGAATCGACTTTACTAACAAAAGTAACTTCATTCTCCAAAGAGAGTTGTTTTTGGCGAACAAGCTTTATTATTAGTTTTTGAAAGTTCTTTATTCCTTTTTAGCAATTTTTCAAAGCTTTCCTAATAACTCGTTATAATTGTTCAGCAGCTCGTCAAAATCACTACTTGATTTCTCGTAAATCAGCAGTGAGGTAAATCATCGAGGGAGAAATAGAGTTAAGAGGTACCTCCATTGAGTCTTGTGCCATGAGGCAGCGCCCACGTTGCCAGTTTCCAGCAGTCGGGACTCGCTTCAGTTCGTCATCGAAATGGCCTTGTTGCAAGTTTTCTTGGGTTGGGACCTCTTGGCTAGACGTGGGCAATCCGTCTTGAGATGTCCGGGCTTGTTACATTCAAAAGCCGTGATCTCCTTTGATTTACCTCTTATGCTTGCCTTTCGTACTTCGCTTTCGTGATTATCATATCTCTTGAAGCTTTTACCAATGACCATGATCATTGTTGCTCTTTTTTTGAACTTAGAAACGCTTTTGAAGTCTCCCCAGCAAACATGGCCATATCTTACGTCCATCTTTCATCACTTTTCGCTTTTCGTGAATTTTTTGTACTTTGGCCTTTACAAAACCCACTCTTCTTGTCCACTATTTCTCGAGAGCCTTGTTTACTGCGATGACTTCCTCTTGGCTTCGAGGAACCAATGAGCTCTTGAGTGGAGAGAGTCTTGATATCTTTGGCTTCGTTGATTGCACACACCTTTTGGCGAACTTCGGGATTGACGGCCCATGATTCTTCCATTTATAGCACCAGGAGAAAGTCTTCCTAGAGAATCGAGTTGTTAATAATGGTATTGAACCTTTGATGCATATCTTTGATGGACTCTCAGGATACATTTCGAAGGTTTGATATTCCTTGTCAAAAAGTCGGACCCTCGTGGTTTCACTTGACTAGAACTGATAATGACGGTTCCCCAGCAAGTCCCATATTTCCTTGGCCGACTTGCATCCCTTAACTCGAGCATATTCTTCCATACACATTGCATTGTGGAGAACATGGATGGCCTTGGAATTTAACTCCACCTTTTGAGTTCGTCCACTTAGTACTCCGTCCCTCTTCTTTATCCGCATCCTCCATTGGAGGCTTACATCGGGCGGGCGCTGATTCTGCTATGTTGGCCTCTTTCCACTTTGGTCAAATTCATGAGCTCCGGCTTGAAGAATTTGATGCCATTCAGAATAGCGGACCACTGATGATTATTCTCCGTAATTTGTAGTCGTGCTTTGCACATGATGCTTGAGCGCGTTGCACCAATAATCATAGTTTGATCGGAGTCAAGCGATGAGTGGCCTCATGACGACTACGCTTGACACAAAAGTTCCCAGAGGCTGATATTCGAATTCTTACCCATGATCTTTTTCTACAAGATTTTAAGCTTAATTACGTAGAACACGAGCTCTGATACCAATTGTTAGCCTAGATTCAACCTTAGAGGGGGGGTGAATAAGGTTTATCGTTAAATTATTTACTTTTTTCGAGTTTTAATTTAACAATGCGGAAATAAAAAATAATAGGAATATGTTCTAATGTGATAACCCGATAACCTAAGCTCGAGAATGATTAGTCAACAATAAAACAACAAGATGATTAGTAATAATATAATGATGACTTGAAGTAAAGAGTAAGGAAGAAGAAATCTGTCTGAAGATGATAGCGAGCTTCGGTTCCCTGCTTGCTTTCGGCCAGATCGGCTTTCGACCTCGGGATTTTGGCAAAAGATAACTAAGCGGCTTGAAGAAATGTTTGATTACACACAAACAGCAACCTGCCAAGCCTATTATCAGAGCACTTAGCCTAAAGCTAAATGACCCGACTACCCGCTGGGATTTCGCTCCCCGATCAACCTAGATTGGGAACGAGGCTACGCTCTTAGGATTTCAAGTGCACTACTCGGCCTAGAATAGTAACCACTGTCGCTTCCAGCGAGATTTCCTCAAACAATAAATGTTTGAGAAAAAGAATGAATTGTCCACTTGACTAGGAAAACTCTCGATAAAAGATTATGCGATAATAAATGTAGAGAGTTATGACTTTTGCGCTTTGCTTATCAAAAGAAATAAATGCTCGAAGTGGGTTTCAAATAGTTGCAAAAGTTGTTTGGGTTTTGCGAAAGAGGGGCTTATATAGTGCACAAATTTTGAGCTGAAAAAGTTGCTGCGTCGTGACCCATCGAGACCAGGGGGTCTCGATGAGCCCTCGATGGACCAGGGCAACGGCTATAAGCCCGCTCTGTGTAGACCTTATCGAGAGGTCCAGGGTCTCGATCATCGGGACCCTATCGAGACCCGGGGGTCTCGAAGGGGTCTCGATCATCGTGACCCGAGACCCTCTCGAAGGGGTCTCGATGGTTCATAGTGTCAATTCCAAAATAACGATCGTTTCAAGCTAATTCTCGAAACGAAATGCCACACAGTCATTTGTACGAGACTTAACTATGAATCAATCTATACTTAAGATTTGAAACTACGGACCTTCGTTTTTCAAACACAATTAAGTTTAAATGGCAAAGTCTATACTAAATTTAAAACGACAAAATACTTAAAAAAGTTTTCGCCTAGCACTTTATAAAAAAGAAAGAACACGAGCTCCTTAGAAAGGCTTGGCGTTTGTTTGACTAAATGATGAGCCTCGAACTTCCGATCAACAATTTAGCATGAACTTATTTAGGAATAAGCACGAATACATGTTCACTTTCAGCAAGGGATTAGTTCGATTAAACAATTTGTTATCTTCAAAAATAGGTTTGAATGGAATCACGTTATTCAGCCGAGGTATGACAATGGATCATGTTGAATTCTTGTGGAGCTTCCAGGATGATCATTCAAGTAATGAATTGGTTTAATTGGTTGCTTAACCGGTGATTTCCACTAACGTTGTGGGCTCGGTGATACAATTGTTAGGTAGCATCCTATAGGCATGCTAGTAACACAAGAGTTATGTCGTGGTTACATAATTGGTTAGTTAACCTACTGTTGTGTTAGTTTTTTAAAATGTTGTAGTGTTGTGGATTTGAAGCAGCTAGCATAGTAGATCTTTTTATACTAATACACATTTTGTAAGATTTTGAGTATTGATATTACTTTCTGATTTACTTTGTAAGTGTTTAACATGATAGATTACTAAAGTATTGTCTTTTATGCTTATTCTTATAGAATTGAAATGGTACTTTACTTAGCTTCTAATAAGGCTGCGTCGAGCAACATTAACTTTCGTTGCGTATGATGGTGCAAATTATGAGACATGGTCCCGTGAGTTGAGCGTTGTCCTCGAGTTGCATGAGATCGAATATGCTTATATAGATGACTTCTAAGAAGCCTTACGGGATCACAGTCTTAGATACGGAAGAAGTATGAGTTGCATAAAGAGGATGCTAAAAAGCCAAGTGTATGCTTGCTCGGATGGAACTAATGTTTGAGGTTACGTATGAAGGGGGGATCGAGGCATATGACGCATTTATCGGAAGCTCTTTGGGGTGTATCGAAGGAGCGGCCGAGCGTAGGGAAATGCGAATCATTTCGTTGCTCTTATTGATTCTGGAACCGAGACAAGTAGTTCGAATTTATTGATAGCAGAGATAATGACTTTGGCCAAACGGTGTAGATCTTTTTGGGATCTTGATTGATCTGAGGCTAGAGTTTGGTATCATTATAGGATCTCCTTGGTACGGTGTGTCTAGATGCATCGAGAGGTTATAACAGATACAAAGTTGACCAAGCCCTCGCTGATGTAGATAGACTAATCACCATTGTTGAAGCAAATGACTGTTTGGATTTGAACAAAAGGCCTTCTGATTCTTCTAACATCATTTTAAGTAGCAAGTGTCGCAAGTCAAAGAAAGGCAAATGTATCTCGGAAGATGATATTTGTCACTATTGCAAACTCAAAGGTCACTAGAAATGGACTTGTAAGAAGTTCAATGAAGATAGGAAAAATGGTATAACGACCACTAAGCCTAAAGGTATTTTTGTTATTGAAGTTTGTACAACTTCTAATTCTGCCGTGGGTACTAGGCAATTTGTGGTTTATAAGGTTTGTCATGATGTCTCGGGAGCTGCCGGGGCAAGTAGAAGACTTCGAGGTTCTTGACACTGGCGTTGGGATCCATTAGTTTGAATTTACCTACGGGCCTTGTTTTAAATTTAAACAATGTTTATTGTGTGCCCGCTATTAGCAGAAATATTATTTCCATTTCCATTTTAAATAATGAATGTTTTTCATTTTTTGATTGATGCATGATGCATTTGGGATCTCTAGAAATAGTATAATATATGACCAATGGCTCTCTCCAAAATGGTCTATATATTTTAGACACTCCCCATCGAGCAATACCAACATTAATCTAAAAAGGAATAAGCACTCTACATACATATGACATTGCAGATTGGGTCATATAAACGAGAATCATAACAAGAAACTTCACTCCGGTGGAATACTTGAAGGTTTCGATTATGAATCATACGATAATTGTGAATGCTGCCCTACTTGGCAAAATGATCAAATCACACCACTTCCTTTGGATTCAATGAAAGGGAAAGTGATTTGTGCAGGGGATCATCTGGCGTTGATGTATGTGGGTGATGAGCACGTCTAAGAAGGTGGTTATAATTACTTAAATTACATTTACTAATAATTCACGGTAGATATGGTTATGTCACATACGATGAGACTTTCGCTTATGACTCCTTTGAGAAATTTAAGGAATTTCAAAATGAAGTACAAAACCCGATTGAAACGAAGACTATAAAGATTAACCCGATTTGATAGAGAGAGAATGTTGGAGTCATGAGATTTAATAATCATCTTAGGAAATGTGGTATTGTTTAAAACGACTTCGTCAGTTGGAACGCCCGCAACATAATACCGGCGTGTCGAAAGAATCGAACCTTACTTGACATTGTTCGATCTATGATGAAACCTATCGATCTACGGTTAATTTACGGGGATATGCGCTACAAAGCGCAGCACTCCGCGCTTAATAAAATGTCCAACTAAATGGAAACCGATAAAACACCTGTGAATTGTGATTTGAAGTCTCCCGAGTTGGGTTTTCTCGGGATTCGGTGTGAAACTACGTTAAGAAATTAACAAGAGAGATAAACTAGCTCGAGTCGATAAATGATACTCCCTGTCGAAAGATTGTCCGTTTGACTTTCAGGTCTCGAAGACAAGCAAAAAGCGTAAATATCTACAATTATACATGTGAAAATTATAAAAAAGTTGATATTTTAAAAATATATTTGAAAGCAAAGATCTAACAAGATCAGCATTACATATATTATTTCTTATCAATTTGATGAAGTGCGTGAGTCGAAAGTTATAAAGTTTGACCCAAAATAATCAGGACAATCTTTTGGGATGGAGAGGGAGTACTTTATTTGGATATCAGGAAGGAGAATTGGTAGTTACTACTTCTACAAAGCATGGGAATAAAATTATAATGACCATGAGGTGGTACCCACGAGGTTGGAATCGGCGTCAACGAGCAGGAGTCCTTGTCTGACTTTAGACGAAAAGAATGCGAGGAAAAATCTGACATGACTATGCCCGGATGGTGATCTAAGACAATAACAAATATTATACTTCCACCGATTTCATATATACATATAATAATATACAACACATTTGGAATACATCTTTTGAGGAATATCTTGTACTTGAGACTATTGAAAGCCCATTGAGAATATCTTAGCCACCCAAATCTCGAATCGTGATTTTCGTCCTCGTCTTCACAATTCTTCCTTCAATGCCGAGCTTTACTGAACAACGAAACAACAACTTTGGAGGTCCCCGAGCGAGGGGTGAGGCGGAAGCTCAATGAATACTTTCGTATAACAAGTCATATTGATCACGCATCCACGGATCTCTGTAGCAACGCGCCTGTAGCATATATATATATATATATATATATACATCGACATCATGATCTCTCCCGGTAGAGGCTACCCCCCACCGATATGCATATCGCTTTAAACCTCCCGAAACATCTGGTTTACCCTCCCGATATGCATATGGCGCTGAGCTCTCGATTAGAAGTACCCCCGATAATATATGCTCTCGTCAACCTACCGGAATAGAGTTCACACATATTGTTTCATACTTGACCGTTGATTCCATTGAATACCGGACATATCATATCATAAGTCCACCAAACACAAATCATATCCACTTTACGCCAATATGGCCATCAAAACATCACGTTAATACATAACCGATTAAATATCACTAAATATCATCAATACCTCGATAATTTCTCAATACATATATCTAAATCATTTATTATCTTTGTGTCCATTCTTTTTCATATATTACTATCATTTATGACTTTGAAAGTATAATTAGGCCCGTCAAACATAGTCATCGTATGCTATTATTGACTACTACCTTCATGTAATTGATCAAGTTGTCATCATACTCCCCGTGAAACATATCAATATCTAAAGTACTAAAACCATAAGATTATACGATACACATATGGACAATATCTAATTTTATATAACCCGTCTTATGATATTAATGTCCCACTTATTATTAACTACTCCTTGCTCGTTACATCTCATGACTTCGACATCATATTAACTTTCATGTCCAACCACCCTTTTATCGTCTTGTCATCTTCCACGTAACATCATAATTACCGACATCTTTTGTTCATATTCATATCATGACAATTCCTTTATTCAATATTTTCATCGTCCTTTAATGTTATCAACCAATTGATTTATTCATTTTTAATCGTATATTCATAGATACATAGAACCTCATTTGCGGTTATTGTATAACATTAACTCTTTACCCATATATAGTCATATCGAATATCTCAAATCCGTAACATCGATTTCGTATCTTAATCTTGATATAGTTTCTTCATTACCAACAATTAGTTCAATCAACTCAATACCTCATATGCCCCCATACATGCGTATCATTATATCGTATTAATAAATCAAAATTACACTTTTACTAATTCTTGTCTTAATAAGTAACTTTCCATATCTTTACTTCATTAATCACCATATTATTATACTCATAATCTTTTTAATAGTTACAACAACCCAAATATACAATACACATATTCATAATGTATGAAAGATTATAGAATTGTGATATAAGTACTCACCTCTAATCAAGCCAAGTATCAACAATTTTACTCTTGATCACCTATTCGATATCCAAATTTTCTTCTTGAAAGCTTTGTTACTTAACCTTTAGGAGTATAATTTGGAGAGAATTACATCAAAAAGAAAAAAGAAAATTTGAAGGGAAATGGGAGCAAAAATCCACTGACCAAAATGAGAAGAAATGAAGTAGGAGAAGAATTTTTATATAATGTTTAGCAACTTGGAAGTAATGTAAAAGCAGCTTGAGGTGGCTTAGCAAAAGCAATGGCGAGTGGCGCTTAAGTAGGTGGAGGTGTCAAGCACGACAGCGTCGTTTTCGTTTCTTAGCTGGGAGGGAAAAGATATGTGGTACTTAACTACCGCGGCTTACATGGGAGTTCGGTTTATTTGCAAGTAGAGTAATATAATTATTACTCAAATCATGTAAAGTTTGGAGTTATTTCAAAATATTAGTTCTTCAGATCATTAATATTTCTTGAAAAGGAATATCTGTTGTCGGAAAGGACTAGAAGTGAAGGTGTTCGTCTTGAGAAACTCAAGAATGATGAGCGATATCGGTACACCTAGTGTAGAGGCAGTGACACACCGCGAGGTGGTTCCTTGCTTTACATAGAAGACCCGATTCTTGATCCGCAAGTTGTAGAATAACTTGACCACTTGGGAGATCCACTAAAGATCGTCAAGATCGATTAACGACCCGCCCAGTCGGCATACGGTGAGAGTCATTAAAGTCGGAACACCGAGAATCACGAGCCGATGGGCGGCTCGGTTTAAAAACTACTCGTTTCATCCAAATATTTGATTTCCATTAATATTCTCCAAAATAATCACCAGTTTTAAAATTTACGTCCATTGAGGTGATGATATCTAACCAACCAACTCTATATATATACAAGCATGTCCCAAAGACAATAATGCGCAAGGCTACAGCGAGGAGAATAAATCTTGACCGAATACAAAATAATTGCCGACCGAGGCTAAAGTTTGGAAAAGAAAAAATACAACAATAAAAATGGTTGTGGCTTAGCATCAAAAATGAGGCTGTGAGGATCTCGGCCACCGATGCTCACTAGCCACTAAAACAAACTCTCCACTTGACCTCGGCTGTTGCCGCCTATCGACGCACAAGTAATCTTGCCCATGGCGAAAAGGGGTGTAAGCCATGAAGGCTTAGTGAAAACTTAACACGAGGCGAACTTAAACCACTCTGGGAAGAATCGATAATAACATAGATATGAATAAGATATGTATATATATATATATATCCAAGACTACCTAATAAAGTCATACAATAAGATTCCAAAAATTCTCGGGCATAACATGTTAAAAGATATAATAGAAGGTCTCGATAAAATACACAAACACCCGAATGAAATCATAGAACATATGATGACTATAACTCACAGTAAATGCTTGCCCATCTACCGTATCTCGCGATATACCACCTACAATGCGCGCCATACTCGATCGTCTGCGAGGAATGGATCACTCGCTAATAACGGCTGCACTTATACCGTATAAGGCCAGCAGCATCCAACAATGCCATATGAAAGTGACAATAGATCTCGCATTGCGCTTATACCAAAGTATAAAGGTAAGCATGACTTGATGCGCATAACAAAGTGATAGTAGATCTCCCGACTGCATATGCAGTATGAGCCAACACCCGACGATACACGCAGCAAGTGATAATAGATTCCTTGTGCACTTATACGAAGTATAAGGCCAATAGCGTCGCGTATCTGCGAGAAGGAGAGTCGCTTTAACCACAATAAATCTGACATGACTCGAATCACGATACTTTCGAAGGTCACCTCAGTCATCACATGCTCAACTTGACACCTCTCGATAACTAACTACTCTACTCCCCCGAGCAATATCCAGCGCCTGATAAAACATCTCGCAATCATAAATCAATCGGAAGCGCGGCAAGGCGAGATCTGAGAAGTGCCGACAAGGCCTGAGGCATCTGAAGTGCAAAGCCGAGGCCCGCGAAGCTCTAAGCAGTCGCAGGCAAGGCCGCATGCATCCAGAAATATAAGTTGGGAGTTCAAGATATTACTTACCTCGAAGCAATCTTTAACGCCACATAATACAATCACATAATCATATCGTGGCTTCGCCTGAAATGAATCGCCCACATAATCGTACAACCGTTACATGTGTACTATTCTCACTTAATCATACCACGTAATAATCGACAAGAACATGCATACTATTCACACATAATCATACTACAACAACATGTTTCACGCGAATTTAAAAGTAAATGCGTGAAACAACACCATTGAGATAAGTACTCGCCTCACGCTAGCTACCACTTGAAACCTTCACGAGCGATCACGGTAGCGCCCGCTTTCCCACGATCAACGCCTAACAAAACACCCGAGAAACTATAATCAAGACCCTACTTACTATACTTGCGTTACAAAAAGATACACTACCAACTCTTAGTGGAACTCTTTCTAACTTGATGCAAAATGGCCGGATAAAATAACGAATTAATAATCCGTCGAGACGCCTTGATACGTTACTCAGCTAAGAATTCAACCTTATCGCTTTGTAATTCATATCAAATTATAAGTCATTATATTTAACCTACATGTCCATAATTAACGGCTGTACTCAAAATATCGGCCAAAAGTCAGCAGAAACCTAGAAAGATCCAACCCACGACCATAACGTCCTCAGCTTGACCTCTAAATCATGAATTATAAGCCTTATACATCATAGCGTCCATAACCAACTTAGAAACAACATAAAATTGAGTTATGTAAAAAGTCAATTAAAAAGTCAACCATCAAAAATCAGCAAAACTACATTTTCTTACCTCGAGGAATTAGTAGGGGAAAGATGTTGGGAAGCCTTAATAATCAACTTGAGGATGTTTATAAACAAGTGAAGAAATGGAAGAAAATCTTGTTTGCTCGAGGGGGGGTCTCGGCCGAACTTGGATGGAGAAGGAGATATTTTGTGTTTTGTGAATAGTGAATGAGGGCTCTTACTTAACACTTAAGTCTTGAAAAATCCGCACAGGAGTTTGTGCCGAATCAGCCCGAATCGAGTTATCGAGCGGCCCGAATGATCTAGCAACTCGGGTATCGGCTACTACCATTAAATTATAAGTGTAATTAGAAGCTCAAATAAATTTTCTGATTAATATTATTATCAAAATTAACTTGGGCAGGTTATTACATCGGTTGTTGGTATGGTGAATCTTTATGATGAAAACTTAATTTTCTGAACACTTCTGATTTTCTTGTAAACTCCCTTTTAAAAGTTTAGCTAATATTGATGTTTATTAACTATGGTAAATCTACATATTTGAAACCAAACTAGTTAGGTGTAGGATTCAGTATGAATGCTTTCGATAAGGTAATATTCATCCCTTGAAATTTATTTAATTATAATTTTACAATTGACAAGCATATAATCATTCTATAGGCAGGTGGATACTAATAGTTCTGATGATGTATATGTGATGAACATGCTAGATGTTTCTATGCATTTATATTACTTTCATAGATATGATTCTTGTGAATGCTTTATTTATATGAATTGAGGGCTGTGCAGTTAAACCGCCTAAACCAGCCGAATCAATTCAATCAAATCGATATGGTAAATTTAAAATATTTGGTTCGGTTTTGATTTTTGATTTTTAAATTATATATTAGTGATTAATTTGGTTTCGGTTTTGCATTTTAAGAAACTGCCAAAACGCGAACCGAACCGCCATTGTAACTAAGTAAGAAAAATACATTAAATAAATATAGTAAAATAACTGAAATTAAATAATATTTAAATAATATTAAAATACAAGCTGAAATCAACCTACATAAGTACATTGAGCACATCATTGGTCCTCCAGCCACGATCGATTTCAAAGTAGATTATTAGTAGTTTTGTACTAAATACTACTTCATAGTTTTCTTATTTATTTTTCAAATATTAGAGTGTCGCTTTCGATTTATTTTTCACTAGACGTTAAATTTTTGAATATTTTTTGTTATTGCTATTGGATGCAAGAATTAAAAATATTTGTGGTGACTTTCTTTAAATCTTAAAGAATCAATATTGATTTTTAATTATTGAAGTTACAAATATATTTTTTGATACATAATTAACAATTTATGTATTTAAAACCGCCCAACCCAGACATGAAAACGGCTAAACCAAACCGCATGGTTTAAATGTTATTATGGTTTTGACTTCTTAAAACCCGCCTATGTCAGAGATTCGGTTTGAAAATAGATCCAAAAACACTTGGCGAACCATGAGCACCCCTAGTGAGTTGTATTCAAAGTGCTCGGGAAATGAAAATGAGTTATGATATGACCTAATTTTGTATTTTACTTTCGATATAGAATTTGTTGTTTTTATTAAATACAATGCTTTTGTATTTATTTTTGATTATTCACCCATGGCCTACATGCCATCTTATATGAAACGGTTAAGATTATGTACTTAATATATTTCATGGAGGTATTGAGGAAGGCATTCCACCGAATTTGTATTTGGAGTACATAGAAAATCAAGCTAAAGAATACAAGACTTAAACACAAAATTAGTTAGGCTGAGTCAAATTTTATCTCCTGAATGTGTTTTGTTATTTCTGATTTTTCTCATGTGATGTATATATTTGCTTGACATATATGTGGTATGTGAATCCTCATGATTGTTACAGATTCAAAATGTATGTGTGTTGTGTTTGGATTATAGAAAGATAAGATCTTGAATATCTTATATATTTTGTGAGATTTCAAGTGTGGGTATTACTTTTATAATTAATTTTTTAATTTTATAACATTATGAGATTACAAAATTGAATGTTACACTCAAGCTTCCTCTTCTTAACCTCAACTTATTTGTCCTTTTCAAATGATTTGTCAAACTTCTTGCTTGATTCTTTCGAGACGAAAGGTTTCTCTCCCCCACCTTTTTAGGGATATATACCAAGTCCTTCTTGACCACAAGGATCCTCCTCTTGAATTCTCGGTGAGCCCAAAATTGTAGTCCGTCCATGAAGTAGAAAAGCTTGTCTAACTCTTGCAGATCAGACAACTCGAACACTAAAGAAGTAAGCTCACTCACATTCTTCGTAACGCTCCCAATATGCTTTAGGCCTTGCAACTTAATCATAGCTACATATTTGGAATTGTACGGACCAAACTGCCTCTTGAGGTGCTGTTTGAAATCCTCCCAAGTATTAATGGTGCAGATACCCCTGACAATGTCACCATGTTTGTGCCTCCATCATAGAGATGCATTATCCTTGAGATAAATAACCACATTATTTTATCTTTGATGCATCCTCCTTGACACCAACAACGTTGAAATACTATCGAATGACCAAAAGAACCCGTCAATTTCCTTAGGATCTCGCTTACCTCCATACTTTAAGGGTTCTTTAATCTTCATGCACGGAGCTCTCCCCTTGGCAATAACCCTCCGGATGTTACTGTCTTGCACAACTTCACATCCTCCCCTTGGGTGTCTACCACTCATGGAGTAAACCAATCTCCACTATTAGAAAAATGAGCAGCTGGTTGTAAGGAAAAACAAATGGCTTGCAAAACGCTACTTCTAAGAACGAATTTACTCATAACTTTGGTAACGGTGTAGAAAACCCGGCTTAGAAAATTTCCCTCGGGCCTAATATCAACGTGGTTTGCAACAATAAGTTCGCAGTTTAATTAATTAATTTAATTTTGATATTTTATCTTTAGTCGTTGCAAAAACGTGGCCTTGCTCGAGCTAAGAATTCAAATGCGTTTATAATGTATTTTATAACATTACATATTACCTTTTAACCTATGCCGCCAATAACGTTGCATCTTCAATCATAACTATTGCAACAAAACCTTCTTATCCACACCTGATTTAAGCTACCTACTTTGGCAACCAAGCCCATAAGACTCAGACTAATAATGTAATAACCGTACGACTCTCAATTAATAAATTAAAATGTGGAGTTATTAATTTAATTAACGAAATTGACCCACTTTATACTTCATGTACCATAAATGTCGATGTTTAAATTAATAATGGCGAAAGCCAATCGGCAGATCGCTAAAACTAAAACTGGCCGGATTTTCACCGCATAAACTCGCTTTTCCCCCATCCTTTCCCACATACCAAACAAGCCCTCCTTAAGAGGATAAACAAAAAGCAAGAAAATCCCATCTCCCTTCCCTCATAGAACCGCCCGAACCCCCTCCCTCCCCCTCAATTTCTTTCTTCCGATTTCTCCTCCATCTTCAAGGAAATTTTCGACGCTGGGCCTTGAGAGTTTCTCTCATCATCCTCTTTCGATTCAAGATAAAAAGGCCGAATCTTTTTGAGTATTTGGCTTAGTTTCTCGAATGGGTTGAGTTTTGTTGACTTGTATTTCTGCTTTATTGCTACACCGATTCTTAGGGCCTTAAATTTAGTTGTTCTCAAAGTTAAAAGCAAACATTCGATGAGTAATTGGGTGACGCTTTGCGCTGCCGACTTTTTAAATGGGCTTGACTGATTTTGAGATTTTATTATCTGTGCCTGTATTATAAGATGTATGCTGATAATAATCTATTTTGGGGTAGAAATATGTCAGTGTAGTTGAGTTGACTTCGGCTTGACTTTTTCAAAACGTGCTTAAACATATAAGTATGTTCTCGACCTTTATTATAGTTAATAGAGGTGAAAATCAAGTGATTTATAGGTCATTGATCTAATATATGCCAAATTAATTTTATTAGATTTGAGTAGTAAAATGGGTTTGGGATTGGGGAGGTTGTTAGAAACGGGTTTAATTAGTTGAAAAAGTTGATATTTCGGGTTGATTAAAATTGTTTAAACTGTTAAGTATTAGGTTAGTATGGTATTTAAAGTTTTGTTTCAAGTTGGGCTTGAAATTTTGCAGCTTAGTTTATCGCTTAAGCTTAACTAGTAATATTTCACCCAAAGTGGCTAAATGGGTACTAAAAGTTGTTAAAAAAGAGTTTATAACGGTCACAGTAATCGCATTTCGTATTTTGTTTAATTTAACGCTGAAAGTGCTCATGGATCGATTGATGCCGGGCGCCAGCTGTACTAGCCAAAGGCGGGATTTATCACTGTATGATAATATTGTTTACGCTTTGATGTAAGTACTTGGATAAATAGATACGTGACTATATAATTGTGCTTATGAACTTATATGATAAACAGAATTTGTGAAGTCAGGAAATGTCGAGCTTGTATGACGTGTCGCTAAGTAGATATACATGGTAGTAGGTTTTATATGAAATTGTTGTATCGTGCATATCATGGGCGCTATATCAGATTGCCGTGTGATTGTTGCATGATTGTTCTATCTCGGGTCGTTGCATTGCTGCTGGGACAAGATCGAGTCGCGCTGCGGGTCAGTGGTTTTGTCATGGTTGGTATATTTGGTGCGTCATATTGCCGTGGGTCATGCTTGGTTTCATATAGAGAGTAGTCACACAATATTGTCTCGCGTACGGGTGTTTTATGATATTGTACGGTGATCAAGCGGGGCGAAATTGCCGAAAACGAGCATGACATTTACGCATGAAATAAGGAAATTTCGCCGAGTGGCAATGACATTATATAAAATGTCGGATAGCTTATTTCTGGGTGGCATCGGTTTTGCATCAAGGCCGACATCGGGGAGGATGTCACCGTTGAAACGCTGATCATGTCATGGCTTTATTTTCTCAGAGTATTGCATATTTTTATTGTGGTGTAACCGCTGCGCTTTGAGAATTTATGACGTTTTGCTCGCCATTGCGCGACATGCCATCTCTTGATATAACGTGTGGATTAACATACGCTGAGTCCTCTAAAATGTAATAATGATGCTGACGACGATTATATTTATTACGATACTATGGATATTTGGTATATTCGCTATCAGACATATATATACTCTATCGCCACGCCTATATCTTCCGTTATGTACCTCATTCGACGTGGATAAGTTACCACTGCGATAATGCTTTCCACTAAGTCAAGCCGAGCTTACCCTTCCAACCTCCGGGACAAGGCGTGTCACGCGGAGTAGTTCGCCGCTCGTGAGTGATCGTGTTTTTCTCTTAGGCGGTAGACGGTATGTATCCTCGCGCTCATCCTTTATACTAAATATTTTGGTGCGCCCGTACTTCGTATTTTTGTTTCGGTGTCGATAATTTATAACCGTTGCATGGAGTAGTTTGACTGAAACGCATGAAGGTTGCACTTGCCTTTGGATTAGGCGACGCTAATTTTATTGGTTAAATTTTGTATGGAAATATTTTGAACTTCTCGAATCATTTTCACTTTTACTAAACTACGAGGTTTATTGATTTTCTAAACAAAGTTATTTTTGTGTCAACCATCGATGCTTAATCAAATATAGTTATGTTGATAACGACTCTAACTCGAGGGCGCATTTAATTTATACAGCGTCGTTTGCCAATGAAGCTCAAAATTTGTTGCATATCTGTGGTAATTATTGACTTTTTTCTTTCAAATTAACAATAACAAGTCGATAGCAAAGTTATTGCATAATATGTACATTTTCTTCTTAACATGAAATTTATAAATACATGTAAATTTTTGTTTAATTTTATTGGATGTATGCGACAATAAATAATTGTTGTTCAATTTTATAGATTAGTATTTGCAGTAGTTATTTTCTCCAATATCACCCCCCCCAAGTAGCAACGAATATGCTACAAGTTTGTACAAGTTTCATAAGGTCTATGGCAACATTGCTGCAACCTCAGGTAATTTTTGATTTCATCTCAAATGTAAAAATAAGAAGTTAATAATACTATTACACAATACGGACAATTTTTCATTAACTAATTTTAACATCACAACAACTACAATACAAGGCCCCACTAAACTCTCACACATTTAAAGTCTTATAAAAATATCAACCCAAAAAGTCAACCGAACCTAGAAAAGTCAACCCGACCATAACATCCTCAAACGACCTCTAAATCATGAATTAATCACTTATATACATCATAGAACCCATAACCAACTAAGATTCATCATAAAATTGAATTATGAAAAACTCAACTATGTCAAAACCCAAGAAATATCTCAAAAGATTCTTGAACTTTCATACCTTTAACTCACAGGCGACGGGAGAACGAGACTACAAACGACTGAAGCCTGAGCGACCAGTTATAGAGAAAACGGAAGAAGAAATTTTTCGCGGGGGAGTGGGGCGAATCTCGCCCTACCACAGCTGGGGTTGTGCTAAGACGTAAGCTCGTCAGCGACGACGCTGAAGATAAGTAATGATAGATATTTAAGCACTTTGCATCTGCTCGACCAAGGTTAATTTATCCGCTATCGCATTCTAAATCTCAAATCTAACCCGATTCCAAAGATAAAATTTTTCCATAGCAAAAACTACTAAATTATAAATGTAATTGCCAAAAATTCACGAAATAATATTATCATTTAAATTATTTATACTATCACCGGGTCCCACTGGCCGAATTTAAAATTTTAAATTTTAAAATTCTAATTTTTTTTCAACGAAAAGGGTTATTACAGGTTTGATTAGTTGGAAAAGTTGATATATCGTGTCGATTGGAAATGTTAGTATTTTGTTAAGGTGTCAATCGACATGATTTACTTCTGATAATAAATTGGCCATTTTAATAGTCTTTGAAACATAAGTATAATCTATACTAAAGTTGTTAATTTGTAACTAAAATGTTGAAAAGTCGAAATTTAATTAAGATAAGTGGTTAAAAATTGTCACAGTAGTAATCAGAATTTCGGTGTTTTCATTAAACGCTTAACGCGCACTGATCGATTAGATGGGACGCTTCTTATCAAGTAACTGCTGTGAGTACTTATCTCATGGGTGCCATATTACATACTTACTTTAAATTGCGGTGAAACATGCTATCGTGGTATAATAAATTATTGTTGTCTCAGTTGTAAAACCTATCGCTTGATGTCGTATTTATATTATCACTTTTCAAATAAGTCAGAGCGCTGGATACCACCGACGGACGAGTTGTATTATTTTTATTATCACGCTAAATGAAGTCATTTTATCGTTATCCATCATCAATTTACTCGACGGGTCAGGCTGATTTACCTGGCCCCAACTAAAAAATGAATTCGGGCGGTCGTTACAATAAACTAAATACTAATGACATGTCTCTCGGTATTTTAGATACATAATACTCAAGATCATCCAACGCTTTTCTCTAATTGTGTTATAAAAGATATTAAACTATTCATTTAGTGTTTCAGATGTAAGCAAGAGACAATATAACATATTAGTCTTCATAGTATCATCACCTTTTAATCGAGATCTAAATTAATTACCTCCTCAATCACATCACTTGACGCTTTTCACTAACCTAAGTTCATGTAACGTGTCCATGATTAGTCAAGTCTTAAAATTATTTTGTGTCGCGGGCGTATGGCTTGGGTTTTCACCTCGGTGTTAAGTTTCACTAAGCTTCGCGGCTTACACCCCTTTTTGCTTTGGGCGGCATTTCATTTGTGCCAGTCGACAGATGGCTAGCCGAGCTGCAGGTCATTGAGAGTTTGCTCCGGTGGCTAAAGCAGCACGCAGGATCCTCACGCATGATTTTGATGTGTTGTCAAATGTTTTTGATTGTTGTACTTTATTTTCAAACTTAGCCTTGTCATAGCTTGTCATTTTGCATTCCGAATACAAGAGACTTACTCTCTCTTTTGTAGCCTCACGCATTACTTCATTTATTCGGGGATATGTCAGTATATATATGGAGTTGGTTGGTTGGGATATCACCTCGATGGATTGTAAATTTTTAAATCTGGGTGATTATTTTGGAAATATTATATGTAATCATATTTTTGAAGGAAACGAGTAGTTTTAAACCGAAGTCGTCCATCTGCTTTTAAGCGATTCTCGGTGTTTCTGGATTATAATGACTTCACTCGTGCATGGCCGACCATTTCAGTCGTTACAAATCCATTTCTAACAACCTCAAATCCCAAAGCCTGCTTATCACTCAAAATCTAATAAACTAATTTCAAATACATATTTCTCCCAACAACTTATAAATCATAATTTCCACCTCAAAACAATCACAATAAAGGTCCAATAACATATTTATACGCCACACGTTTTTAGAAAAAAGTCAACCCAAAGTCAATCTAAAGTCAACCAACTATCACAACACTTTCTACCCTTAAAAATCGATTATTATTATCTCCCCTATACTATACCCAAGCCTCCAGATAATAATTATATGCACAATAATCCACAAAAGCCGAAGTCAAACTAAATCCCTCAAAAAGTCAACGTCCCTAAATGACTATCATCCAAAAGCTTAACTTCAACCTTTAAATAGAACAACTAATTTAAAGCCCAAGAATCATATAGCAATAAAAATCAAAACACAAAAAAGTCAACTCAACCGAAACTTAAATACTCAAAAAGATCCGATTTTTTTTACCTTGAATCGAAGAGATGTTGAGGAGAAACTTCCAAGAAATTTGAGGTCCAAAGCTTAAGTAGACGGAGGAGAAATCGAAGAAAAAATCAAAGGGATGAGGAAGTCACGTCCGTCGGCAGGAAGTGGTGTTAATAAGACGGGTTTCGGGGCCTTATATCGGGTTTATTGACTTAACGGGTCAGTCTACTCAGTTTTGCGTGCGAAACCCGATCGTTTTAATTCAATCGATACTTCTCGCTTTAACTATCTCTAATTTAATTAACTTCCAAACATCAACATTTTCTACCCTCAAATTATATTACCACCAACTAATATAATTTCCATCCGATTACAACTTTAAAATTTAAATAATCGAAAGGTACTACCAATCGAATTAACACCCGTTGTATTTTCAACTATTCAACTTCAAAATTTTTGATTTCTCTAAAATAATCCACCGAAAGCAACTAGTATACTATTACAAGAATAGTATGGAACGGTTATTACATTCACCAACATTATGAACCTCCGGGTTCATGAATTACGATTTAAACATAAACTTGCGGGTTTTGTGGTGTTCAATAAGTATTATTGTTCATTGCCCGCACATCACTTGTAAAGTTGAGAGTGCAAAAAGAACTATGATTTCAAGTTAATGATTGGCTTTATTATTTCAAACATTAAGCACGTGAGTTAAGGATATTATGAATACTCGGTGAAATGTAGTGCAGTAGCTTTCATTGTAACTTCATAACTAGAACGATTATTATCGCTAATCGTAGTCTCGGGGCCAAAGACACTCCATTTTTGGCAAGACAAAGAAAGATGTTGAGTCATAGTGTAATGTTAGGTGACGCATTATAAGAGTACACAGTTTAAATCCTCCATCTAGGTGGTTGAGATTTCACAATCGCTTATGTGGACTTGTATGTAGTAGAAACGATGTCATATTTAATATGGACACCTACACATTTCGATCTACGTATCGTGATTCCGACAAGGAATGTTGTTTCGCTTCTTCTTTAAAAACATGATGTTTGAATAATAGACGCATTGACCGATACTTGTGGAATATGTCTTTGATAAGGCTCACACAATCTTTATTAGATGAATCGAGTCAATCACTAGATTTGCATGAGGTACGTTAATTCGCTTAGTTTGTATGTTCACATGTTGATCAAGGATATAAGTCATTGAACGATACATTAGAATTGATAAGAGTAATGGAGACCATATAAATACTATCAAGTTTTGAATTGTTGTCATCGGCAATTTAATAATGTATTATCCAAGGAACGAGACATCAGCTCCCGATCTTTTAAAACGCATTTCGAGCAAGATACGTAAGTATGAATTGCATTCAATGAATTAAAGGCCAATGGATGAAATCTTTCACTCTCAGATACCAAAAATAATTTACATTCTAACCTTATATGTGTCATTAGTTGAGTTGATACAAGTAAGGGTCAGGTTCAACATGGTTGAAATACAAAGAATGAAATACTTTCACATATCAAAAGTTACACCTACCTTAAATCACGCCTTTATTCATACTCAACTACGTAGACAACTCAAGATTTGTATTTGACAAATAAAAACTTTGAAACATCACGCATGGACAGCTTAGTATTATATCAATGAAGTAGACATGCTTAACACGAGGTCCAAAGTTGAGACTACGCCATTTTGTACATAACTGTAAGTGAAATTGGTATTTATTTCCATCTACTATACAGAACGACCCGCCCACGCCACGCCTCCCCGGCGCAAGGCCATCAAAAACCCGTGACACCGTAGCGTCACGCATCGACGGATGACAACATAAAAAAGACTTCATTTGACATTAATAATAAATACACTTTGTCCATCGTGATGAACTAACAACATATACAAATAAAACAACAAACAACAACATAATACAACCACCTTAACATAACCCAAAGCATACACAAGAAATCCAAAATACAACATAGGAAAGTATGACAACTGTATCTCCCTCACAATGAAATACAATGCACAAGTCTAACAATATACAAATTGACAACAAAAAGGAAATGACCGATTTAGGAATTCTATGCCACCACCGCCTCATCTATGATCTTCAACTGGCAAATTTATCAACGCAGCTCTTCGACAACCTCGATCAATCCCTTAGGAACCTAGGCATAAACGCCTGGCCCATAGAGTAATGTGAGTCGCCTATTAAGCCGAGTGAATACAAAATACCACGTATCGATCCCATCACATATATTCATACTTATATATATAACATATGCTTATACATCCACCTCCACATAATCGCATGGTGCCTCCACCTCTGTCCTCCCGACCGAGGCTACACCCTCAATGTGCATATAACAACAAACCTCCCAATCCACGGGGCTACCCACACAATACGCACACCACACACAAACCTCCCGGTCGGGTCACCACCGTCTCGCAAATAACACACAAAGCAATCAAAGCACATTCCGCACACGCCCACACACAAGACAAGGACATACAACACACGTGGCATACCCATAATCTCATAACATGAATCATATTCTCACTATTCATACAATATAACTCATAATCTCGCTTATCTCAATACGATATGAATCATAAACACGACATCACACGGTATCAATCATAATCTCAACTATTTACAATATATAAATCATAAATCATGATTTACACATACAATATCAATCATAATCACACAAGACACATTTCCGTAATAGTCGCAAGACAACACACGAGAATATACAATATAAATATACGAAGGTTCCCATCGGGAGACTTGTACTCACCTCGAACCCAAAAGCAAGCATTAACGACTTCAAAGTACCCCTCGCATGATCTAGCCAACTCCTATTCAAAGAAATTATACATTATAACACATTCCGTAGAATAACCTCTCTTAACATCTATATAATCCCCGAGTGTTATACCACGTCTCACGATTCAAATTTACAACTCTTAGCAATCATCCTATCCCCAAGATTGGTATACACTTTTAATATTCCAACATAACTACATTCTAATCGCCAACTTCGTAAAATCTCAATATTCGGTCATCACCTTATTACCCCAACAATAACACTTTAAGCACATTCTAATCAATCCAACAATCAATTGACAACTAATTAATCCATTAAATACAACCTCCAATTCAAACGCTAAATGCTATACGAACTTTCCCCAAACTTTCTCAACCCAATCTCTACCTATCCATATCCAAACCAATAATTCTATACCCAAAACAACTATATTAAAGTCCTCTAACCTCATATTACAATTTAAAGTTAATTTAAGAAAAGTCAATAAAAGTCAACCCTCAACTTACACCACTTTCTAACCCCAATAATCACTCAAAATCACCGCTAATCCCCTAAACGATACTTAGATAACATTTCTATACCATAATAAATTCAAGATCTAAAAGTCAACAAAAATTCCATAAAAGTCAACTCTTCAAAACTCAAGAAATATCTCAAAAGATTTCGATCTTTCTTACCCAGACATTTATTTGCATTTATTTATAAGAATCCACCACTTGTCTCGAAGCCAGTCAGACAATCGACGAGAGAAATGGAAGAAAATTTCATGGGGAGTGGGGAGAGTCAAATTTTCACAAAGAGGGGCAAGAGGGAACTGGATTTATGACAGATAATAGAGTGATTTATGTGGAAGAATTTGTCTGCTCTGGCTTCTGCTAATTCTACACCTTCCGCACTTAAATCTCAACGAAACCGATTTCCATTGTGTTATTCCCTGAGGCATATATTACTACCATCTCATACTCATCTCGATATATTGATATTATTCCAAAATTATTTATACTATCTCCGGCCCCACCACAAACCGAAATATACCACCAACGTATCGATTTGTCAATTCTCCACTACTCAACTTCAAATTTTTAATTTCAATTCTAAATATCTACCCCAGAAACTTATATACTATCAACATAATATTGGTAACGGTTATTTTATATAGAATCAGAATTTGTTAAGATATATAAGATTCTTCAAGTATAAGTCAGAAAAGGAAATAGCATATTACTTGAATGTATTCGCTGCTCCTCAGAGATACCGATCCAAGGTTAGAATCCTTCGGACATATGTCCTGAAATAAGTATATGACTTGAATGTCATAAATGAACGTTAACCAAACTTTGGTTTCACCATAAAAAGCAAACATACTGCTGCCGACTATGTTCACGCTCTATTTGAAACTTTCCTGGCTGATTATTCCACTTGTCAGAACATGTATGTTTAAGTAAGTGGTCCAAGGAATGTTCCTAAGTAATGATCAATGATGATGGATACTTTATATTGTTTGAAACCCACATCTTAAACGAGAATAGCAAGGAAAATAATTTACTAAAGAATATCCAAGTTGCAAACTTAAGATTGAGTATAAAGAAGTTATAATCTTGACCTTGATGTTTCATTGAAATCAAGAAAGGTCAAGAGTGAAGATGAACTTTGAGTTCCCTTAAAACTCAAGAGAGCACTATCGCATCTGGATAATGTTTAGCACATCGAGTTCTAAAATAATTCTCTTTTACAACCCGAAAGGTATATAATGCTGAATCGATTCTGTGCATACGCTAGCCCAAGTACATATATGCATTACATGATATATAAGCCGACACATTATCGCTTATTATGTTATAAGCGTGTCATGACGCTGCGGAAGTGATTAAATTTTATGATAGATTAAAAAATCTACGATAGACAGTATTCTTATTAACAAATGTTCTCTATTGGGGAGTACAAGATTCCCACGAGACCTTACTTAATTGAGAAAGGTCGAATCTATTACATGGTGATATGATTCAAAGATATGTCATGTTAGGATCATGTTGTACATCACTTACCATGACATAAAGCATTTATTCCCTTAATAGAATACAAGGTTTTATTAAAGGTATTAGCGGGTTCGGGGAATACTCTTTGTAGTAACTTCAAGAGAATGAGGTAGCTATAATTCCAAGGAACGGTCGGGCTTGTTGATCTCACCTAGAACTCGATCGTGTGAAAATAGTGTCATGGACACTTGTCCCATGCGAACAATTATTAGAGAGATATTCTTAATGGGATTTAGCTCCATACCGAGAAAATCTGTTAGCTCAATCTCAAGATACAACTCTGACCAAATAATTTGTATCAGTTGGTAATGTCGTCACACATGCATTTATGAAGATAGATGGTTTTGACACACTTTCATTTGTGTCAGAACCTACCCGATAATAACCAACCTACCCGATAATAATCTTTATGGTGCTGGGCTAACCGCCACAAAATTCCGAGATAGTCTATATATACCAAAACGAGGTTTTGTCCATTACACTTAACTAATGGGTGTATAAAACTAGACCCATGGTAATGTCCATAGTTTCCAAAGTAAAGACTAGAGCAAAGACTTAAACCCCATTTTTCCTCAAGAAGCTATGTATCACTATGTCGATATAGCCATCGCTTCTGGTTCCATGGTTTTAAAGATCAAGCAGATGAATGTAAAGACTACTTGTGCTAGCTGCTCTAGTTTAGGTTGTGATTATTATCACGCCCGGCTTTACATGTCCCAAAGACTCCAAGAGGTTACAATGAAGCGTAAGGAATCTACGTATGGATTTAAGTGACCATCTCGGAGTCGAGATCTTCTTCTCAGGATTCAATTAAGCTTGACTTCACGAGATCAAAGAATAAACTCAATGATGCAAGGTTCTGGAGCTACCACTTATTTTTGAATAAGTTAAGCAATTGATTGAACAAGGTAGTTCTTGTCTTACAATCTGATTGTTAACTACATAACATGGATGCATAATTCATTCATGTAATCATTTATTATTTCACGGATGGTTGAAATAATAAATCCTAAGGTGGCCCTGCTGCTTTAGAGACACTAACAAAGAGAACCTCTTCAAGTCTAGAAACGTAAGATGCCCATTTTTCCCTCGTCGATGTCGATGGTTTTGGGGCAACTAGCATTTGACGACAAAGATACGATTGATTTGGATTTATCAATTTTCTTGGATTATGAGAGCTTGTGTCTAATCAATCTTATGGGGGCTGCCGGGCTTGTGTAATCGATGAGTCAAGTTCGACCGCCATAAAATCTCAGACGATATGTATATATGTGTCCTATGAATTTTATGAATTGCCAAGTTAATGATTTCAGACCGCATATATAACTATCTACGTTATATGTTGTGTGCTTTTGACTATGTGAACGGCTCACCTTAAGAGGATCATAACGACATATGTTAGGTGACACAAGTATAGCCTCGTGGACTAGAGATTACGAGACAAAGAAATCAGAAGTAATCGGCCTGGGTGGCAAAAGAGAAATATTGGGAGACAATTTAATATCGTTTCAATAATTATTCTCGATTACATAATTGTTGTAATCTTATTCATTTAATAGTTTAGTGAAACGTGATTACATAAATGTAACATTCAATAATAGTAATTGTAATTACTAGTCGGGTTGTCTTGATAATACCAAGGATTATGCTTTATCAAGTAGCTCACATGGTAATCATTATAATAATAATAATGGCCAATTATATTATTATACGGTCGCTATTATCTCGAGCCTGAAGGTCACAGACATACATCGACGTTGCATTATATTTCATGTATGAAATTAAACTACACTTGCTAATTTAGAAGTTGATCAGAATCGTGATTCCTGATCGATAATTACATTACTCAATCGATTTATCTAGTCCGACAAGTGCGGGCCGGATAAAAATTTCCTGTTGAAACATCGATACGCCTTGGTCCAAACGGAAGTTCCCATTAAAACATGTAGACTGCAGCCCGGCCATAATTACGATCTTAATTGCCGCCTAATTGAGCCAAACCATGCCGTTAGTCTTCAACGATTCTCCTCTCCTTACCGAAATGCTGTTCCCCAACCCATTTAATTTTGGGGTTGCCGCACTGCCCACTCCCCAGCCCAGTCCATTTATTCGTGTCTTGTTCTTAAGTCCCATCCATTTTCGGAGGGCCCAATCTCTTTGGACCGATCCCTGCATCAAATTTCATTTATTTATGGGATTATTATTTTCCCTACCTGCCGATCTTCACTGCCGGAGAATCCCGAATGTCGGGGATTCTACCAAAAAAGCAAGGTTTTACCAATTTCCCCCGCCTAAACGCCTCCCTCTACTACTAAAATGGTTGAGAGACCTTCATCACCGCACTTTACTCTTTTCCCAAATCAATTTGGAGAAACCTTTCACCTTTTCTTCCTCCCTCTAGTAAATATATGCATTCTGGAGAACACCCGTCTCCATTACCTTCTAATCAACTTCCGCCCGTCCCGCGTCATGGCCCTAACAAGGATTTTGGGTCGCACTCGACACCCCTGCAGTCTCTTCCTCCCCTAGCAGCCTCCTCGAATCGAAGTGGGTCTTCGTTTGCCCTCTGTGCCACCCTCTGGCCACCGTAGCCCCCTTGCATGTAACCTCTGTGTTCAAAGTATCATCTTCCCGCCCTCCCCTAAATCAAAGGTGGCGAGGGTAAACGCTTTTTGACCGTTACTTAGCGAGCTTTCTCGAGGGACCTCGTTGAACTGAGGTTCATTATGGGGTCCCTCGCCGGTAATCATAGACGCCCAAATGCCACCGAGCGGCCAATGCCCTCCTCCCTAGCTAAGGAGTATTATTGCTGGCCTGAGAATGGTTTCCGCTCTTCCCTTGCCTACCCATATGTGGGGACGTGGTTTTGGCGGTATCCGCCTCGCTTCTCACTACCCCAAAGATATGGATTTCCATTATTGGGTTCTTCTTCGCTTGCCTCTTAGCCGGTGCGAATTTACCTAAGGGTAGTTCTCCTTCCTTCCTTCTCATAACATACTCGTATGATGATTTTCTTTACTTCAGGGTGAAGAGTTTCTACGAAGCCTTCCTCTCCAAAGTGAAGCTAAAGACTCGCTGCTGCTCTCCGGTTCACATCTCACCCATGTCTAAGGGTGCACTCCCCAGATCTACCAAGCATAAGGCGGACGTGATTTCCTTCTCCATTCACCGGGCGACACGCCCATACCTTGCACTTCTATTCCTCACTCACCAAGTTCTTAAAGCTTGTGCCCTCCCTTAGTTCTATTGTTGACCTTAGGGCCCTGTAGGAAGAGCCGAGGCTTTCAATATGCATGACCCGTGAAACTCGCTCTCAACCTCCGGCCGCTCTTGCAAATTTCTTTGCCCAACCGCCTTCGAGGCGCAGCCTTTTCATGGTTTCAATGTTTTTTCCTTCCCGGCCCGCATGGCTCGAAGTTTTGTTATGGCAGCCCTCAGCCTATTACCGCCAACCTCGCGGGCGCGAAGCAATTTCTTTCCTGTAAGAGGACTAAGTGGTGAGTCCTATCCTAAGAAGTACCTCCCTTTCCCTCGACCTCTCCTCCTCACGACCGCTTATCGCATCTATCCTCACCGGGTCGAAAGCATTTTACGGCTCACACCCCATCGGGGAGTCACCCCTGCCCCTGATACCGCTACGACTCCCTGTATGGAGTCAATACCTCCCAAGGGTCAATCGGAAACCTCTTTACTTCTCCTCACTCTTCGGCCGAGGCAAACCATGGACCCTTTCTTCCAACCGATCATGCTCCGGCCGCCACCGGGGCCAATGGATATTCACCATTGTTCTTGAGCCAAAGCGATCATGGGGGAGATGGACTCGCGCGACTCCTCAAAGTTCTCCGAGCCTCTCTCCTCGCCTGGGGCCGCACAAAAACCCGCTTTCTTACTAATATTACGTTGATAGTATATAAGTTTCATGAGTATTTCTCAAAGGAAGTTTAAAATTTCAAGTTGAGGTGAGAATTTAACAAACGGTCGGTTGGTGGTATATTTCGTTTGTGGCGCAGATCTGAGATAGTATAAATAATTTCGTAATAAAAATCGATGTACCGAGATCAAGATTATACGGTATAGTTTACGCTACGGAAAAACTTTACATTTGGAATCGGTTTCATTGAGATTTAAGTACGAAAAGTGGACAAGACATCTTAATCTCACCATCCTTATCATCTTGATCATTATCCAAAAACCATTTCCTTCTCTTTCTTCCCCCTCCATGGCCGATTGTCCTCTTCATTTTCCTCAAAATTTTCTTCCATTTCTCTCATCGATTGTCGCTTAAACTCAAGAACAAAGTTGTGGATTCTCCTCATCATCCTCATCACATCTAGGTAAGAAAGATCGAATCTTTTGGGATATTTCTTGAGTTTTGAAGAGTTGAATTTCCTTGGATTTTGTTTACTTTTAGATCTTGAATTTATTATGGTATAGAAATGTTATCCGAGTATCGTAGGATTAATGATGATTTTGATTGATTATTGTGTTGGGAAAGTGGTATAAGTTAAGGGTTGACTTATTTATTTTTCTTAAATTAAATTTAAATTGCACATGAGGTTGTAGGACTTTAATATAGTTGTTTTCTGGGGTATAGAATTATTGGCTCGATATGGATAAAGGAGATTTGCCGGAGAAAGTCGGGGAAAGTTCGTAGCCTTCGTGATTGAATTGGACGCTATTTAACGGATTAATTAGTTGTCAACGATTTTTGGATTGATTAGAATGCTTAAAAGTCGATATTGTCATGTAATAAGGTAATGACCGACACAGAATGTAGCTATGTCGAACGTTAAAAGTGTATACCAATCTTTGGGGATAGATATCATGGGTGGTCAGAATTTGAATCGCGACGCGTATAACACTCGGGGATTATATGACAAGTAAGCAGAGGTTATTCTACGGGATGTGTTATAATGTATCATTTCTTTGACAGGAAGCCGAGCCTCGGATCTGTTACCTAATCAGAGTCATCATTACCGCTAGCTCGGCGAGAGTACAAATCCACGGGGACCTTTCTACATATAATATGCGTTATATATTTTTTCGTTATTTTGGGACTATTCTAATATGCAGACAAGGACTACATCATATTATGTGTAAATTCCGATTTAGTGATTCATATGATTTAAATAATCAGGATTACGAGGTATGCCATGCAGATAATCGAGATTTTGATTCAGACATGCAGATAGTTAAGTAATATGATTCATGTTATGATCGCGGTGTGGTCACACATTATGGGTCACTGACAAAGGCTGATCATTTTAAGTGTGTTATTCATGAGCGGGTGGTGACCTAATCGGGAGGTTCAAGCGCGCATATCACAGGGTATCCTCAAAGGATTCGAGGTTTGGGTGTGATATGCACATCGAGGTCAGCCTCGGTCGGAAGGACGGCGCGAGGCCCTTTATCCTGACACATGGAGGCGATTCCTCATACGTGTATTATTTGGAGGTGATTCCTCATATGTGTATTATTTGGAGGCGTGATTCTTCATGTGTATTATTTGGAGGCGGATTCTCATGTGTGTATTATTTGGAGGCGGATTCCTCATGCGTGAATTATTTGGACGCTGATTCCTCATTTGATGCCTTTTGTGTGCCGAATCAAGTTTCCCTTGAACGAATATGCATTATTTATGATTATAAGCTCAGCCGTGTATGTAAGACATGAACATCGTATAAGAGATTCATGAAGTCGAGGACTATTATTCATCGCGGTGGCCTCGGTTGATGTATAAGCATACGTTATTTATATAAGTACGAATATGTATACGCTGGGGATCAAGTTTCAGGATATTTTCAGATTCACTGCCTAATAGCGTTGACTCCCTTTCTCTATGGGCGATGCTTTTATGCCTAGTTTCTAAGAGGTCGATCGCTGAAGTCATAGTTCTGCATTGATAGGCCGCAGATTGAAGAGATGGTGGCATGTGAATTCCTCATCGCCTATTTCCCTTTTGTTGTCGATTTGTATATCAAGTTAGACTCGGGGTATCAGATTTCATTGGAAAGGGGTCCGTTGTCATACTTCTTCTATGTCAGAGTTTTTGATTCTTGTGTATCTTTGAGTTGTATAATTGGCGTTTAATTTGTATTATTGTTCGTTATTTTATTGTATATGTCGGGCTCTCACCATGATGGACAAAAAGTTGTATTATTATTATTATTAACGCCAAACAAGCCTATTTACGTTGTCATCCATCGACCCATGACTCATGCATAAAGTTGTCAATTTACTCACCAGGCCCGACCAAAAGGCGGCCGTTAAGCAATTTTGGCACGTAGCCCAGGCTTCGCTTTATACGGTGTCCTCGCTGCCATGCGCTCAAGCGTAGGACGGTTTGTTAGTTGTCGATATCTCGAGTGTTCTTGGTGGAGTCTAAATTCTTTCTTCTTTCGGATCGATGACCGCTGAGGATGCCACCCGGAAGATTTTCATCGAATCAAGCAGGAGCACCCTGGGAAGTGTTGAGATGACCGTATTCGCTGCTGTGTTCTAATTCTGTCAAGTCGTTAGTAAAATTTGACGAATACAATAATTTGATGATTCTCATTCTGAGGCGTTCCCATTGAAATTGGATAGATTTTGTTTTTCAGCCTCGATAACAGAGTTATGAGATGTGAACTCGCGTAAAAGTTTGGAAAACGGTGACACAAGATATTTACGGGCGAAGGTAATTTTTGCTGGGAGAAAGGAGACAACAAAGATTTAAAAAGAAATTCATAATGTCGGAGTTGAGTTGTTGAGTTGGTTGAAGTATTTATGTAAATCTAAGAGTATTAAGGGTAATCCGTGATTATGGTATAAGATTGCCGGGATCCTGGGACGCGCCAAGGTTAAATCGCGAAATTCAAATAATCAGCGGAAGAAGTTGTCATGAGCAATTATGATAGCTGACGCGAAGTGTTGGGGTGGGCAGAGGGATTAATTTAGTTGACGTGATTCGATGGGCCACTCAGGAAGATGGAAGCGAGTTAATGAATCTTGTTGTCCGGCGCGGGGTATGGTAATACGAAAGCAATATAAGACGTGTTAAGTCGTAATAGGTCGATATTGAAAATTCTGCTTCACGGGATACTAAGGAATTGAGGATGTTCCTCGAAATTTTAAAATTTCGCCGCAAAACTATTGTTACGATTATCGACAAGGCGTTATCGATCATCTATGTATTGAATATGTCAGTACATCCGAAATATTGAAAAACATCGTATCAGTGAATTAAGTATCTGAAAGTACTATATACAATGCGATACATGTAAGCCGATTAATGAATCGAGAAGATTGGGGATGAAATGATATTTTAGTTGATTGTCGTAAGATGAAGTTCTAAGTTACTTAAAGCTATGAACGGGTTAAGCTGGAGAATAAAGTGGAATAAACAAAATTTTGGGACTTCGTGGAAAGAAAAGATGTTTAGTAGTACTCATTAATAGACTATTTAGATGGACGGAAAAATCGATAAATCTAGGGGGTAGTAAGTCCGACTTGGCGGTGCCACTATCGCAGTTAAGAAATTAGTTCATATACCAGCCAAGGGACTTGTATGAATTACCAGACATGTCTTTAAAGTATTTACATGTGAGATCAAGTCGGGTACGAAACCATTCTTTCCCTAGATAATAAAACGTTGAGACTGGATGTGTATTGTTGAATAATTTTATGAAACAAGGATCTTAACGGAACAGTGATATATTATTTAAAAATGGATTTATCAATAGAGGATTTGGGAATTTCTTTAACATGATCGAGATTAGCTCTAAACGAGATTTTTCGGTGGTTGTTAATGTATGACTTAAGTTGTGTATAATCGCATTATGACGAAACGTGAAGCACGGAATAACTGTGGGAAAGCGTATGATACGCTGAGTATATACATACTGCATCTGATACGTGAGCTTGTAAATGTAATAATCAATGAGGAAGCAATAAAATTTCAAGTTATAAATTTGGTAATAATAGTTTGAGCCTAAAAGATTTAATTAATGGTGCAATTTGGTTGTTCGAGTATTCAAGGAAAAGACACAGAAATGAATGATGATTTCTTCTAACACTTGAATATATTGTATGTAATTATATATAATGCAAGAATGTCGATTGGGGAAAATTTGAATTTTTGGTTGTATTTAGGCCGAGTGGAGTTATAGAGGTGAATCTCTATACCATGCATAAGAGGACGCGAATAGATGGTTAAGAAGGTTAAAGGTTAAATGAATCAAAGGTATGGATTTGATTTCTTCGTCAGGAATAGAGGACTACGATACTCAAGGTGATAAGGGGAGTAAAATGTTTGGATATTATACTGTTTCCAAGACAGTGATAGCCGTGGGTGGTGTTCCGATTCGCTGGCGATAAATTTTTCAAGGAGGAGTTGACGTTATAAGCGGAGTTCTCGCAAATTATAAGATTTGAAATACCGCTCGCCGGAGGAGGTCGACTAACAAGAAGGGAAAATTAGTGGGAATTAGTAACGGAATATCGCGAATTCAGATCTCACTACAAGAGAAATAATGACGGTTAATGTATCGGGTCATAAATGAAATTGTTGTTTAAGGGATAGTACTTAAGTGAACTAATGACGGCGACGCTAATGTTAGTTCTAAGTGATTTGAATTAATGGACTACTTAGTGTGTATTTAAGGTTGACAAATCCCTAACGGACAATGGAGTATTAATGTCGTGGTAGAATACATTTGTCGCACTAATAATTCGTGAGCATGTTATGAGAATGAGCTCATCATGGGTGTACTGCGGAGATTTTGTCGCTTTTGAGGCGCAGACGTGATTCTGGAGAATACCGTATCACGGTAGGGAAGAGAGGTCGTCAATCTACAACTCAGAGGATACCGAAAAAAAATTATACCATGATTCTCGGATGATGGATTTGGAGAAATGCTAATAAGGATAATAATTGAATTGTTACGACTTAGATCTACAAGTTTTCTCCTGAAGGCCTAATCATTGGCGCGAAGCTGCTGCACAAGGTTTATGCTGAGCAAATTATAAGATTCTGTGGATTTTGTAATGGTCATGAGGACGCTGAAGTCAAGATGTTAAACGCCGTTTGTGGGTGTTAACGATAAAGCCAGGTCGATGTCAATTAGAATACAAATAAAGGAATTCATGGACCAAGGACAAATACGTGGAAATGTTGGTGTGTTGATTCGTATAAAGGCCTTATCGGAAAGAGCGAATTATTGTACGAGGATATAAGACGTGACAAGTGAAGACCGAGTTAACAGAAAATTTTATAATTTGGGTGTAAGTGAGAAAGAAGCCACGGTAATACTAACTTCCAAGCTGCAGCCAGATGGCACCATCGGAAGCTATCAAGAGATGTTTAATTCTAATATTGCCGAACAGACGAGAGGAAAGTGAAAAATGACTCAATGAGCCGACAAGAACTCGAGGAAGAATGGAACTTGATATGACTACAACCGAGAATAAGTTTCTCGATATGTTAATTAATGAAGGAACGGTATCAAAGTATCAATACTATAATATAGCTAAGTAAATAGGAATGAGGATTCATAAAGTACTATATGGGAGAAGGAGGTCTAAAGGAAGGTAGGAAGTGAGCACTGTTTATGTCTAACAATTTTGGGTAGAAGCACGTTAGCTTATACTACGGTACGAAAGTTCGTAATGAAGGGATGCCACATTTTAATATGGTAGGTTGAAATTTTCAATTTGACTACAAAAATGAGACATCGGGGAGCGTAGATTATGTGAAAAGGGATATTGATAGCTATCGAGCTAAGATTGCCGTTCTACAGCGGTTATCAAGCAGCGTGTTAATGATCGGTTAACATCAGAGATGGATGATATATACATGCATGTCATGGAATTGTCCTCAAGGGAAGTCGATGTTGATAAATCGTAGTAAGACTACAAATATATGATGTTAACAAATGTAGCCTAGGGTATATATGCTTACGGTGAATCGAGATAATTAACTTTTGTTGTTAAGATGTTACATTTAAGCCGATATAAATGAAAATGACAGTGCACGGTTATTACCGATGTCAATTTTTCATACGATGATTTAAATCCGCGATGGTATGGAACGGTAAAATGAACGATATGAAGTGTATGTGGTAATGACAAGAGAATGGCATGCGATGCTATATATACATATCGATGTATTATAAGTGTGCATGTTTGTTAAGGTGGATATAACTATACTAAGGAAGTGTTTTAAGAGGTATAAATGCTGGGAGCATTACGCAATGGCGCGGGGTTATCGTGATGTATTATATGTCGGTCGACATTGGGAACTCGTGTATTTATTGTATACGGATGCCAAGATAATCAGTAATAAACAATTTGATGAGCGGGGTTTTGATAAGAGAATTTACTTGCATACAATGAATCATGGGGCCAATAACGCAAGCGAGCATGATGACACGAATTATGAGCGGATACGGCTGATATCGGTGATATGGATATTGATTTTGAGTGGTATTATTGGATGGTGGATTTATGATATTCTATAACATGATAAAATATGAAGTTGACGAAGCAAGTAAGGTAACGTGGGGATACGCAGAGACATATATCGTAGTCAGCTATACACGTATGGCGATTATGATACGACATAGATTGTGAAATATCTGGGCCAGTAAAGTAGCAATATTCGTGGTACGCTATGTAATATATTTACGAGGGCAAAGATGCCGATCTCAAGTCACCGATTATGTTGGGAAAATGTGATTATTTACAAAGATGTCGCGATATTCTAAAGAAAGCACAACGAAAAGGCGCAGTGGGGGACGATAAGAAAATCAAATTCAAGTAAATTTCGAGGATCTAAATTTTATAAGGCGTGGTAGATTGAAATAACCTCGCTTCTTACTAATAATATTATGTTGATAGTATATAAGTTTCTCATTGAGTATTTTCAAAGTAAATTTAAAATCAAGTCGAAAGAGCGAGAATTTAACAAACGGCTCAAGTTATGGTATATTTCGCTCATGTGAGACCCAGATAGTATAAATAATTTCTCGAATAAAATCGATGTACCGAGACTAGTATTGTATGTATATAGCTTTTGCTGCCATGGAAAACTTTACATTTGGAATCGGTTTTATTGAGATTTAAGTACGAAAAGTGGAGAAATTAACCGAACCAAACGGAGCCTTAAGACATCCTTAAAAATCTCACCATCCTTATCATCTTGATCATTATCCAAAAAACCATTTCTTCTCTTTCCTCCCCCCTCCATGGCCGATTGCCCTCTTCATTTTCCCTCAAAATTTTTCTTCCATTTCTCTCATACTCATCAGTCGCTAAACTCAAGAATAAAGTCATGATTCTCTTCTCCTCATCATCCTTACTCACATTCAGTAAGAAAGATCGAATCTTTGGGATATTTCTTGAGTTTTTAAAGTTGACTTTCTGGATTTTGTTGACTTTAGATCTTGAATTTATTATGGTATAAAATGTTATCTCGAGTATCGCAGGGATTAATATTTAATTTGAGCGATTATCGGGATTAGAAAGTGGTATAGTTAAGGGTTGACTTTATTGACTTTTCTTAAATGAACTTTATATTGCAATGAGGTTGCAGGACTTTAATATAGTTGTTTCTGGGTATAGAATTATTGGTTTGATATGATAGTGGGAGATTCGTCGTAGAAAGTTGGGAAAGTTCGTAGAGCAATACGTAACTGAACGAAGTATCAG